>BSBK01001590.1:1772500-2247244 GCA_027943335.1 Chamaecyparis obtusa
ATGAAAGACTAGAAAATTTGAGAGACATGGAAGGAAGAAATTCCACCGAAAATCAAATTATGCCTCAAAAGGTCAGTCAACTGCTCAGAAGAAGGGGAAAAAAAATATGAAACGCAACTTGGATTTCGATTTCGAGTCCGAAAATGGATAGAAAATGATGTGATATGAAAGATCAGAAATGAAAGATATGATCAAGAAGAATCAGAAAATGAGCACAGTTGACCAACTAGTCCGAAGATGATAAAAAGAAGAGCTCTCTCCATATGCAAGATGCAAAAACTAAACTAACATGTACCTAGAAATGCAAGCTACTATGAAAGTGGTTGACTTGCAAGGTCACAATGCTTATAGACATCTAATTATCATCATCGAGCGTTATTGGTAGCGTCATAAGATCATACAATGCACACTAGCATAACTATGTGGATATGAATATGATCTTTATCAGATAGAAATGTGGAAATCTCACCTAGGCATCAAAGACATATAGGTCAAGATGACTAATGCAGTGAGATCACCTAAGTTTGATATGGCGAGATTATGCTTGTATCAAGACGCATGAAAATCAGGATAGCTAGAAGCATGCACTCGCAAAACAGTCAAGGATAATACCTTGTCAATCCATAGTGTCAAGTAAGACTAGCATAAATGCTCATGACAGGTAGGACCAACAAAATATACCCACAAGCAGATAAAGAAAGAAAACGTGTTCTCATTCCCTCAGTCTTCTAGCTATGCATCATCGAAAACTTCTCAGGGAGAGACCACTCATCAAAAAAATCCTCATAGACAGCACACAAAAAAATAAAGTCATCATATCGTCAGCGAGTTGATTGTTTAAGTGCGTGTGTGTTTGTCATAGAGTCAAACTTTGAGTATCATATCTGCTTAGTGAGAAATATCACATCATACGAGACTGTTGGGTAAGACACCTGATAAGTGTTAAGAAACACTCGACGCAAGGGTAGTGTTGAAAAACACTGTTTGGGGTGGTGTTGAAAAACACCTGTTGTGAAATGCCCCAAGAGAAAAACACACCTAAAAGACCAATGCTAACAGTTATGCCCCCTAGACAAAGACAAAGACCAATTCCAAACTAAGCCAAATAAGGTCAAGGCATGCGGGAAAGGCTCAGTGTCAAGGATGCATGCTAACAAATAGGAGTGCAAAGGCCTCAAGTAGCGCCTGTTTCTAGGTTTTCACCACTTGGATTTATAGCAATTTTTTCTCTTTTTTCATTTTTTTTTAAATTTTTAAATTATTTTTTTTTTTTGTATTTTTTCAGGACATTTTATGCTTTTTAGGATTTTTTCAGCATCATATATGAATTTTTTTTGGTATTTTTTCAGGATCATAAAATATGTACAAAGGATGCCCCCAGACGGAATGGGCGTCAAGGATAGAACTTCTTTAGGTGCACAATGTTGATGGGATCACGGAGTTGTTCTCCATCGGGATCTGACAGTAAATATGCACCGGTACCAAAAGGAGCTGTGATGACATATGGTCCAAGCCAGTTAGGTTCAAACTTGCCCTTTTGTTCTCTGTTCTGTTGGTTCTTAGGGTTCTCTCGCAAAACAAGATCACCTATTTGAAATTCTCTAGGGTGAACCTTCTTGTTGAATGCTTTGGACATACGTTTCTGATACAATCTCATGTGATCAAAGGAAGCCTTACGCTTCTCATCTAGAAGTTCTAACTCCTGTAACCTCATGGCGCGGTAATCCTCATCTGTAATCAAACCTTTGAGTGAGACTCTAAGTGATGGTATCTCGACTTCTAAAGGCAATACTGCTTCAACGCCATAGGTGAGAGAAAAAGGAGTGGCTCATGTAGGTGTGTGAATGCTTGTTCTCTAAGCCCATAGTGCTGGATTGATTTGCAGGTGCCAATCCCTACCATTCTTGTGTACTATCCTATGAAGAATCTTAAGAATGGTTTTGTTAGAGGCTTATGCCTGTCCGTTTCCCTGTGGAAAATAGATGGAGGACTAATGTTGCTTGATTTTAAACTTTTTGCATAGATGCTTTAGGTCCTTATTCTTAAATTGACCTCCATTGTCAGTAATGATCTCAGAAGGCACTCCAAATTGGCAAATAATATGATTCAAGATGAACAAAGAAATGGTCCTTCCTGAAGCAACAGAAAGTGGCACAGCTTCCACCAATTTTGTGAAGTAGTCAGTGGCAGTAATAATGAACTTGTGTCCACCTGATGAGTTGGGATGAATCTACCCAACCAGATCAAAGGCCCAGCGCTGAAATGGCCAATGAGAAACAGAAGGGATCAGCTCCCTACCTGGAGCATGAATCAGGTTTCCGTGTTTCTGACATTTTTCACATGACTTAGCAAAGGTGACTATGTCTATCTGCATTGTGGGCCAATAATATCCCGCCCTAAGCAACCTTCAGGCCATGGCAAGACCATTAGAATGTCCACCACAAATGCCCTCGTGGATGTCAGCTAACGCTTGGTTGGATTCCTCCTTTTCCAAGCACCTAAGGAGCGTCCCATCTAAACCCCTCCTATATAAATCACCAGAGATGAGGGTGTGGTGAGAGGTGTTATGGATGAGGTTTCGGCGTTCAGAGCGGTTGAATGTGTCAGGAATGATGCCATCACGAAGGTATGAATAGATAGCACCATATCGGGAAGACTCGTGTGATAATGGCACAAATGACATGGCTTTTAGGCGAGTCAAAGATGGGATGGTGTAGCTCTTCCACCAGGAATTCAAATCTGGATTCATGTGTCTCCAACTGAAGAAGGGAAGCTAATGTGGCCATGGCATCTGCAGCTTTGTTCTCTACCCTAGGGATCTATTGAAACGTTACAAAGGTGAAGTAGCGTCTCAAAGAATCAACCATCTTTTTGTAGGGTATCAATTTGTCATCCTTGGTTTGATACTCTTCATTGACTTAGTTGATGATTAACTAGGAATCCCCAAAGACATGTAACTCTGTGATGTTCCATTCTATAGCCATCCTCAAGCCATTAGTTAAAGCTTCGTATTCTGCAATATTATTGGTACATGGGAATAAAAGTTTGTAAGATTTCAGAATGTTGTACCCATGTGGAGAAACAAATAACACTCCAGCACCTGATCCATTTTGCATGCGGGAACCATCAAAGAACATTGTCCAAGTGCGAGTAGTCGTATACAAGATGTGTTCGTCTAAGAATTCCACTTGGACCGGCATACTATCCTGAATTGGGAAATCAGCTAATTGGTCAGCAATAGCTTGCCCTTTTATTGCCTTCCTTTCAACGTACTCTATGTCAAATTCAGTTAGGACCATCATCCATTTAGCAAGTCTACCCGTGAGAGCAGCCTTACTAAGTAAGTATTTAAGGGGATCAATTTTGGCAACCAAATGTATGGTATGAGCAAGCATGTAGTGGCGCAACTTTTGAGAAGCAAACACCACTGCAAGACAAGACTTCTCAATGTTATTGTAATTGATCTCATAAGAGACTAGAGTATGATTGATATAGTATATGGCCCATTCTTTCCCAGTATCATCTGATTGAGCCAACAATGCCCCCAGGGAAGTGTCTGTAGTTGAAATATATAGGATCAATGGTTTCCCTAGAATAGGAGGCATTAGGATCGGAGGATTAGCCAAGTATTGTTTGATATGATCTAGGCTCTTTTGACAATCCTCGTTCCAAACACAAGAAGCACCCTTATGCAATGTCTTGTTGAAGGGTTGCGCTCTATCTGCAAGCTGAGAGATAAACCTCCTAATCGATTGAAGACATCCCTGAAGACTTCTCATTTGGCTGATATTTTGAGGAGGTGGCATATCTAGAATTGCTTGGACCTTTTCGAGATCAACCTCGATACCTTTTGCTGATATTATGAATCCTAAAAGTTTGCCTGAGGTGACGCCAAATGCACACTTCTTTGGATTCAATCTAAGTTGAAACTGTTCCCTACGATCTAGAATTACTTCCAGATCATCGAGGTGTGTGTCCCATTTTCTTGATTTTGCCAGGGTATCATCCACATAATCTTCCATATTTTTGTGCATCATATCGTGAAAGATAGTGGTCATAGCTCTTTGGTAGGTGGCTCCTGCATTCTTTAATCCAAATGGCATGGCGTTCCAGCAATAGGTTCCCCATGCACATGTGAAAGCTATTTTCTCTTGGTCTTCAGGAGCTATTTTGATTTGGTTATATCCAGAGAAACCATCCATTAGAGAGTATATCTCATAGCCCGCTATCATGTCCACTATCATGTCAATGTTTGGAAGTGGAAAATCATCCTTTGGGCATGCTTTGTTTAAATCTCTGAAATCTGTACATACACGAATGGACCCATCATGTTTGGAGATGGGTACTATGTTTGAGATCCATTCTGCATAATCGATGGCTCTAATAAATCCAGCTCTCAAAAGTTTTTCTAATTCCCCTTTGACAAGGAGAGCTACATGTGGATGCATTTTTCTGAGTCTCTGTTTTACTGGCTTGACTCCTGGAGCTATGGACAAGTGATGCATGATAAGATTTGTGTCAAGCCCTGGCATGTCTGAATAAGTCCATGCAAAATTAATTTTCCTTTTCTGTAAAAACTGTACATATGCCTTGGTCTCTTCTTCTGATAAAGACTAAGCAAGGTGGACTATTTGAGGATTTTCTTCTGTGTTTAAATTGACTGGCTTTGTTGGCTCAATCAATACTGATGATCTATCCTGGAAATAACTCGGCAAGTTATTAAGTACCTCATCCTTAGGTGCCTCAAAGAGGTTTTCACCCTCGGATGCGTCATTTCTTTTTACTATTTTTGGTTCTGACATCGCCACAAAGTGGTTTTTGCCATCAGACCTATTTTTCTTTTTCTCTTTTATTTTGAGACTGAGGTACTTAATGTCAGGCTCTGTCATGCTGGTTGTTGGTTCACTAGTGGAAGAAGCCACGGGTTCAAGAGCATTCAGATGGCAGGCAATTTCATAGTCATTTTGGAAGGTGAGGAATGTGGGCTCTTGATGGCACTGAGACCAGTCAATTAGGTCAAAGTGAACAAGCGGTAGGTCAATGACTGGTTCAATGTTGTTTATGCAAAAGGTGTCATCTCTAGTGACCATATAATCAGAGTTCATCAAGTCTTCTCCTAAGATACCCAAATTAGGACTTATCCTATCAAACGAAGCGTCGTCCACTAAGGCAATTTGAGGAGTACAATCCTCTAGTCCTACACTAAGCTCGTTAGTCGCATCGGGCTGGGTACTATAAGCATGGACAATATCTATGTCCAGATCAACTGTCGCATCTGAAAGTGAGTCCCATTCATATTCATGGGAATTTGTGTTTAAGTCATTGTTTGGGCCTCGTGATGTAGAAGCCTCCAGGTTAGGAAGGGTTTCCCCCTCTCTAGTGCTAGTATTGGTACTATCCATCGCAGCTAGGACAGTAACACTTTCCTTTGTCGATCTGGCAGTCATACAGTCACTATCCGTCGCAGCTGGGATAGTAGGGCTGTCAAGTATCAAATCTATGGAATCTCCCCAAAGGAGATTCGTTGAGGGCACCCAATCATCAGACACATCTTGTTGATTGGAAAGATCAGGCGTATAATCTGAGTCACTGTCACTGTTTGTCGCAGCTGGGACAGGGACATCTTTCTTCTTCTTATTCTTAAAACCTAAGCCAACCGTAGACTTATTCTTTCATCCAAAAAGAGCATGATCAAGAGGCTCAGCTTTAGCATCCAGCCTATGGCTAAGGGGACCATATCCAGGATAACCCATATTCTTAACCATTGTGTACCCTTTCCCATAAGCTTCAGGTGGAGGAGCAAAATTCTCGTTGTGTTTGTATTTCTCCTCGTGATAGATCTAGTCCCTTATGGCAACTTCCTCTTTCTCTTCCTGAATGGGGAAGACTCAACAAATTTCCCAAATAATGTCATTGCTGAGGATGAAGGCTTCATATTTGGTGATGGTCTCCCATAAGACCTAGGAGAGATTGGCATGTTTGTAAAAGAATCAATTTTATAATCTCCCATCCCCAGATCTATGGTCTTGAACTTCTGCTTGCATTGTTCAAGTGAACTACTAGGACTGTCAGCTTCCCTATTCAAAGGTACATGTGATCCCGCAGAAATGTTATTAACTGATAAAGCACTATCTCCAGGGATGCAAATTTCTACACCGTTATGGGGAAACTTAACACACTGGTGATATGTTGATGGGACTGCTTGCATTTCATGAATCCATGGCCTACCTATCAAAATGTTGTAGGCTAAAGGTCCAACATCAACAATTTGAAACAAAATATCTTTTTCTATTGGACCAATGCGAATAGGCAAAACAGCCAATCCCTTAGAACTTCTTTCTGCTTCGTCATATGCTTTGATTGTGATCCTTTTTCTTGTGTCAATGACGTTCTTAGAATATCCTAGAGCCAGCAACAAACTCAGGGTACAAATATTGAGCCCCGCACCCCCATCTATCAGTACACGCCTAACACGGGTTTTATGAATCATGACTTCGATGTGTAAGGCCAAGTTATGTGGGTGACTGATGGATTTGTCGTCTTCTTCTGAGAAGGTGAGGTAATGAGGGCTAGCCAAATGGTTGACCATGTTCTGGAATTGATCAATATCTAAGTTGTTAGGGACATTGGCTACTCGCAAAGCATCCTCAAGGACGCGCTTGTGCTTAGGAGACAATTCTAAAAGCTCAAAAATGGAAATCTGCGTGGGTGTACGTTGTAG
Organism: Chamaecyparis obtusa; assembly: GCA_027943335.1. NCBI lineage: Eukaryota > Viridiplantae > Streptophyta > Pinopsida > Cupressales > Cupressaceae > Chamaecyparis > Chamaecyparis obtusa. The sequence continues at coordinate 1,779,222 of BSBK01001590.1, forward strand.
CTGGTCAATAAGATTATAATTGGAATCAGGACCAACGACAGATTTGGGAGGAGCACCTTTGGACATGGGCTGCTTAGACTTGCTAGTGCTAGGACCTCTAATGATAATGTGTGCTTGGGCCTGCCCCCTAGTGACAGCATTGAGAGACTGGGGCATTCTTTGTGAGTGAGGACCTCTTATCACCACAACGGGTCTTTCATCAGTCATAGGAGTTGAGTCCACATTATGTCCATAGGGATCTTTCCCTCTCATCATGTTGACACTATCATCCACAACTTCAAGCATGTTAATAACGTTCTCCGCATTTGTGTAGGTGTAGTTGATAGCCGCTTTGCCATTCTTATTGTTAGAATTCTCTCCTTTCTCATATTTAGGCAAGGGCTCTTTAAAGGCTTTATGATCTGCATTAGTGGTTAACCCATCCACTTGTAATTGTCCTTTCTCAATAAGGTCTTGGACAAGATGCTTGAGTTTAAAACAATTTTCTATGTCATGTCCAATCCCATTATGGAAAACACAAAAAGCCTTAGCATCCCACCAATGGGGTAAAGGATCCGGTATGCGATGTTTTGTAGGATCCTGTGGGTGTGCCAAATTATGAGCAACTAATGTCTTAAAAACATTTGCATAAGATTCTCCCAATTTGGTAAATTATCTTTTCTCCGTTTTAGATCTTCTTTGATACTTAGGTTTGTCTTGTTGTGTTGAAGACGTTTGCAGCTTCATAGCTTGAACTGCATGAGAGAGATTAAGAACTCCTTCATTTTTTACTTGAGATGAGTCAACAAGTCTGTCATTGACCACTTGCTTATTTTTGTTCCAATAGGAGTTCTTTTTGTCCTTGTTACCATTAGTATTGTTATTTTAGTTGTTGTTATTTGTTGGTTTAACCAAAATTCTTTGTTCTTTTAGGACATCCTCAATGCGACATGCCACCTCTACCATAGTATCAAAGGAATTAAACGATATTTTCTTGACTTCATATCTTAGTTCTGGTATTAGATTACTCACAATGATATCAATTCTCTCCTCTTCAGGAATTGTCCTTGGGTATTTTGAACATAATCACCTCCATCGTTGTAAAAATGTGACAAAAGATTCCCCTTGATTTTGCTTGAGTTTGCACAAATCAAGCATTGTGACTGACCTCGATAAGTTGTAAGCAAAATGCTGAACAAACCTTTGGACAAGTTCTTTAAATGTTTTTACTGGAGGGGAAAGGTTGGTGAACCACTCCATGGCTTGAACTTTTAAACTCCTTGGAAATAATCTCATCAAGTAGGAGTCTTCATGGTGAAAGGAAAAGCTCATTATGTAGAACTGTCGAACATGGTCGTGAGGGTCACCAGCGTCATCATATTTGTCATATGTTGGGAACTCAACTTTCTTAGGGAAGTCTACCATCACCACACTTTTGTCAATGGGGTTAGGACATATGGAGTCCAAATGAAATGTGCTCTTGGGAGCCTTCATCCTGTCTATATCCTTTTGCATTTGTAAGATCACCTCATCAGTTGAAGGGTTCTATTTCTTGATCTTTTGGTGAACATCAAAATTATATGGAACTTTAGCGCCTTTGTTAATAAGACTTTCCAAGAATTGATCTTTGTTTTGTTCCACATATTGCTCCACATATGCTTGAAAAGATGGTTCTTGTTGCATAGTCATGAAATCCATATGATCAAATTTAGCATAACTTCCTCCATGTTGTGAGCCATGATGTGCTCGTTGGGAGGGTTGCTTTGAATGTCTATGAGACGACTGTCTCCTATGATGGTCATATCTTGAAGCCCTTCTTCCTCTAGGACTTGGGGATCGTGAGGGCGTCCTTGATCTTCTTCTAGGGCTTGGGGAAGGGGTAGATGGGGGTGAGTTGGTCCCACTATTGGCTCCCCTCCCATTAAATCGGCTTTGGAGTTGTTGTGCATAGAGTCTATCTTCTTCTTCTTGGGTGACTCTTTTCTGTATATCCAACAATGCACGTTCCTCTTCCTCTAGTTGTCTGAATTTTTCTTTTTTAGCAGCCTGTTCATCTAAATAGGCTTGTTTTTCTCTCTCAATGCTTCTTAATCTTGTATTTGCATATCGAGAGGTATCTTTAAGTGGAGAGGATTGTCTCAAATGCCTTATAGCATTAGCTGCGTTTATGTGGTGATCACTAGATTCATTGTTCTGGTCTTCGTGTTGTGACCCTGAATCTGAGTGAGCTTGCTTATGATGTCTCTCAGCTCGTTGGTGAGCATCAAAATACCTCACGTTGTTGGGAGGTGACCTGGGTGGACTAGCATGAGAAGAACCACCATACTCTCTTCTATGTCGTTGGAAGATATCCTCAAGAGTTTGATTCATGGCTTCTCTTTTTTGTAGGGTAAAAGTGTAACTCATGTCCATGCTTGATGAAAGTGGTATAAAAGAGGTGCTCACTTCACTAGGATTAGCTCCCAGATTAAAAAAAACCTCAGATTCACTCTTAGGAGATTGATAAAAAAGGGGACCTTTTCCCTTAGGTTGTCGACGAGTCTTGACAGATGGTAACTGGCTAAAGGCAACAGGGGGCACTTCCCTTGATTGACTTGGTACCTTGTCGTAACTGACATGAAAGAAAGATACTCTCAATGAAAAGGTGACCTCTCAAAGTGTCAACGCCAAACTAGGATAATCAAAGTCCTCTATTATCCAAAAAAGAAATGAAAAGAAAAGAAAGGGCTTTACCAACACTGTCAAAGAGGTGCTTCAAATCAAAGGGTGACTACCCTTGCACTTTTGAATTAGGAGGTTGGACTAGGCCAAAAGATAATTGAAATTGAGATTTAAATGAAAGCGATTTGGACAATAAGAGTACTAAAATTTTCCAAGAATGTAACTAACAATCTTAGAGATGAACCTTGGCACCAAGAATGACCTTCTAACTTGGCAATTATTTCAAAGTGATTTCGTAAATCAAATGATGCTATTCCAGAGGACTAAAACTAAAAATTTAGAGTCAAGACAGGCCTCAAACGTCAGGGTGAGAAGCCTACTCTAAGACCTAGCCTGATTAACAGCAACTGAAACTGACCAAAATTTAAGCACGACAGAAATTAACCAGATGATATACTCCAGGCTACTAGGGCGATATACCTATAACCACGTGATACTTCGCCCAAGGCCAGGTGATATACCTCAACACTGGCGGGCGATATACTCCAGGCGGGTCGGGCAATAGTCCGTCAGGGGAGAACTATCGTGCGATATTTCTCTTCGAAGCAGACGATATTTCTAGCAAGCGCGAAGTATCGCACGATACTTTGCTTTACAGTGTGTGATACTGTTGCAGATTTGCTTAACTCTTGACCAAAATTGTGTAAAATTTATATTTTTGGGTTTGTTTGGTCAAAATTTTCAGTCTGAGGGTTGATGTTTTCGATTTCAGTCACAATATCAGCAGAATTTTGGCAGGTTTGCAAATAGTAAGGGATCAAAACATGGTCTCAAACACTTGAAACAAGGGCAAAAGCAACCTTGCCAAGACAAACACTTGTGATATCAGAATTGAAAAAGCACCCTATGAATGCTACCGATTGTTTGTATGTAAGAACGTTTGCACTGGTATCACACAATCGAAGACACTTCAAGTAAATCTATCCTAAAAAGTCAAGGCTCAATACTTACCAACTTAGCCCACAACTTGATGCCCCCTCGCCTCACACCAAGTGGTTACCCACAAGAGATGTTGGCTTTGTCATGGAAATGTCAAATGACACAACCAAAGGGACACATATGGTGAGTATCTTAAGGTGATCCGGGTAAACCACTTGGATCAATCCTTGCACTAAGAAGATAAGCGGCTAAAATAAGGTGGCTTCTATCTAATGGTTCTTAATAAGGATTTCTGTTCACAACACCCCTCTTGCTCCTCATAAAGGACTAGGACCTTGCGGCCTCAAGAGTACCTTAAGCATTCTTGTTCAATGTTTTCCCCATGGTCGCAATCCCATGAGCTACTCACATCAAACGAAGACAAGTGTTATGTCTACCAAGGTTTTTGGTGTCCTTGATAGCCTTGAGATTATAGTGAGTTGGAATCACTTGCCACCAAGGAAAATGATGACAAGGTTGTCCCCACTTGAGTCGTTCCTCTTGATTGCTCAAGAGCAGGCCCGCTAAAGGATCCTAAAACTAAACAAAGAATAGATCAACTCTTGAGGTTCAAGGTTTTTGGTTCACCACAAGGGTGAAGAGCGTACTCCCCTATCTCAAGAATCTCTCCCAAACACACCAAGCAAAGAGGTTCAATTACTCCCTTGCTTCCAAAACCTTAAGATGGGTCAAGATTTTCTGGTTCACCTAAAGGTGAAGAGCATACTTCTCCTACCACCTCAAGATCCCTTTCACAAGGTATTAAGATTCCTAATACAATTAGTGAATGCCACACTTGAAAGGAAAGCAAATAAACAAGCAAGAATTTATTTTTTTTATTTTTATGCTTGGGCAGCCCTGCAAAAACTGTTAGTAGCCCTCTTTGACATGCCTTTTTAGCAATTTTCAAGCAATGAGAGCACCTACAAACACAACTTGTTAGACCAACAAGGTTAGCAAAATCAAAATCCAAATGTAAATATACAATAAAGTGATAGATTTATGCTAAAAGATACAGGTTAGACCTATCTAAACACAGCAAAATAAAACAACAAGCTAAAAATGATCAAATTCGGATGAGAAAACTGGAAATGCAAGTCTCTGTCAGACTAGGCGATATTTCTTAGACTTCACCAGTATCGTGCGACACAGTTTCCTATAGTCGCGTGATATACCTCAGTCTGGGTGATACTTCTCACTATGGGCGGGCGATACTTCACCCGATAACAGGCGATATTTCTCAGTACTGGCGGGTGATTCTTCTTTCGTGCGAAGTGTCGCACCGCTATATAAAGGTATATCGCGCGATATTTTTGAGAAGTATCACGCGATACTCTGAGACAGAAAATCGAAACTGCAAAATTTTTGAAAAATAATCTGAAAAATGATGAAAATGCAAGAAACTAAAGGACAAAGCCTATCTACTCTGCCCCACGGTGGGCGCCAGAAATGTGTGCTATAAATGTGTCACACTTCTATGGATCATTACATGCAAGGAAACTCAAGAATGAGCCCTCACAAATCGATCCATAGCTCCCTAGGCATGGAGTGCAAGGGTTTTTAAGAATGCTCTCAACTAGAGCTATTAAGCCAATAACCTTGCTAGTAAACCATGCAATGGGAGATTCAATGAAGACAAGGGCAAGAGTGCCAATATCCTCAAGAATCAAATATGCAATGCAATGCAAGCTATATGATGATGCAATCTAAACTATGAAAGGAAAGTACAAACTATGCTATGAAAGAAAAGAACAAGTATTACCAAGCCTTCCTATTTAGACTATGTGAACTTATTCTATTGCATAAAAGGAAATCTATACTAATAATGCCATTATCATGCAACTAAGAAAGGAAATATGCAACTACAATGAAATGCAACAAGTCTTCAATATCCTCAAAAGCTCCAAATGCACCTAAAACCTGCAACATAACATTAGCATAAAAACATGGTATGCAAATGAAGGAGAGAGCTCTCCTTTTATAAGAAATGAGGTGAAATGGACCATGGAGATTAAGAGGCAAAAAAGTCTTAATCAGCGGTGGAGCTTGAAAGAGGAGCAATCCATGTGCACAAGTATCCTCCAATGAGAGTGAAGTGTTGACTTTTGAGCCTCATGTGAGACAAAAGGTGCTTTTTTCCTTTTTGTAAAATAGGAATAATGCTTCATTTGTGCAACTTAGGATAAGAGGAAAGTGGGGGCTTTTTATTTAATTAAAAGGGGAGGAAATATTCCTTTTAATCAAATAAAGACTTAGGATAAATGGTTAGCCCAAGGATAAAAATCTAATATATGATCGAAATTAAGACTTGATCAAGAGATTGATAATGTTGAAAATATTGATTATTGATAAAAATGATTCAGGATTGATAAATCAAATAAATGGGGCCCAAAGTCTAGGCGACCATTTTAGGGTGCATACATTCCTATGTCTAGAGAAGTCCCAAATATTCACATGGTAGTGTATATGATGAAAAAATACCTATTGGGAGCAAGCTCAAACATGCAAACATTAGAGATAAAAATTATATTAAATACTAATCTAACATGTTCATAAACTTGCAAAACCAAAAAGCTTCCTCCATAACCTCCGATGAGCCAAACAAGAGCACCCAATCCTTGTTGATTTTCTCTTAGAGATAGTTGTAGGCATTCTCTCCCAACACAATGTATTAAATCCCACTTTGATTGAAAAATGATAAATGCAAGACACTAAATGCAAACTAGATGAGAATGGTATTGAATGAACTCAAGAACTAGTTATGGAGAACTAGTCTCAAGTATTCAATATCAATATGAGAAGTAGGAATGAATTAAATGAAAGATATCTACCATTAATGGATGTAAACAACTACTAAACAAGTTAGTTAAAAATACTAAATGCAAGAAAATAACTCTAAGAATACACTAGCATGATAACTCTAATATGAAAATGATGGATCATTTACTCTTGGTAAGGCTCCTATTTATAGGATTTTGGAGGGTTAGGGTGAGGTGTATCATATGTGGCATCCACATAGGTGTCACTTGAGGGACACATAGGCCATGCAAGAGTCCAAGTTTTCTCACACATGTGTGAGAAACTTGAGATGTGATGGGTCAATGTTTACTTTAAGTACACATGTAAGAGATCTCGTCATAGTTGTCATAGGTTTGGTCCCATGAAACATATTTGGAAAGTGTAAGAAAGTGTCATCAAAGTTGTAAGAAATCTTGTTTAGAAATTTTTAGAATTCTTTGAAAATATAATTTTTAGAAAATTTCTTACACGTGTGAGCAAATAATTAGGACTAATGGGTGTAGGAATCCAAAAATTAGCCTAATTAACATTAGTTAATTAGAAAGTAGGTCTGTTTGTTGAGAGTCATGTGGGCGGGGTAGGATCTAGGTCCATACTTAAGATTAATCTAAAATAAAATTTCAACTAATCATGGTTTAGGAGAATAATAGAATGTGAGGGGAAATAAATAAATTAAAATTTATTTAAAGAGGGATTAAATGGAGTAAAAGTATTAAATAAAATTTAATATGCTTAAAATGGAGGTATTTAAATCAAATTTAAATACTATAGAATAGTGAATCAAATTTAATTAAATAAGTAGGAGAATATAACAAGTATAATCAATTAAATAATTATAATGTTAAGGGATGATTTTAAGCATCTACATTTTTTACCTCTTTGATGTGGTGTTGAGAATGACATTGCATCAAAGAAAAGAAAAACAAGATGTCCTAGAGAGAACATAAGGTCCTAAGGCAATGATGGTGAAGGAGTGTGCCCCCTCGAGAAAATAATGCAAAAATAAAATTTTAGGTAATTTTCTCAAAACGAAGCTGTATACACTAAAAAGTGACTTCATTAATTAATTAAATATTTATTATTTAATTAATATTGACTTGATGAATTAATTAAATATTTATTTCTTTTATTATTAAATAAATTATTCAATTTATTTGATAAATTCACTATAGTTTATTCTTCTTATCCTAAGTCCTCTAAATAGTCTTATTAAAGTGATTTAATCAATTGCACAATCACCAAATATGACTAAGTCCCCTAGTCCAACTCATCCACCTAGTCACTTGACACATCACCTTGGCTAAAATAATTAATTATTATTAATTATTAATAAATCATTATCCTCACCCACACATGTCCTATTTTTAAGGGCTATGTGGCCTTATAAGACTTGGTCTCATGACCACATGTCTTCCCCTACACTAAGTCAAGAAGCAATCCCTATTCCTAAGGAGTTTCTCAAGCCACCTCAAAGAGTCAAAGGAGATTCATGGGACACTTGTACCAAGAGTCCTTGATAGGAAACTTGCATACAATAATATGACATTTCCACATAACCCATTATAGATTTGAAGCAAATAAACACTTAGAAATCCACATGCAAGAGAATAGACAACATACCCACAAAATTGTGACACAAGATATATCCTGGGAAACCCTCATGAGGGAAAAATTCAGCCTCCAAAAGCATCCACCACCATGTATTATTCAGCAAAATACCATTGCAATACAACCATGGAAGCCTTCAAAGCCCTAGCCACAACCAAGCAATCCATGTGAACAAGCATGAATCCACACATCCCATGCCATGCTTCCAACCTTCACAAATGCTACCTTTGGCTAACCTGTCTTACCCCAACAACTACCCTTGTGGTTGCTTTTATAGAAACAAGCTCCCACAAAACCACCAAGTGGTATTACATAAACCATGTGCTAAAACCATGTGCTACCAAACCTTATTGACCCACATTTAATATTGGGTACTTTATTTACTTTATTTCCCCAATATTAAATAATTACATCCAATGATATCACAATGTTACAATACAACTCTCAAGGAATATTCCAATGGAATCCCTACATGTTGCACGTCCATCTAGGTGCAACATTTACATAATAAAAGAGATAATACACTAATAAACATTATTATGCAAGGTGTACAACACCATTTTCTCAACAATCTCCCACTTGTTGTATACATTGCATAAGGATCAATAAGTAGCCACATAAATGATCGAGGGAACAATCCCTCCTAGCACATACACCATCATGAACCAAAGTACACCATGTGCTCCATCCAAGTACCTGCAACAAATCAAAGTATCCTCCATCTCATACATGAATGATCCCACCTCCTATTATGCCAAAGCCACATGACATACATAGAAGCCATCCAAAGAGAAATCCACCCAACCTGTCACAAAATAAATCCTGTACCAACTGATATCCCAAGCACAAACACTCGGTCCAAAGGTGACCACATGTATCCGTAGCTGTCGAATCCATAGCTGAAATAACACCCACAACAAGGGCTAACCAATCCAACTATCCATACCTCTAAGGTATACCAAGTGAATCTCAAACCAACATATCCAACCTGTAACCTGCAATCACAAGCCTCAAGAGCAATACCTGCCACATACACACCAAGAAGCTCCCACTGCAAAAGGTAATGTCAAATCTGAAAACAATCCACTCACAACATCTCATAGAAGTGAATCCATGTAGTATCAAGGACATCCACAACAATGTGCAACATATAAACCAATATCCTGCAAGAGCAACTCTCACCACAAGTCTCCAACACTCTCCCAAGTTCTCCACAACCAACAAAGCAAAAAGATAAAGGAATAACCATGTCATCTCTCACATGACACACATGAACACAAACCAGTGATCACAAACTCCAACCAATCTCAAAACCAAAGTAAGTGAAACCGAACATCCAGGAAGATAACCAATATCAAAGAGACCATGCAAATCATAACATGTACTATGTCCTACTACACACACCTCTAGATGTAAACTGTGCCAAGTATGATCTCCTCCATGAAACCCCAAACAAGAAGCCACAACAACACCCAAACCATACCATATAACCAATCATGGATGTAATCCTCTCACAAGAAGATCAAACTCATAACCATTCCTAATCCAAGGAACATGCCCAATAAAACCATCTCCAAAACTCAACCATGATGATATCATAATAGCAACATATGCACAAGGAGATAACCAATGCTAAAACCATCTCTCAAATGAACCCTCCAAAACTAACTCATACCATAGCTCAAGATCCATATCCATGAAAGATAAGCATAAACATAATACACCTGAGAAGAAACAAAGGGCTATACCTCTCAAGTAGTAAACCGCCGAGTAGACCAAGAGTGGGGAATGAGAATGCTCATCAAGATATCCAAGTCTCCAACCAAGACTAATCTAAGAACACTCTCCTCTCAAGTCCATATCAGGTGAATGCTCCTCGGTCTTCCTGCTGAAACCATCAACTGTCTCAACACATACATCTCTAATCCCAAGAGAAATCAGCATCACCACCGTCTCTAGGTATCCATGAGCACCTGTAACAAATCCATCCATGCCAACTCCAAATGCAACATAGCAATATCATGAAGTATCCAGCAAGTGATCTATGTACTCAATACCAAGAAACTAAACCAAGATCAATGTCACAAATCCAACCTAGGAATCAGGATCATAATCATGACAACCATGATCTCAACCATCCCAACTAAAGAGATAACATGCTCCAAATGAACAGACCATGTCAAAACTCTAAGTGCACATCAAGAGTATACCATGACACAATAATGAAACCATCCTAACACCAAGGATAACATGTCAAATGAAAGCATAAACCGCACCTTTACCAAGATGCAACCATCTCCACACACCATGAAGATAACCACCACCTACAAGTGCACCAGCAAATGTCAAAGACGCTTCTGCAGCAACAAGATCTAAGTCACCCTCCAACATCTACAAGCACTCAATCCATATCACTGCCAACAACTCCCACTCAACCGTGGTACCAAGTCACCAATGGCATCATGATATCCATCTCCTACACCAAGAAGATACAAAACCAGGAACCAATCCCGCACTGCCACACCATCACTGTCACAAGCTCCCACTAAACTGTGTATCCAAGCTATCCATGACATCATGATGAAACCATCCTCTAACATGAGAATCAACTAAAGCATCAAACCTGTAGCCATGATCCTCAACACAGAAGATAAGCTGCCAAAACCAAATCAGGAATCCAAACAAGAGATCATAAACTGAATATCTGTAAATCAAAACATAACATGCCAAATCCATGGCACCATGATCTCAATCACGAAGCAAGCATCTAACTCAACCTGTCAGCATAACATAGTCAACCATAATCCTCCACCATGACTGTACTTGGTAACAACATATCATCCCCTCTGCATGAAAGCAAGTCAGTAAACCATGTGACTATGGGCATAGACAACCCAAATCCAAGCCACCAATCTGAATATGTATCAATAATGAAAGATCAATGGGCATAGACAACCCATATCCAAGCCAAAAATGCAACCTGTAAGTAAAGACCGCCTACAACACTGCACAACTTGTAGATCCAACAAGCCATCATACATATCCAAATCCAATATTGATAACCATGTAAACATGAGACAAATCTGAAGTATAAACTGAGTGTGCAATGACATCAAAATCCAAATCTCTAAGATAAAAGCATGCCATAAACTCATCATGTCACCATAGCCAATAAACATCCATAACTGTTCAGATCAGAAAATTAGCAAATAAACACTGCCAAACCTATACCAAATCCAAACCATTGCGTAGAGCTCTCCAAGAGCTTTCCGTCGACTATTTGAAGTCCAAAATCTGACTCCGTATGCCCAAGTTATGCTCGTTTGAAAAAATCAGCCTCTTAGACCATAAATACAACAGTCTAGATTCCAAAAAATTTTAAAAATGCCATATGCCCTTGAAAAAATTTCTCCAATATGCCTCAAAAAAAAGATTTTAATTTTCTCTCTCAGTCTAGTCTGACCTGACCCCAAAAAAATATTAACCAGGCATATACAAACATATACAGCAGCATGAAAAATTAACAAAGTTTTTATTTAAAAAAAAACTTTTGGCGGAATTAAATTAAAAACCAAAGTTTTTATAAAAAAAAACTTTTAGAAAAAAAATATCTATTAAATCCCCCGTTGGGGGGGGGGGGGGTCCGCAGACCTGCGGACCAGTCGCAGGTACTGCGACAGCCGCAGTACTCTGTGGTCTGTCGCAGTACACTGCGGCCGTGTACTGCCGCAGTACACTGCGGCCGCAGATCGCAGGTACTGCGATGATAGTGGGGGTGGGGGGTGATGGCCCCGCCCCCCAAAAATTTTATTTTTATTATTTTTTCAATTTTGCAGGTCCGATGGGCTAAATTTGACGGCCGTCGTGACCTGCAACTAAATTTTTTTTGCATTTTCCTCCTCCATGGCCGAATATAGGCATATTTTATATCAAAATCCGTCGGAAGGCCAACCCAAATCCAATGGTGAGATCCATTTTTGTCCAGGAGGTCATTTATGCAAACTCCCCTCCAAAACCCTTATTTAAATGAAGCAATTCAAAACCCTTTTCACCAATAATTTTTCCATGCCCAAATCTGCCAACAACCCATCAAAACAGCAAACCCAAAACCCTCAGATCTGCAATAAACAACCTACAAAATCCATATATCTTGCCCAAACTTTCATTCTTTCATGCATTCCCATGGATTCAACCTAGGGTTACAACACCACAACCATAGCTCTGATACCACTTGATAGGAAACTTGCATACAACAATATGACATTTCCACATAACCCATTATAGATCTGAAGCAAATAAACACTTAGAAATCCACATGCAAGAGAATAGACAACATACCCACAAAATTGTGACACAAGATATATCCTGGGAAACCCTCATGAGGGAAAAACCCAGCCTCCAAAAGCATCCACCACCATGTATTATTCAGCAAAATACCATTGCAATACAACCATGGAAGCCTTCAAAGCCCTAGCCACAACCAAGCAATCCATGTGAACAAGCATGAATCCACACATCCCATGCCATGCTTCCAACCTTCACAAATGCTACCTTTGGCTAACTTGTCTTACCCCAACAACTACCCTTGTGGTTGCTTTTATAGAAACAAGCTCCCACAAAACCACCAAGTGGTATTACATAAACCATGTGCTAAAACCATGTGCTACCAAACCCTATTGACCCACATTTAATATTGGGTACTTTATTTACTTTATTTCCCCAATATTAAATAATTACATCCAATGATATCACAATGTTACAATACAACTCTCAAGGAATATTCCAATGGAATCCCCACATGTTGCACGTCCATCTAGGTGCAACATTTACATAATAAAAGAGATAATACACTAATAAACATTATTATGCAAGGTGTACAACACCATTTTCTCAACATCCTCATGAGGAAAAGGTCCTTCCCTATTCGTCTCAATAGTCTTTGTGAGACACTTGACATGTGTCTTTCCCTTCCACCTTCTTCTTCATGTCAATGTAGGATGAACATCCTCCCTATTCCTTCTCTCACATTCCAACTACACCCCCCTTTCTCTCAACCCCTCCAACCAAATCAATTGTAGCCATAGGATCTTCCACCTTTCAATCTCCACCCTAGGATTGTGCCACCTAGACTTGAGTCCTCTAAATATATAGAAAAGGAGCATCATTATCCATTTGTGGGCTAATAGAAATAATTATTTCAAAAATACAAGCCTTCTAGCATACAAGCATTCAAATCTTCAAGCAATCAAGCAATCCATATCATTTTGTGAGCATTTGCATTCCATTATCCATTAGTTGCATAATCAAGCTTTAGGCCATTTTACATACAAATCCATTCAATCTCCACACTTTGGTGACATCTTGGGCAAGGAGCTTCAATTGGAAATCTAAGAGCTCAACACATCCAAGGAATCAAGGCCAGAAGGCCAATGGAGACAAGCTACATGGTAGGTGAAGGTAAAGCTTTGTTTTAACTTCATTTTGATTGTATTCTTCATTGTTGTTTGATTTTAATTGATTTAATAGGTTAGATTAGTTAGTACTTCAAAATTGCATACATTTTTGGCGCCCACCGTGGGGCAACCCCATGTTTTTTACATTTTGTTTTTAGTTTTTTCGTGTGCAGATTTCTATAAGCTATTCCTACGCATTTATCCCTTATTCCTGCACATTCGTTACTTCTTCCTGCGCATCCATTCTATTTTCCATCAGACACTTCTATCTTCTGTCTTTATCATTCTTTTTGCATCTTCATTCACTATTCATGCGCTTCAGTTCCTCTGTGTTGTGCATCCGTCATACCTGCACATTCATCCCATATCATTGTGCATTCATATAACTTACATGCACATTTACTTTTGTTGCGCATTTGTTAACTGTACCTGCACTTTTGTGTTCTGTTTCTACACATTTGTTTCTGTAGGAATTAAATTTCATATTTTGCTCATTTATATTTTTTCTAACCATCTTAACGAGCTTATGTTTGTTGTTGTAGATTTTTAGGTTGTTTTGCAGGTCAAATCTGAAGACCCCATTTTAAGATTATTAATTGTTTATTTGCAGGTTCCTTAGGAGAATAACAAGGGGTTTGCAAAATCAACTATAATCTAATTTGGGTTTAAAACAAGACATGCATTTTATTTTCATGTGTCTTCCTTAGTTTAAGATTTATGTCTATTGTGTCTTGCTTTTATAGCTATTTGTAATCCCAAAATTATAACATATCCTCTCCCCTCGTCATTCGTGGATCTTGGGTGTAAGAGAAATTGTTATAATTTTTAGAGGGCGGTCTTTGGTGGGAAAAGAGGTAATCACCCCAAGGAACGACCCAACCGGTAACAGGCTAAAGCCAAGCCCTTCCAAACCGGTATATAAAAAATGTCATTGTGATTAGTCTCATAGTGGACATGTGTGAATTCCTTGTGGCAACAAAAATCTCCTTTAGTACCTGCATGGTGCATTAAAGTCCCTACATTGCTAAGGTGAAAATCTTACTTTGGAAGGATTGAGAGAGCCCCCTTAATTGAGAAAATGACTTGATCACAACCACCTGAATGGATGTCCTTACTAAACACTTTTGTATAGTGACAAAAAAACCTTCTATTTATTGGCTCAAGGGGTCACCCAAGCCTGTAAAGATACCCCACAATACTCACGGTTCATAGTAGAGATAACAGTTCTTTGGGAAGTAATGACCCATTGAATTTAGAACTTGGTGTGCTAGAGAAGAGAGTGCACTGTAAGGAGGACCCCGTGCCTCCAAGTTCCTAGGTTGTCTGTCGTGAATTTGCGTGCCTGGATTTTATCCAAGTGGGGATTCAGCAAATACTGTCCTTGCCAACCTTAGGAATTGTAAGTGTGTTTGTGCATTCATACTAGATCAAATTAGATTAAATCATTTCTATTTTGCATATGTGTGTTTATGCATTTTTACTTTTCCAAAACAGTCATTTGAAAACCAAAAATTTTCCACAAAAAAACTTCAAGAAAACCATCAGAAAACTAGTGTTGCGCATTTATCATTTTCTATTTTGCATTGATCCAACCCTTCTGCACATTTGTGACTGCTATTGCGCATTGATCCCATCTTTCTGTGCATTGATCTAATCCTACTGCGCATATACTTGACTATCCTATGCATTTGTTCCTATGCATACACAACATAGAGCATTTGTACGGATCCTAGGAATTTCACATAAACTTTTTCAGATACCCATTTTTGTCCTTAGTACAATTTTGGAAAAACATTCAATTTTCACAGACCTTTGATCTTTAATTTGACCATTTTCATCAAAATTCACCATCTTTCTTTCATAAAAAATCCACAAAATCATTCCAAATCTTCAAAATTTTCCAATTAGTGTTGAATCATTACCTTGATTATTAGATTTTAATCTTTGTGAGTTTACCATATCAAGATTTATCATCCTCAATCAAGAACTTACCTAGGTTATTAGCTCTTGATTTTCTTTGTCACATCATAGTGAGATCCATACCTCCTATAGACTTAGATTATCAAAATTTTCACACTTACCTCAACACTTTTGGGTTCATTTCTACATCTCTCCAATCAAGCACATTCCATTTGTTTCATCAAAATCTTCATCCCAAGATCATCCTTCACCTTTTATAGTTCAAACTCGATCTCAGAAACTCAAGCAAATCGTTGATCTAGAATCTATAGATAAAATGGAAGGAGGTAATAATGAAGAAAACCCTTGGTCTGGACTTCCTAAAAAGAGTTCAATTTTTACATTAGACGAAGAACCAACAGATCAGGATTTAAGAGACGCTATGCAAGATGCTAGAATCTATAAGGTCATGGAAAGAATCTTAAACATGGATAGGGAGATGTATTTCCTTATTCTTGCTCAACAAGGAGCAAAACTACCCAATGATTTTGATGTCTCCACTCTTAAAGAACCACCTATCACAAACAATCAAGAAATCCATAGTGGTTCTCAAGAGACACATGCTCATGGAGCAAAGGAAGAAAAACAAAATAGTGCTTCCCAAAACAGTCAAGGACCTCCACCATCTTTGGATCCCATTCTACAAAAATTCCAGATGCTTCAACAACAAATCTATGACATTCAAACTTGATCATCAACCAAGAAGTACTCCTTAGATGATATATGTCCTTATACTTTTGATAAACATTTAGCAATGATTCCATTCCCTCCTCATTTTGAGGTACCTAAATTTGACAAATACAAAGGGAATTCAGATCCACAAGACCACATTCATGAGTTTTGTGTTGCTTGTATTGAAGTTACTCACAATGACACTTATCTTATGCGACTATTTCCATGCAATTTAGGAGGACAAGCCATGGAATGGTTCTCCAAATTATCCCCAAGCATCAAATCTTTCAATGAGCTTATTGACAAGTTTGTGACTCATTACTCATATAACATCAAACATGAAGTCACTATGCTTGATCTTTGCAATGCACAACAAAATAATGGAGAACCTTTCCTTACTTTTTTGGAAAGATGGCATCAATTATTTGCCAAGTATCCACGAACAATTCCTAAACAAGAAAAGATGGATATCTTTGTGCATAACCTTACACAAGAAATGAGCTATAGGTTGTAATTGCAATGTCCTCCAAACTTTAACAAGCTCATTGAAAATGGCATCAAAATCGAGGAAGCTATGGTTAGAAAATGTGAGATTAAGCTTTACTCTAAGGACAATGTTGGATCTTCAAATTCAAATCCCAACAACAACAACAACAATGACAAGTCCAAATTTTGGAACAAAAAAAAGAATATTGTCAATGATGGGATTGTTGATAACCGACATGTTAAACCTACACAACCTCTTTTGAATCTCACAAGCAAAGCCAATGCTACTTGTGAGCTACGATTTATTTGTTATCTATTTTGAAAGGCGTAAACAAGTAAACATTAGCTTAATCCAAAAATTATATCAGTTCTGTATCATCTTAAAATGGAAGTACTTTTATATTAAGAGTGTTTAGCCCTCTGAGTAAGTGGTTTGGGGTCATGTTGAACGCCTTAAATTGGTCTTTGCTTGGATCTGGCATTTTCTCCTGATTATGCCCCCTTTTCCACTTTCTGTCTGCATTTTTCTGGCATTTTGGACTGAGACCCTGAGATCTGTGACCTCAAGGTCAAGGATGACCTTGAGGGATCAAGGATGACCTCATCCTTGACCTAGGTCAGGGTTGACCTCATCTTTGACCCCGGGTTCAAATTTCAAGGTCCCATGATCTCTGAATGTCGAGTTTCAGAAAGAATTATTTTTCCGCTTCCGGGTCGGCTGTTTTGGTCTCCGAAATGGTAAATTCTTAAATTGCATTTAATCTAGGTCCATTTATAGGGGTTAAGGTTAATTAGGATTTAATTCTCCAATGCTAGCCTTCTCTAGAAGTTTGTGCCCTAGATCACTATAAAAGGAAGCCTTCCTCTCTCATTTTATCCATCAAGTTTTCATCCACTTTCATGATCAAGGCATCAAGTTTTGAAATCAAATGCTCAAGGTTTTCTCAAGGAGATCAAGCAAGCATTCCATCAAGCATCCATTCTCAAGAAAATTCATTCAAGCCATCATCCATTCAAGCATCTAAGTTCTCTATTGAAGATCAATGATTCAAGCATTCAAGCCTTTGAAGGGATTTGGTTGAAGCATTCAAGATTCATCATTCAAACCCTAGATCTATCCATCATGGTGGTGTGATCTTCCTTCAAGATCCATTCATTCTCCCCTCAAGGTGGATTTCAAGCATACAATCATGGAGGTTTAGAGTTACATTTGTTAATGTTATGTTCAAGCTTTCATATCAACATACTTGTTTACTTTGAAATACAATTGCATATCTATTGAATATCATAGCTTCATTGTTAGATCTACTTCTACTACTTGCTAGCATTCTCTATTTCAATTTCATCATTAAGGTTGATTCCAAATTGAGGTTTGACTAAGGCAAACCCCTCATCCAACAACAAAACCATTTTTCTTGCAGGTACAGGTACAAGACAACAAATTAAAGTGTAGATCTAGATACCCTTTTTGGTGAACTTCTGGGATCCATGAACATAATTTTTGTTGGAGCAGTTGGGTCAAGGACGACCTTTAGTGAGGGGTAGGATCCTACCCCAGGGTAAGACCTTGCCCCGCTATCTGGGTCAAGGATGATCTCCCTTAGAAAAGAAAAAGATTTCTGGGTTTTGCAGATCTTGCAGTTTCGGGAAAGTTATGTAGAAATCAACAGTTTCTAAGACTGTTTGACAGGGTTTTCAGTAGGTTTTTTTTTGGAGGTAAGTACTTTTATATCTTCATTTCAACATTTGCCTTCTACATTTACTTTCCATATCAATACAATTTCATGTAAGTATAAAATATTGGTTTTGGGGTCTTTTTTATGTGCAAACCATTTTTCTAGGACTTCATCCATATTTTATCCTTTACAAGTTCAAAAGCATAAACATAGAAAACCAAGCCACCTTAGATTGAGACAAAATAAATGCATTCAAGCATTGTTTGATTTGCTCTGATTATGAGGGATGTGGGTTTTCTCTCTTAGCACTTGGAGTTTGTCTCTAATGCATTCTAGGAAGGATTTGATATGATGCATAAATAATTTAGAAAATCTTGAATAAAAACTAAGTTCAATCCATCAAGCTTATTCTAGGATGATTTAGAAAGCACAAAATAAAGTTAATCTATCAAATATGCTAAATGCTTAAGCTCCAACACTAAAATGGCATTATAAGTTTACTCAGTGTAAAAGGTGTGAATTAGTAAATTTCTCTTGGAAGAGGAGGGTATTTATAGGATTTGAGGAAGGGCTTAGGTTAGAAAGGAGAGTTAGGGTCAGAGGTAAGGTTTGGGTAGAGTTAGGGGTAAGGTTAGAGGTATGGTAAGGTTTAACCTTGGTTAAGGTTGCTCACACATGTGTGAGCAACACTAGGGAAGTGTGCAAGGGGACAAGAGTGGAAGAAGAGACATGGGTCTCATTTATGACTTGTAAGAAGCCTTAATGAGGATGTAAGAGGCTTTAATGAGTGTGTAAGACTTATTTATGAGGGGTTTTGACCCAAAATCAAAGTTTGAAGGGTTTAGGCTAAGAAATGTAGGAATCACTTTTTAATTAGGTTTATAGTGAGATTAGGAAATTATAGAAGAGGTTAGGGATTTCTAGAAGATTTCTAAGGTTTTAGGATTTAAATAAATATTTTATTTATTTAAAAGATTTTTGGTCAATTTATCAATTAATAATTAATAAATAAGGAAAAATCACTCAAACTTGATTTAAATGATTTGGGGAGAGATTCTTTAATTAAAGACGTTTAATTAAAATAGGAGGATTTAATAGCATAAAAATAAATAAATAAATTAAATAATTAATTAATTAATTAATTAATAAATGATGATATCATCAGGGGTTTTTGGAAAATAAAAATATTTTTATTTTCTAATGGATTTTTAGGTGTCTACATTTTGCCCATCTTTGATGCGATGTTGCAAGTGGCATGGCATCAAAGACAAGAAAATAAGATGCCCCAGGCTAGAATTAAGAGGATAAGGGGTTGTGCCCCCTCGAGAAAATAATGCAAAGAGTAAACGTTGTGGAATTTTCTTGAAAGGAAACAAAATGGAAGGGGAAGGAATGAAGGAAGAAGGGAGGATAAATATCCAAACTTCCAAGAGAAAAGATGAAGGAATGTAAGATGAGGTGGAATGAAAAATATAGGATGCAACGATATGAAAAGATACAAGATGCAAGATTAATCTATATGATGTAGGATGCAGAGGATTTAGGGAGCTCCAAGTGCAAATGTGGAGAGCACAACCTATTTTGATATAGAAACATTAGAGACGTACCAAGGATACTGGGAACACAAGGCCTTGTGACCAGTGTTGCATAGGACTGACGCGAAAAAGACACGCAGGGTTGTCCCAACATCACGCATGAACCCAAGAGGAAGCATGGTAGAAATGATGCTATAGAAACCACAAACAAATGACATTTCCCAAGTGCACCATGTAACCTAGAAGATCACATGTGTACCATGCAAAGTTCATGTTTGACTAACTCACAGGTAGAAGCCACAGATCAAAAGACCTTGCCCTAGATTATTCTCATTCGCTGCACACCATGATATAAAGGATCGTGGTGACTTTGAGGAGAGAATAATGAGAAGCTATAAAAGATTAACAAGATCCAAAGGACAAAATCCAAGACCAAAATGATAACTCCAAAAGACATCCTTTGCCAAGGAGAGAGATTGATTTGATTGATGGTGGGAAGATTGGTCTGAACGTGTGGAAGGATACATTGGCACCAACCTGGTGTGATTGATGGAATATTAGGTCTGGTAGGAGGAAGGATACATCCTCAAGGACCTATTGATTGATGAGAGAATGAGTGTTTTTGTTCACTGGCAAATGATGAAGTTCAAGTATAATCGTTGTGATCAAGAATAGTCGACAATTAATGTTGCTGAAGTACAAGGCTGAGTGGGACAAGATATCATATCAAATGCTGTTGCAGAACTAACAAGGATATGTACAATAAGATGAGACAATATGTACAACAGATGGGAAGACTTACAATGGATATGTACAGAAGCTCAGGATTTGGGGCAAAAACATCTCGCTATATAGGATATGGTACAAGATATGTACAAGATGGATTGCAAATTTTCTTGAGGATTAAATAGAGGAATGTTGGGGGATGGGGATGGTAGGAAAATGATTAGTTGGATGTGGAGGATGATAGTTTAAT
The DNA here is from genome assembly GCA_027943335.1 of Chamaecyparis obtusa. Taxonomy (NCBI): domain Eukaryota; kingdom Viridiplantae; phylum Streptophyta; class Pinopsida; order Cupressales; family Cupressaceae; genus Chamaecyparis; species Chamaecyparis obtusa. Next base: position 1,800,004 of record BSBK01001590.1, read on the forward strand.
AGACAATGACTCAGTCCACTATGTATGGCACTTGTTTGCCAGGTTTTCACCAACATACTTGTCCAAGGCACTTGAATTGCCAAGTTTTCACCATTGGACAATTATTTTTCTTTGTTTTTTTTTTTTTTTTCTGAATTTTCTAATTTTTATGGAATTTATAAATATGTAGGATTTAGTTCAGGCATAGAACCTCTTTAGATGTATGATGTTGATAGGATCATTCAAAGACTCACCTTCTGGTGTGGATAGCTAATAGGCTCCGGAGCCAAAGCATGTTGTGACAGTATAGGGGCCTAACCAAGTAGGCTCAAACTTGCCTTTCTTTTCTTGATGTGCTTGGACTTTTTGATTTTCCTTTAGGACCATGTCGCCTACTTGAAATTGTCTTGGATGTACCTTCTTGTTATAGCTCCTTTTGAGTCAATTTTGGTATATAACCAGGTGATCATATGCTTGCTGTCTCTTTTCATCTAGTAGATCCAACTGTGTGAGACGTGCCATGCGATAGTCTTCATCAGTGGTATAGTTCTTCATGGAGACTCACAATGATGGGAGCTCGACCTCGATGGGTAGAACGACTTCAACACCATATACAAAGGAATATGGGGTGGTGCCTATGGGAGTGCGGTAAGAAGTATGATAGGCATAGAGGGCGTGATTTATTTGGAGATGCCAATCATGACCAGAATTATTGACAACCTTTTAAAGGATTTTTAGGATGGTTTTATTGGTTACCTTAGCTTGGCCATTTCCTTGGGGGAAGTATGGATTGGAAAAACAGTGATGGATGTGGAGTCTGACACATAGATCATCCACATGCTAGTTTTCAAAAGGTGTGCCGTGGTTTGTGAAGATGGTAGATGGTATGCCAAAATGGAAAATGACGTGGTACAAGATGAACTTGGAGATTTGGATGCCAGTAGTAAGGGTGAGCGAAATTGCTTCAACCCATTTTGTGAAGTACTTTGTGGTTGTTATGATGTATTTATGTCCATCTGAGGAAAGGGGAGTGATTAACCCAACAAGGTCAAAGCCCCAACATGAAAATGGCCAAGGTGGCGCAATGGGCTTCAAGTTTTGTGATGGCGCATGAATCAAATTTACATGCTGCTGACATGGTAGCCATTTCTTGACAAATTCACAAGAGTTATGTTCCATGGTTGGCCAATAGTACCTGACTCAAAGCAAATGCTTTGCTAGAACCATGCCACTCATGTGGACACCGCAAATTCCAATGTGGATCTCTTGTAAAGCCAAGACGACCTCATTTGAATCTAAACACCTAGAGAGGATGTTATGATATCCTCGATGATAAAGGGTGTTGGCTACAAGAGTGTAGCAGGAAGCTCTGTGAATTAAGTTTTGGCATTAGGTGTTGGTGAGATGGGGAGATACGATACCATTTTTAAGATATGCATGGATGTCGTGGTACCATGGGGACTGTGGACCAACCAAGACACACACCATTTCTAAATCGACGTTCTCATAAGCAGGCATATGTAGCTGCTCGACTAAGAATTCATATTGCGTTGAGTCGCGAGGGATTTCTAAAGGGATTTCTAATAAGGATCCGATGGTCGCCATTGCATCGACCGCTTTGTTCTGAAGTCTTCATATCTGTGTGAACTGTAGATTCATGAAATGCTCTTTTAGTCTGTCCACTGATTCTTTGAAGGGTAGCAGCTTATCGTCCTTTATCTAAAATTCATCTAGGACCTTCTTGATAATCAACTGCGAGTCTCCAAACACTTGCAGTTCTATGATATTCCACTAGATGGCTATTTTGAGACCTGAGATGAGTGCCTCATATTCTGCAATGTTATTAGTACATGAGAATCCCGATTTGAATGATTTTGGAATATAGTCACCTTGAGGAGTGACGAATAAGATTCTTGCCCCTGATCCATGCGATGTATAGGAGCCATCGAAGTATAACTTCCATATGGGCTATTCTTTGATCATACATAGGTACTCATCAAGGAATTCCATGATTAGTGGATAGGCATCCACTAGAGGTTCCTCTGCTAGCTGATCAACAATTACTTACCCTTTGATTGCTTTTTGATCTATGTACTGGATGTCAAACTCGCTGAGTAAATGACCTCCATTGTACACTGTACAAATATAAATGCCACTGTACAGTCCTCACTCCTGCCATACCATACAACCACAATACAATCGTACGGTCTTCCTTGCTGCATTGTACAGCTTGACACCATTACCATACGACCTCTATGGGCAACTATGTATGACCTAAGACTCCACTGTACGACCTCCTCCTGCTCCGTATGACCTTTGTACAACTTCCCAGTTCTCCTGTTTGTCATAGTACGGTTGAGATCTGGGTCTCTGTCAGCATAACTGGAATAAGAAGGCGTGTTTGTTGGTTAAGTCACAAAATGAAACATTACATCCCATTTTATTAGCTATTTTGAGTTGACTAAATAAACTTTTACGTTTAATTGCTGCATATTTGTATTTAAAGACATTCAATTACATTCTTTGTCATCCAAGGATATCCAAGTCCCTTATATGATCCTCTCTCATCCTAGACCATTTAAGGAGTAACAATTAAAGGAGAAACACTTTAGATTTGGTGTACTAAAATGATTTAAAGTTTATATATTTCTTGTAGGACATTGTTTGATGTTTGCAAATCCTTTACAATACCATAAAATCTATTTTTTCTAGATAAGGAACTAGAAAAATATATCCCCTAGTAATTCCAACAACTCTTTAAAGTTATTCATAAATTATGCTAGTCCTTAGGGCACAATAGAAAGAGTTCTAGAGTTGGCATATTATACAGTAGGAGCACATAACTAATAAGATTAAATTTGTAGAGCATATATAACATAGTATTCCAAACATATACTTGATATAAACATAAGCAAAAGTCTTACAAAGAGCCTGAAGTGACAATAGATAAAAATACATAATTTCTAGACATAAAATAGTTTCAAATTCTACAATCTTTACTTAAATCACGCATCTCCAATCATCAAACCAAACACCTTACATTTGCTTTCCTAAAATAACATTAAGCTCAAATTTACTACATCCACACTAAACTATCATATATTAATCTAAATTAATTATTAGGTATACATTTGCACTCTATTGAATTAGTCTAGGCAAAGTTTATATAGTCTTTTTCAAAAGTATCCTTCTTGAAATGACCTCCATAAACCACCTAGGTATCTCCCACGATCTAGCATTCCAACAATGATAAATAATAATAATAAATGTATAATACTGTTTTGGATTTTAATCATTTCGCATGGAATGTTCGTTGGTTTGTCCTGAAATTGGCATACGACTTTGAAAAGCTCTCCCAAAGTTATTCACGGGCGCCTCCTTTGACGAAACAAATGATTAAAAGGTCAAAACATGTTGCTTTGCAAAAGCTTTCCTTCTTTCCCATCTATTCAAAGAGAAGACAAACAAAATATTCTAATGTAAACTAGCCCTCGCGCTCAAACCATAGTTAATCTCCCCGATTAATGAATAAACCAAAGGACGCAGGAAAGAAGAAGTCTTTTCAGGCAGGAAGCGTTTCCTGTGCGGGGAAGTGTCCGAAAATATGATTTTATACGCCTTCCCAGCCCGTGTTTTATATTTATTTCCTGGCACTGACCTGCAACTTCGAGATCAGATACACGTCCATTGGCTTTTACGGCGCGCAAATTGACAAACTATTGTGGCAGATACAGGCCAGGTGTGTATTTCTCGACTTTTTCAGCTCATGGATGTATTCGATGGCGATGTTATTTGTATCGGTGCTGTGTCAGAGTCTTAGAATGGAAACAGTTCACATAACAAGACAATGCCTGCGGGCCTTAGCTTTAGATCATTGGGGATAAAGTGGGGAAATCTGATGCTAAATTTGAGAAGTAAGGACAAGTTGTGCAGGGTAGAGATTTGCAGGATCGATAGAAATGAGCACAGGGGAAACGTCATCGGGTTTCGTTTGTCAGAATTGTGAACCATTTACGTAATCTTTTCAATGTTTCTAGGGTTTATAGTTTGGGGTATTCATATTCGGTTTTAAATTTGTCAGAATGTGAAGTATACGGAGATTTTAGGAAAGATTTTCAACCGTTTTTAGGGTTTAGCTTCGGTGTACGTAAATACTGTGTTCAATTTGTCGGAATTGTGAAGTATGCAAACAATTTGGGGAAACTTTTCAACATTTTTTGGTTGAATTGTGAAGTATGCAAAAAATTTACGTAATTTTTTCAACATATTTTTGGTTTTATCTACTCAAACCGAGACGAACCTAATATTGTAAAATCAATATTTGTTGCTAAATTTGTGAGAGTATAACAATCCAGAAAATTTTCTCAGAATTTGGAACAGAATTTGTTCAACATGGCATGTAAACTAAATGTTTGCGGATAACTAGCCCGATGACAAAAACAATGTATAGTATTTTGATAAATCTAATCGAATCAAATAATCTGGAGAATCTTGCTTAGTTTTGGTTTAAATTGGTTAGAGATGACAATGAAATGGATTTTTTTTGGTGGAAGTATTTCATATTTGACAAGTTCTGTAGTAATTGATCTATTTTGAACTGCATTTGTTGAAAAATGATACAGAGATTTAGGATAGAGATTTTAGAAATTGCAAGTGTTCTTGTGTAATTTATTTTGGCTATCGTACTTGGTCTGTTAAGGGAGACAGAAGATCTTTGGGAACGGTTCATCTGATAAAAAAAAGAGCATAAAGATTTGCAAGGAAACAGGATTAAAGGAGTCTGCTGTGGTGGAATACTATACTGTTATTACTGTCTCCTGAATTAGGGCATGCTAAGCTCCATATTGACTTTTGTTAATCTCTTTTACAAAAACTATGGCTGCAAACTTTGATGACAGTTCAATGAAGGAGTTCATCCTGGGTGGAAAAAAAAAAAATTGGGATCGTCGTGTGAAGCGGAAGGTTGAAGATGCATATTATGAAGGTAAAAGAGCTTCAGATAATTCAGAGGTGGAAGTGGAGCTGTTGAGTGAGTTGGGTTCAATGAAAGAGGCACTTCATAGGCAGCAAATAACAATTGAAGAACTAAGTAGTGAGCTGGACGAAGAGAGAAATGCGGCAGCATCTGCAGCAGAGGAAGCAATGACTTTTATTTCACGTCTTCAGAAGGAAAAATCTCAGATGCATATGGAAGCCTCACAATTCAGACGGTATGCTGAAGGAAAATTCGTCCATGATCAACAGGAATTTGTTTCTCTTGAAAATCTTCTTTATAGAAAGGAACAGATGATTAAAGCTCTTGAATTAGAGGTTCAGTCTTTCAAGCACAGGATATTGAGTATTGGTGGTTATGAATATGAGAGTGTGAATAGGTCACCTGAGAGATCCCGCTTGGATGAGGTAGATGATGATTACTATTTGACTGAATCATCTGGCCATGTGAAGAATTTTTCAGCAGAACAAGAGAGTTTTGATTTTTATGATACAGAGACAAGATATTCTATATACAGGCAAGCTAAGGAAACAGATAGTAGAAGGATATGTCTAGGAAAGTTAAGTGATACTCAGAATTCTTTGCAGCCACGGTTGGAGCGGGGAGATACATACTCACGAAGAATTTTGCAGGTGCAGGAGATTGGTGCTTGTTCCTCTCATCCATCGCAGGTAGATGACTATAATTCTTCAAGTCAACATGCTTTGAATGGTAGGCATGGTTTGCAAAAATCTGCTGTTCATGATTCTAAAAATGTTGAAATATGGGAATATGTGGAGAGGTTAGAAGAGAGGCTGCAGCAGCTAGAGAGAGAGACACACATTGAGAACCCAAATAGTGAATGGAGTGAAATGAGGAAGTTGCGAGCAAAACATTTGTCAGCCTATTCAGATAAACTTATTCAGAGGCCTTCTGCAGACAGTTTGAATTCATCTGATAAATCGGTCAAAGCAACTGAAGACAGTTCAAAAGGGGAAGATGGATTATTAATTGTCAGAGCCAGTGGTTTGTGTTCTGGGAAAGAGAGCATCAATTCTCAAGTCATGGATCATACAGATGAAAAAATTTCTAGTTTGAGTAATATCCCAGGAAATCCTAATGACCGTTCAAAATGTACTGGATGCAAGCAAATGAAGGAGAATGTTGGCAACTTTGGAGTATGCAATTCTTTGCCCCAGAAACATGAAGCATGCACTGCAGCAAAAAAGGGTTCGAATATTCCACATGAAACCTGTTTGCCCATTTCTAGGGAAGGATCTAAGTCTCTTCGGGAAGGACCGAAGCCTCCTTGGACATTGTCTGGAGATGCAATCAAAGAGAGGTTGGATGGAAATGATGAATTGACAATTGTCAAGATGATTCCAGAAGGGTCCAAAACTGGAAATCCTGCTCTTACACAAGCCGTGGATGATGTTCCTGAAGTAAAAAATGATGATGTGAGATCTGGAGGATGTGAGGCTCTGAAAGGAAATCTGGATTGTTATGGACATCCAGAACTTGATTCATTACCTCAGAGACACATTGGACAACCAGAAAGGGCAACTGACCCTGATGAGAGAAGTGAAGGAAGGAGCAGGACCACGTTCTCTGCAGAATTGAAAACTGAGCCTGATCAGGGTCCTGTGCAAAGTGAAATCAAACAACTTATTTTCAGGATTCGGGCCCTTGAGGATGAGAGGCAGAGCATGAAACAGGCAATAACGTATTTTGAAAAAGAGAATTCATCATGTTTAGCACTGCTCAAGGAAATAGCTCGGCAGCATTATGAAGTGCAAATATTAGATGAAAGAAAAAATCATTTGACAAGACTGTCCCCATCTGAGGGCTTGTCAGTCCTTCCTTTCATAAAGGTAATAATTTTTCTCACAATTGTCACTAGCATTGTCATGCATTTCTATCAGGTTGTTTGTTGCATAAGACAGTTTTCCTTTTCCTCCCCTTGTGATCTCCCTTAAATCTTTATACCTTTGATATCTGAAAGCCTGCATCTAAAAGCTTATATGCTTATTTCTAGTACATATGACTTTTCCTTGACTGTCTTTAAAGTTTAAACCTTTAATTAGTTCATTGTTTCTCTGTTTATCTTTATAATGAATTTATAATTTAGTTCAGTGTTTCTATTGAAAAATCATAGACAAATGTTCAAAGAAGTAGAATATATGAAATATATATTCATTTATAGATATAAGTGTGCATTAGGAGGATCTTATTTTTCTCAAGATCAAATATTGACAAGGAATTGTTCAAGTTGCAGTTAATAAGGATTCAAATCCTATTTTATGCTTGCCCTGTTGTGTATTTTTCTCTTGTCGGAGTAAAGGTGGAGATCATAATGTGCTAAAGTTAGATTTTGTATCTTTTATATTCTTGCTATTTCGTTTTCCTTAGAGCATTGTTTTTCAAAGTTATAAGCATCCTTATTTATTAAAGGGGGTTGTGTGGGACTCACATCGTGAACCAAAAAATCCAAATTTATACCTATTTGACTATAGAACAAAAACTTGGACTTGCAACTTGGCAATTTAATAAAAAATTAAATTCCTAAAAAAACATAAATTCATGCAAAATACAATCACAGAATGTTGGGGAAATGTTTTCTATTAGGTTTGAATACACAGAGTACAATATCAAATCATCATATGAATACAACTATTAGCTGACAAATATGCTTTGTATCATGAATATATGAATTTTCATAGAAAATAATTAACATAGACTACATATACATGCAAGTTACAGCAATTTACAATTTCCTCTTCCTCATTCGAATGAAAATTTGGGCAAGGGCCTTCTGCTTTTATTTAAGTAAGTTGTGGCTCCAATCTTTGTAGCAAAAAGGTTGTGGCTCCACCCTCAAACTAAATGGCAATAACTTCTCTGCCTTAAGTTTGTCATTTGCAATGATATCATCGAATCCAATGTCTGGTCCTTCTGCTGTAATTACACATTCCATGTCTTGCTTCTCAAACTTAATAATCTTGTCTTTTGTAAACATGGGATACCCTCATCTTGTGCACTCCAGTCTTTGTATTGGTCAATCATCCAAATTTATAAATTCCTCTCCAATTGTGTCCTCTATTTTTTGAGGGAGATGAAGGTTGTATTTCACAAAAACAAAGTCATTGAGACATTGTAGTGACAACTTGTTATGCTTCTTGATGTGAATGGCCTCAAACAAATTCTAGTTGCACTCACATCCAAAAGTGCTACAATGTTGAGATGGTACAAAGAAATAGCTTTTGAAGATTTAGGCTACTTTCGACCACAATCTTCCCAATCATAAATAAGATATTCTTAAAAGATTGTAAGCAATAATAGATTGGATGGAAATGATGAATTGACAATTGTCAAGATGATTCCAGAAGGGTCCAAAACTGGAAATCCTGGTCTTACACAAGCCGTGGATGATGTTCCTGAAGTCGAAAATGATGATGTGAGATCTGGAGGATGTGAGGCTCTGAAAGGAAATCTGGATTGTTATGGACATCCAGAACTTGATTCGTTACCTCAGAGACACATTGGACAACCAGAAAGGGCAACTAACCCTGATGAGAGAAGTGAAGGAAGGAGCAGGACCGCGTTCTCTGCGGAATTGAAAACTGAGCCTGATCAGGGTCCTGTGCAAAGTGAAATCAAACAACTTATTTTCAGGATTCGGGCCCTTGAGGATGAGAGGCAGAGCATGAAACAGGCAATAACGTATTTTGAAAAAGACAATTCATCATGTTTAGCACTGCGCAAGGAAATAGCTCGGCAACATTATGAAGTGCAAATATTAGATGAAAGAAAAAATCATTTGACAAGACTATCCCCATCTGAGGGCTCGTCAGTCCTTTCTATCATAAAGGTAATAATTATTCTCACAATTGTCACTAGCATTGTCATGCATTTCTATCAGGTTGTTTGTTGCACAAGACAGTTTTCCTTTTCCTCCCCTTGTGATCTCCCTCAAATCTATATACCTTTGATATCTGAAAGCCTGCATCTAGAAGCTTATATGCTTATTTCTAGTACATATGACTTTTCCTTGACTGTTTTTAAAGTTTAAACCTTTAATTAGTTCACTGTTTCTCTGTTTATCTTTATAATGAATTTATAATTTAGCTCAGTATTTCTATTGAAAAATCATAGACAAATATTCAAAGAAGTGGAATATATGAAATATATATTCATTTATAGATATAAGTGTGCTTTAGGAGGATCTTATTTTTCTCAAGATCAAATATTGACAAGGAATTGTTCAAGTTGCAGTTAATAAGGATTCAAATCCCATTTTATGCTTGCTCTGTTGTGTATTTTTCTGTTGTCGGAGTAAAGGTGGAGATCGTAATGTGCTAAAGTTAGATTTTGTATCTTTTATATTCTTGCTATTTTGTTTTCCTTAGAGCGTTGTTTTTCAAAGTTATAAGCATCCTTATTTATTAAAGGGGGTTGTGTGGGACTCACATCGTGAACCAAAAAATCCAAATTTATACCTATTTGACTATAGATCAAAAACTTGGACTTGCAACTTGGCAATTTAAAAAAATATTAAATTCCTATAAAAACATAAATTCACGCAAAATACAATCACAGAATGTTGGGGAAATGTTTTCTATTAGGTTTGAATACACAGAGTACAATATCAAATCATCATATGAATACAACTATTAACTGACAAATATGCTTTGTATCATGAATTTATGAATTTTCATAGAAAATAATTAACATAGACTACATATACATGCAAGTTACAGCAATTTACAATTTCCTCTTCCTCATTCGAATGAAAATTTGGGCAAGGGCCTTCTGCTTTTAGTTAAGTAAGTTGTGGCTCCAATCTTTGTAGCAAAAAGGTTGTGGCTCCACCCTCAAACTAAATGGCAATAACTTCTCTGCCTTAAGTTTGTCATTTGCAATGATATCATCGAATCCAATGTCTCGTCCTTCTGCTGTAATTACACCTTCCACGTCTTGTTTCTCAAACTCAATAATCTTGTCTTTTGTAAAGATGGGATACCCTCATCTTGTGCACTCCAGTCTTTGTATTGGTCAATCATCCAAATTTATAAATTCCTCTCCAATTGTGTCCTCTATATTTTTTGAGGGAGATGGAGGTTGTATTTCACAAAAACAAAGTCATTGAGACATTGTAGTGACAACTTGCTGTGCTTCTTGATGTGAATGGCCTCAAACAAATTCTAGTTGCACTCACATCCAAAAGTGCTACAATGTTGAGATGGTACAAAGAGATAGCTTTTGAAGATTTAGGCTACTTTTGACCACAATCTTCCCAATCATAAATTAGATATTCTTAAAAGATTGTAAGCAATAATAGGTTGATGTAGTTGATTTTTCCACCTCGAATCAATGATCTCCCAAATGGAGTCAAGGTTCTATTTTTATGTCTCTTATAGTAATTTTAGATGGCCTCACTGGTTGTTTCCCACCAATAGTTTCATCCAATCAATTTTGTTTGATGTTTTTGAATAGAAAATCAAGGTATTGGGCAAAGCAAGGGGTTGAAAAAGTGATGGTTTCTTATCTTGAAGCATTCTTGTTGACACCATGTATGCTATTGCATTATTAGTTACAATTTGCACAACATTTTCAATGCCTTGATCTAATGCAATCTCTTCTAGCGTTAGACTCAATTTATTTGCATTCTTGATCTTGTTAGAGGTGTCTATGGACCAAAAAAAACATCATCTCACTATTTGGAGGTGCTTGAAAATTGACAGTTGACGAGGGTGCAGTTCTTTTCATCACACATATAAAGTATGGTGCATATAAACTTGGTCTATTTCTTCCTTTGTTCTTCCAAAATTGATTTTTAATCTATAACAATCTTTTAGAGCAATTGCCTACTTGAGTTATATTGAGAGGGTGCCTTGTACCCTCTCCTACAATTGTCAATGGTGTGGCCAAATATTCCCCATACGAGTTCTTTACGATGTTGAAAGGAAGGTTATTACAAAATTAGAAATTGGCACAAACTATATCTACTTTCTCATGTATCTCCTTGTTGTACGTTGTACCCTAAATGGAAGGTTGTGCTCCAGGTGTGTTTTCGGGTATAAAACAGCCTCATGGTTGTGCTTTGCTTGAGCTATATGAGGTGGATTTCTCCCACATGAGTGGGCCATAACTGGAGCCACAATTTTTGTCATATTCACCTTGTTTGTTAGGCTAAGTTGGGATTAATGGCCATAGCTATGGTTGCATTTCTCCTCATCCTCTCTAATTCTTATTGTTCTATCAATGCAAGAGCTATCTACATCTCTTGTTCTACCTCAATCATGGCATTGAGACAAGCTTTGTGACAAGACATGTGTGCAAGGTGGTACTTGACAAGATTGATGCCTCCGTTCATCTTCTGTTGATAGTAGTTGCAAATAACAGTCTTGAAGTCAGTCCTTGTGCTGTTCTTCCACTTGGCATCACTTCAACAGGCAGGTTGGCTTCCACTTCATGATGTTGGTGCCATTGTATACTAACTTTCAAAATGCAAACTTTACTTTATTAAAATTAGATAAATTTATAATGCTGCATTTTATAATACCAAAAATAAAAGAGTTTGAAATTCAAAAGTAGTGCTTTGAACTTGAAACATAAAACCTACAGGTTATGATAGTGAAAAACAACATTTTTGCCCAAAATGTAAAACAAAATCAACATAAAATTCCCTAAAATTCCCCAGCATTTTTTCTGCTTTAGGTCTGCTGTAAAGTACATCTGGAATACTTCTGCAAGGTCAGATCATAGAGAACAAGTTTTCATTATTAAATCTTGGTCACATTCCTTCGACTTTTTCTACTTCTGAATAACTTTGACATTTGTCAGCACACTAATTACTTAAGCATGCTCAATATGGTAAGTCATATTAGCAGAGAGCACTGTGAATGCAGAGGAGAAATGCAGACCAAGAAAGGCAAGGAGCTAACTAATTTAGTAATTTATAGTGGCTAAAATTTGCAACTATCCTTGAGAATCTGGATGAATGGTTAGCTTTACCAATTAGAGCTCCTAATATAGATAAAACTCATTATACAGCAAGAGGTAAAAAGTCCCTCCAATTAGGATATACATTACATTTAATAATACAAATGAGGGCCTCTATATATAGCTGGAAATTTAACATTAATACTATTTTAAACTATACTACTGGGTTCTTGTACTCTTGGTGCTATGGCAGGATTGGACGAGTTCCAGTTTTGGAGCAGGCATTGGTATGTGGGCACTGGGCACAACCTTGACACCTCGGGTACCCTATGGGTTTGTGACATGGGTGGCCATTCCCAACCACATGCACAGATCCAGATGCATTTTTTGATGGAAAATAATAGTTAAACATTAGAAATTACATTTATTACCCTAAAAACCCTTAACTTGAATTCCAACCCTAAAAAGGACCTCAAATAGTTGCTATTCATTCATATTGCAATCACAAAACACAAAAAACAACAAATATTGTAAACTGCCACTCTTGCTTTTGTGAAGTTTACTATATCTTTTAAAGGTGAAGGATTGCAAAGGTGCCAAAGACCTTTGCTAGGTGCCATGCGAGAGAACTAACTTGCACAAAGGAGATTTGTCAATGAAAGATAAATATTTGTTAAGATTCTTAGAAGTTTTTGAAGAATTTTTAATTTCTTTTCTAACAAAAACACAAGTTCTTTTTAACAGATTTTTTAAAACATTTTGAATGTTTATTAAAATTGTCAATTTTTATTACAGTTATATGTATTGTAAGGTTGTATTTATGTACGTGTTTTGTTTTTCTAAGTTCATTTACTTAAGGTTTACATTTTCATTTGTTCTTCTTCTGTTTCTTCCCTCCCCCTTATGACAACAATCTATTAATAATGGAAACTAGTTTAAGTTTAGTGGGCCTAAAGGTAGTTAGAGAGTTCTTCTTATGAACTACTATTAGGAGCTAGGATTTTTCTTTAATGTTTTAGTCAGCCATGCGCTATGACCAGCCATGGAATTAAATTTTTTCAAGGGGTGAGTAAGGGTGGGTTCTAAAAGGATCAAACTATAACATATATTAGACAACAAGAAGTTGATATTGTGAGTGTCTTATCATTGAGTGAAGAAAGGATTCTGCTTGGGTCTCCTTCATTAGTGGTTGCTCCATATATTTTCTTGGGTACATCATCTATCCAAGAATAAGACTCCACTATTTTCTCAGCAAAGAAACCCATTGGATAAGGCATTTCTGAATGAGGCGAGGAACAATTTTGTTGAATACATTGCACATTGCATTATGCAAACCGTCTTCCTTTCAACCAAGTGAGATTACCATCTTGTTGAGAAATAGTGATGGCAATTAGTTAAACACCCTTTGGCTACACAAGTCTTGGGTATGAGAAGGTGTTCACCACCTAATTGGCCAATGCTTTTTCTTTGTTGTACATCATTAAAAGGAATCAATGATTAATGGGTTGAAATACAGGTGTACATCATTATTAATAAATGGAGATTGCAAAACCCGGTTGTTAGTATATTTCATTGTAACATCACCAAAGAGAATATTCTTTAAGGTAGTTGATTGTGAGGGGCAAGTGAAATTTCATTTCCAATATCCTTATTAAGTCCATAGAGGTGGTGGGTGTTGAGAATGTTCTCTAAGTTATACCAGACAATGCAAAAAATTGCAAGTTAGTAGGTGCTTTGGTTGAGGAAAAGCATAAGCATATTTTTCAACACCATGATTGTCTATTCACTTAGATTGGCGACACAAGTTTTCACTTTGATGGGGTGGATGAAATAAATATACACCTAGGGTTTGTAGATCTAGATGTTTGTGACAAACCATCATATGTCACAAGGCAATTTCAAGGCTTTCTATAATTTGGAGTTAATGAAATTTCAATACTATTTTAATTTTAAAATTTAGTTTTTGACATCACTTGTTTAAATGTTTAATTTATTACAAACATATCTTTTATAGTACATTAGGTTGTTGAGACATGTTTTTGCATTGCACACAATCATTTTGAGAAGACTTATGAAGGTGGGAGAGGCATTTGAGTGTCATGGCATTAGCAACCAATTGAGTGTGTGGATGTAGTCAAATTCCTAGAGGGCCTAAAAGATCAAATCATGATCCTAGATGATGATTGGCAGGCTTGCGTGGACTACATTTTGAATTTATGAAGGTTTGCTTATATAGATCAGTTGGTTTGGAAGAAACCTTTGACATGGCATAGATAATAGAAAATAAAAGTTGTAACAGAAGAGAAGGAGAATGATCCCAGAGAAACATTTTTTCTTGGGGGTGGAAAAATCATTGTTGACTTCTGGAAAAAGAGGACCACACCCTTGCATCTCTTTGCATTTGCATTGTCTCCCAAATATTATAAATATAGAACAAAGATATTTTCTTTGCCTAAGAGATTTAGAGATAGTGAAGTTGTTGAAGGATGCAAGAAAGAATTTTGACGAGTCTTTTTAGATCTAGAAATGGTGGATAATGTTAGGACTGAGTTTGGCAGGTTCATCTTGTCACAAGATCATGGTATTTGTGTTCTTTGAGATATCACAAGATGAATGCTCAACATGGTGTACCTCCATGGGCAAAGGTTCCTTCAAGCTTTTGCAATCAAAATACTACTATAGGTAAGCATTTATTATTTTTAACATTTTTACCATTCTCTTGAATTTTTTAGTTTTATTTTCTCTCCAATTTCAATAGGATGCAAGTTTTTGGGCTGAGCAGATTTGGAGTACATACTTTTTTATTTACTCAGTTAAGTTCAATTCATTTGCTGCAATAAAAGTAGAAGATTTGGTCTATGCCCTTATTAACTTGTGCCATCTATCATGTAAGAGTTGATTACAAGCAAAGGGACAACAAAGAATTGGGATATAGCCCGCGAGATACCAACTTGGATGCATTTGTTTTGGAACTTGCCAAAGTCACTTTGGATGTTGATGAGGCATCCATTGCTAAACATAATATAGCTAGCGAGAGTGACAATACAGTTCCTTGTGGTTAAAAACCCAAGTGATGACTTAATTAAGATTGCTCTTGTTGGAGAGCAAGGTACAAATATTTTATTGTATTTACTATTTTTAAAATTAGTAATTTGACTTATGTAACATTGAATTATCAATTATGTTTGTCCCTCTCATAGTATCCTATATTATATTTATTTTCAATTCTATCAATTTTTTTTAGCATCAAGTATTAAGTGTATTTTCAAATACACATGCACACACGTACATATATGTACTTGTATCTGGAAAGAAATTTGCTATATTGATATACCTTCCTGTACCAAAATTGACAACTTAGATTTTAAACATAAGTATTCCAAGAATTAAATATTTCAATAATAAGGATCATTTGTTTTCACTAATTCCAATCTCCCTTAATGCTAGCCACACTTTGAGCCCACAACAAATCCATTCAATTTATTGATTTCTCCTTGTTTGCTGAATCTCATATCGAGTGCTAGCTAAGGAAGATTGACAATGAGGCACATCCTCTTCCCATCTTGATTGCAAGTTTATGACAATATCAAATGTTGAGGGTTAAGAATAATCAATATAGGCATTTGAGCAAAGAGGAACCTTGTTTTAGCAAAGAGGAATTCTAAAATGA
This sequence comes from Chamaecyparis obtusa, assembly GCA_027943335.1. Classification (NCBI taxonomy): domain Eukaryota; kingdom Viridiplantae; phylum Streptophyta; class Pinopsida; order Cupressales; family Cupressaceae; genus Chamaecyparis; species Chamaecyparis obtusa. Next base: position 1,815,567 of record BSBK01001590.1, read on the forward strand.
GGATTTTCAACCCATAATAATCCCCAAATTTTTTTAATGAAAGAAGGTGAGTGATTTTGAAATTTGTAAAATTTCTGAAAGCTGACAGCAACATATGAAATATCCTCTCCCTGATTTAATGAAACTTATTGTAATATGTATTACTTGCTTAGGTAACTTGTCTCACAGCAATAAGGGTTTGATTTATTACATCAAAAAGCTCAAGAAATACAGATGGAAAATAGATGCATTGACTATCAATAATAATATACCCTTTATTGAAATTGGGAAATCGATTTATACATTCAACCTTGCAAATGATTACTCCAAGATTGAAGCTATCATTCACTGACTTGACTGCTTGATAAGGAAGATTGTATCAATTAGTTGCAGACCTGCGATTTAATTATTTATGGTGCCTTCATGTGCTGCGATCTCTGTGGTTACAAAAAGCTGCGATTTCTTCATGATTGATTTACTGCTAATGGATGCTTTGAATTTCTGAAGTGGCTCAAACTTGCTTCTACACAAATAAGACGGAAACCTGATCCCAATACTTGCTGCAGCTGCTTCTATACTGTACAGCTGAATGAAAAAGCATGATATTTGCTTGGGGTTGCCTCCAAGCATGCACCTTTCCAGGGTTTCGTCCTGAAAGGCAAAATGTGATACTTGCAGAGAAAATTCATTACAAAGATTGATTGATAGAATGAATACCCCATCTCAATTCGATCCCTTTATAGAAGAAAATTCTTTTGTTGAAAAAGCATTTGGTCACCTCTTCTATTCTCTGATTTTGACTTAGGCAATAAATAATATGGACTTGACTTTAATTAATGTCCCACTATGGAGTATTGCCTAGGAATATTAAGTCATGATTTAAGTGGTCCCCTTTAATGATTGGCAACGAATATGTGAATTCCTATTAGCAAGAGCTATAGCTTTTTCCTCCTTTTATTTAATTAAACACTTGACCCCCATTATTAACCTAATGCTTTAGCCTATGGGGAGAATAGATAATAGGCTAGCATTAGTAATTATTTATTTATTGATGTCCTTGGTGAAAAAGGGACATTACAGTCCTCTCTTCCCCGAGATTGCTTGCCCTCAAGCAATCTGCACCTGCATGCTGAAACCAAATGCTTGGATCCCATATTAACTTTAGGAACACTGCTCCACCAGTCCGCTGTGTTATTCGGATAATAACAACATTATACTCAGAGTTGGGAAACAACTCATGACATATGCTTTGAATCCTCTTTACATCATCTAGGCGATGATGCACAAAGTCTGCCCTCTTACTAGTTGCATCATCAACTCATGTCTCATGACTATCTGCATTAAAAGATTAAAAGATAGATGCAAGAAACATGACTAGGGATGAAATGATGATGATGTGTAATGCTGACTTTAAGTTTAGCAACGTTTATCAAATATAACAATGGATGTTATGCACTAGTGTATATAATACCAAGGTGACGATGTATCCAATGCATGAGCTAAGTCCCAAGAAAGCAACAAACGATAGCACTCATGAGACTTTTGACGCTATTGGTGGGTTCATGATGAGACAACCATCAAACATGAGAGAGAAAAAAGACTTTTCCCCAGTGTATACTATTCAAAGCACACCATGATATGAAATAATCATGATGTTCTTGATCAAGAAATAGTATGTGGAAGATTGGTGGAAGGTGTGAGGGTACGAACATTTAGCTTATTGAAGAGTGACAAAATTAGTTAAGGAGTTTTCCCAAAGGGAAAGGCTCTTGCTGCAGCATTAGAGGTGTTGTTGGTATTGTAAGATTCTTCCACTAGATGTGTATACCTTAGACTGAATCTATGATGATTGACTTTGATAGTGATTGGTTCGAGAGGAGCTTTATTCATGCAATCCTAATCCTTCTCCTTTATAGCCCATATTCTTACACATTCTGAGTCCTTTGGGATAGGTCTCTTGGAAAAAACATGGTGCAAATTCTTCATCTTTGTATGACAAAGCAATTGTCGCTATCTATAATTTTATCCTCAAGGAAGGCATTTTGTACGAAGTCTGTTGTGCCACATTGGATGACTTTAGGATCTATCTTCTTTTTATTCTTTTGTGGTTTGCAATAAGACTTTGGAGAAAGAGAGAGTTGACCAATTGTAATGTCCCCTTTTTAGCTCACCATGGTTTGTGGTTTGTGGTTTGGTTTAGCCTATCATTGGCCCTCGTAGGCTAAGTCAGATGGTTTGAGGGTCTCAATTGGCAGATCAAGATAATTCTCATTCTGAAGGATAGGAGAGTTTAGGATTGCTCTTTGTTTGGTTCAATTTGGCACACTTACTATTTATAGTAAGTGTCTATTTTAGGAAAGTCAGGATTTCTATTTATAATAGGGCAGTTGAACAGGTTATATTGCAGTGTTGAGATTTGGCACTTCTGGCTTGAGCATATATTTAGGGACTTACTATTTATAGTAAGTTAGTTCCGCAGAGCTGCTATTTATAGCAGGGCGCTTGAATGTGAAATGTGGGCAGTGTCAATTCCGGCATTCAGTTGGTTTGGTGAAATAAGGAGTTTGCCTAAGTTAAACGTTTAATTATTCTTAAAGGTGACTTTAATAATAATTAATTTTACATTTTAACGTTATGTTTGCACCTTATGACTTGAGGGGTCTTTAGTCATTAAAAGGGGGCCATTTTATAATTAATTGTTTAGGCACCAATATCAAGGAGATTATTTAATAATATCTTTTAACAATTTAAATGTTATCAATCAAATGCAAAGAACACAATAACACCAAATTATGTGGAAACCTTATGGGAGAAAACCACGGCAATAATGCTTGCTTTATATAAAGAATTCTTTATAATTTTAGAGGTACCGTCCCCTCATTGGATTTGTGAACACTTGTCCACTAGAGGCACCAACTTTTAATTCAATTAGAGGCATCAACCCCTCATTAAAATCTCCACATCTACAAGGATGATGGATAATCCTATCTTTCACAAGTTATGCTATATATCTTCCTCTTAAATTGATCTTCTAAATCTGCCATGAGATGACTATAAGTCTGCCACAAACTTCTTTCACTGACTTGTTATAATAAACTTCCTTACACCACCTTCAAATCTGCTATAAACTCGGTCACAATTTTGTTACAAAGAGATCATTATAATCTGCTCACCAGTTTCCTATACATTTCTGAATCAATCCTCTTTATAACGGACTCTCTCTTTGGTGTATGTATTCAATCTATCTTCTTTCAATACTCCACACACAACTCTTACTCCCATTCTCAATATGATCTTATATCTTCCGCAAGAGAATCAATTTTCTTATGGTCATCACCCTTCAATCAAATGGACACATCCCAAAACAGGTCACATCTCTTTGTTATCATGTTTAATTATCTTTAAAAGAAACTGCCACTTTTTCATTTATAACAATCGTTGCTTTTTATTGTTAGTGATTCACACACTTTTGTCTTTTAGAACAAAGTGCTACTTTTTTGCAAATAATTACTAACCAAATCACTGCCTTTCTCATGATTGAGCCTTTGATCTTTGTAATTGCTAAATAACTTAGTCGCTGATTTTGTTTTTTATTTATACTGACTATGAATGGTTATGTCCTTAAATAGTTCGCTGTCTTAGTTGGTAATAGAAATTGCTGACTTTCATCTTTTAAACAAATTACTTTCATTAAAAAGATCTCCACTTTATCATGAGTCATTTGCACATTGTTATGAAGGGAACTCACCATTTTGATGGAAGATCGCGGCACATATATATTGTAATTGTTGCATTATGGTATTCATTATTTCAATACTGATTGCTGTCCAAAGCACAACATAGTATAATAATGACTTGGTTTGCCATACTTATGTTTGGTTTCTATTCAAAATCTTATCAAAATATTGACAGTGTTCTTAAACTTTCATCAATGACAACTTTTCAACATCATGTAACTACCTGGAAATCTGTTAATAATCTCTATGGATTGTGGAAATTTGATATGATTAATCATGTAACTGGTTTTGGAAATTTAATGTCTTACATAGTAAAGTTGTTTGGTTTGGGTTGGTTGATGCTAGAGACAACTGTAGTTATGATTTGGTTTATATCATACAAGGGGTTTTTAAAAGGTGAACCCAACTATAGTTTCCTTCCTAACGAGGTAGGTTAGTTTGGACTAGTCAAAACTAGGGGAGAGTGTAGCACCTTCCTCTATAAGTTGTTCTAGAAAATGTGTTTTATTTAAACCTATAAGTTGTAATGTCCCCAAATTATGAGTACCCAAATTTTGCCTTAGGTTACAATTATTTTATTGAAACAAGTAGGGTTTGGAGATAACTTTGATTGAGATCCTGCGAACAAGTTAGGAATCGTTTATAATTTGTAAATAGATTTCTTTAGCTAGAAATAAGCATATATTGTGAATCAAGATCACATCACTAGATTGCTTAAGTCAGTTTTAAGATGACTCAACCATAGAAGAGATAATATAGGGTGACTTGATAGGGTACCCTAGAGACCCTCTACCCTATGCCCAAGAGCGAATGTACCATCCCTCTTGGCCTCATGTGGCCCATCCCATCCATAGTGAGGTGTCCTATCACTGTTCTCCTCAATCTTTCCACTTAAATCTTACTTACAATGATTGAACATCCTTATGCATTTGTTTGATAGAGGTCATGGGGAGTATTCACAACAGGATGCCCAGAAAGTCCATCCTTCCTAAGCCCAAAGGCAGCCCCCAATGTCCCCCTTTGGACCCATGACACTCTCGGGTCATATACCATGAGGTGGCATGCTTAGAAGGTGACCCCATCGACGTTCTCCTTCCATGCTGATTACAGCAGTCAAAGAGTATAAACATACATAGCATTATGTACATATCTCTTATATTAGAACATTCCTGAATCAGCAATAAATATCTATGATACTATGACAGATAATCATGAAATGCATATTAGGTATGCAGATATACACAGAATTATCTATTATATATGGAAATCCCTACCACAGTCAGTTAAAAACATAAAAACAAATGCTGCAGACTGAAAAACAGACTGTAACATTAGATGCTTTGCAAAATTCTAATAAATTAAAAAAAAAGACAAAAATTGTCTAATGTGCAAGTAATGCTGTGACTAGGGGCAAAGGGGCTAGGCTTAAGTCCCCTGCAACTAGGGGTTTAGGAGGGGTGTGACTGTGGGTTGGAGCGAAGCTCTTGTTAGTAATATGACTCGGGGCTAAGAGCAAATGAAAAAAAATAAAATCAAAAGGTCAAACTTGTGTGCGAGATGTTTGAGTGTTTAGATAGGAATATGCAGAGGCATATGCACTCAGGAGGTATATACAGTATTTGTATTTGCTTCTTTATGATTGGTTGTGGATTTTTGTGAGAGTTTAGAGTATGGTTGGAGTTTTTTGTGTATATTGTGTGGTTGTGGGATGTTTGTGTATATATTGTAGAACTTAATGAATATATCTAGAGTTTTATGAGTATACAACTATTGTTTTTGTGAGTATCTACTGTCATGGGGAAGAATGTGGGAATGTGTATATACAGGGGAAAATGTAGATGTGTATATATTGTGTGGGGATTGGTATATATACATTGGTTGTGTAAAATGGAAATATATATATATATATATATATGTATGTATGTATATCAGCAGATTTTATGTATACTGTGGGCGATAATGTATATATGTTGAGTTTTAAACTTTTGTGTATATACTATATATTGTACTTATTAGTGTATGTATGCTGCGGTGTTTCGAGAGGTATACACAGAATTTTGAAATGCAGGGGCCATGTATATCACTGGTTGGTGTGTACAAAAAATGCCTGTATATGTATTGGTGATTGTGTGTGCATATGCTGTGTGAGGGGAGATATACAATTAACATATATTGTAAACAAAAAAAATTAAATCTATTGTGTTTTGTATGGTACAATCTGTATAGTATGATTGTACTATCAAATGAAAATTTCATACTGCAAATATCCTTATGACCTGCAAAAATGCAACAAAAGTTCTATGAATTATGAAGTGCTGTACATTTTTTGTATCTTGGTCCTCCTGGACACAAATGTGACATTCATTTGACCCCAAGACGCCCCTACAAAAAGTTGATATTTGGAATATCTTCAAATCACCTTCAACTTGCAAGACAGGAAATCACTAGACACTCACAGACATTAGATTAGTTCCAAGGCTAGCACTTTCACTTCCAGTTCACTAGAATATGTGCAAGGAAATTGAAAAACTTGAAATTAAACAAACTTGAAAACACAAATTGAAATCAACTTAAACTCTAATCTAAACACTTCAATGCAACCCTCAAAATATAACTTGATTTGCCTTATTGAAATGTGGATGCAACTCTACAGCATAAAACTAGATTCAAATGGGGATGGATTTGACACAATAGACTATAAGAGTGATTGATATGAAATGATGAAGGAATGATCCTATTTATAGATTTTCTGAGGAAAAATCAATTGAGAGATGAGGATGAGATCAAGGACTTAAGTTAATTGAGCTTTTAAATGGAAAATTGCCATTTTAAATTGATGAGAAGATAATAAAAAATTATTTAAATTGATTGATTGATTTATGGATGAAGAAGTTTCTAAATGAAGACTAAATGATCATAGGAGGTGACTGATGATTTGAAAATGGAAATTAGTTCTCATTTATTTAAATAAGAAATTTGATTAAATGGATAAATGAAAATTATTAGAAATTAATATAATTAATAATGATAATAAATTAATGATGTGATCAATAATGTTAATTAATAATTGGGATAAATAATTAATGACAATTAATGAATGAAATGATGATGATAAAGGTCGATGATTAGGTGGAATATTTATAAGATAAGATAAATTTATTAATGTCCAACAAGAGACCACATAGGGTCAAAGGGATTGCCAAGAACAACCAAAGAGGGCCAGCCCGCAGCAGGGACACCAAATGGTGCCCGAAGAAAGAAAGCAACAAGAACCGAAACAAAATTAGAGAGGGGTGCCAAGGAAAAACCCTCCCACATCCCATTAAGGGTTTTGAGCAACCTCAAAGAACCTCCAAACTAAAGGATAAGCTATAGGACCATTTGGAGCCCTGGGTAGCTTTGGAGTGATCTTGGAAGAGGAAGGCTGCTGCTCATAGGAGCCTGTATTGGGCTTCACAGATCAGGAATAAGGGGCGGGGCCAAACTGACGCTTGGTGCCACGTGCTGAGTGGAGCCCTGTGAAGAAGGAAGTAATGAGCTAATAGGGTGGAGGCATCAAAGGATGCCGGTGCTGGAGTGTGTGGTCCCGAAGCCTAATGGCTTCCTGAAGATATAGTGTTTACATGTGTTTATAATACAGGAGAGACCCAAACACCTTGATTAATATTTTTAGTAACCCCATCATTTGGGTGTGCAGCCTTATAGCATTAAGCTGTGGGGCTTATCAAGCTGAATATTGCTTTGGGCAATCTGCCGTTATAGTCATAAGTGAATATTCTTGGGTTTAGAATTATTTCATTGTTATATCATTTTCAATTGAAGCATTCAGTGTTTCAACTGGTTTTATTTGATAAAATATGTTGAGAACTGTCAAGGTCCAAATGCTTTCCACCTTTTCTGCCAAAGCCACGGTGAATATTTTGTCTGTTTAAATCTAGGTATGCCTCATTTTTATTTACTTTAGTAAGACTTGCTTATTGATCAAATGCAACATCTGGCAAATACAATTTTCTTAAATTATCATTGATTTATTTAGTCTAGGATACAATTTTGAGATTCTTCTATTTGAAGCTGAGCAATTAAACATGAGACAAAATAAATGTTAATTGTAGTCAGAGGGACCTGTACTAATCATTGGCCATATTTTTCATAATATGACTTCTGGTCAACTTTCTTGTTTAGTAGGCCAATAAATATTTATAGGAAAAATAATTTCTAATCTTTTTTTGGTGTTTACAGTCATTTCTTGTTGTGGATTATTCTTACCTGCAAAAATTAGGTTTAAATTTTCTAAACATTGAACTTTAGTGAAGAAGGGCAAGATCCTTTTGTCTGATATCTAATGTCATTTTTAATAGATTTTATCACATTTCATTTCAGAGATCTTGCACACTGTGCACATCTCAGTCATTACTGGATATTTCTTTACATACAACCATTGTCATATCTAATTCCTAATAGATGATATAAATTGTCAGTGCTTGTTTTCTTGTACTGTTTTCTAACTTCCTAGAAATAGAACTTTTAAAGTTTTATTCCCAGTGTTCATTTTTGGGTTACTGTCTTTAGGTATACAACAATTGACGATTTTGGGAAATTGTGATAGTATTGTCTAATGTTTGAAGCTTTGTGATGGATTGTTGATAAATCTTTCAGAGGATTACAATTTTCATAGGCGCACACAAATTATAAATATATTCAGACTCAGATGGATAGATACATACAGATGTATAATATATACATTTTAGCTGTGCTGAAGCTTCTTTAACCAATTTTCTGTCACGTTTCCTGTTTTTCAGTTCTTGGAAGCCTCTTAAACCTTGTGGCCATGGCCTCTAAATGGCCCTAGGCATGTGTAAGAAAAAATATCAATCATATGAATGTGTAATAAAAATGATCAATTATATGAACTTTTTAAGGAATTGCAGTATATGATAGCTAAGGTATTTGGCTAAATAGCAAACTAAAACGTAAAATATATAGGGAAGGTTTGGAAAAAAAAACTAAGGGTCCCCCTTGGTAAGATATGCGTTCTAGTTTGCTGTTTAGACATTGCCTGATAGCTAACATCAATTCATCACCAGGTTTACCTGGAGAGTCCCTATGAAAGTAAGAGAAGCTAGCATCTGAACCCTTTTTTCAAAAGGGCAAAGAAACTATGTCTTTTCAGAAACTATTGTGTTATGGCACTAGCCATCCATATGTCATTATGTATAATCAGGCTGTGGATTGGCTAACATGTATGTGCATAATGTTTGACTAGTTCTATTAGTTACTATTTTCAATTTCTGTTTTGCTGATTCGTTGAATCTTTCCCAAATAATCAAATTGTGGAATATTTTTTTTCTGTTTATTGTATGTGTTAGGCTGCTCCCTTGAGGTTGCCCCGACTTCTTGTTTCAGTTATTTATTATTTTGAATTTTTCCATCATCTATTATTTGGATATACCATGTTCTATCATTTGCATGAATTATAATTTTCATTGTCCCATTTTGGTTGTGCGATATAGAAATATCATTTGACTGGTAAAAGAGTGACAATTCGTGTAAGGAATGTGAATGCAGAGGTAAAAACCAATGCAGAGTTATCCTTCTTAAAGCTAGCTTTATGTTTTTCATAGGAAAATGGTTGCAGATAACTTTTTTTAACTGCCTCTGATGATTTGGGTGTCCTCTGAAATAGGACTTTGCCAGGAAAGGGGGTAAATTAAATAAATAACATTTTTTTTCCTGCAGTTCTTCCCCAAAGCTACCTTACATTTTGAGAAGAAATTCCTTTGTTTATCTTGTTTAAAAACCACACTAAGAGAGAAAACTGCTAGCTTTACAGAACCTTGATTTGATTGCCAATCATTAAAGTGCAGGCGACCCCAAAATCTTTTGATTTAAGGAATCCTTGGATTACCAATGGCCCAAAACATCAAACATGGTGCACTAGGACAGATGTCTTTCTCTATCATATGATTGCCTCATGCATAAATAATTGAATAGTGACTTTTATTGACAGATAATATTTACAATAACTATTATATAAGATTATCAATTATGTCAGTCACTGAAAGTCTGCATGCTATCTTCAAGAACATCAAGTGACAACTTTATGTATTATTTATGTAAGTGCCTTAGCAAATGCAAAGCACCGGTTATATACATCTATGAGAGTACCTTTGCAAATATAATTGACAATGTAATATTAGTTCTGGGTTCTATTATTAGTTGTTGTTTTACCACTTTTACATTTGCTATCTTATATGTTGTCTTAGCTCATTAGTTAAATTGTTTGGTACTGAAATGGCCTCTCTCGCTTCTGGAATTTCAGTGGATTTTGTCATACATTTTCAGGAGAGCTGTACGGAGGTGCCAAACCAAGTATGTATTAATTTCCACGAACATTTTACTTGTACTCTTTTTCTCTTGTATAATGTATCAAAAATCTTTTAGAGTGACGCATTGCTTTATCACTGTGTTTTTCCCTTAATTTCATGACATAGGTACATGCGTGGCGTGTCATCAAATGGCGTGGGTCTACTATTTCTTCTAGATAACACATCTTATCAGAGACTTGGACCACTTGTTACAAGGATGCGATTCTATAGGATTTCTATTCACTAATGTATACAGAAATTCCTGGTGGGCTGAAATATCAATATGGTTAATTGAAGCTGGAGGAAGCTTGTTTCAATTGAGTTTGATGGATGTAGTTGTTTATTTGGCCTGTATATTCATGTTGAGTTGATTGTTGTGATGGAAATTCATTAAGGAGCATTGGTTGGAACTCCTCTGTGTAGATTATAATGAGCTGCTGCACATATAGTCCAAACGGGCCTTCAATTTGTGTAAGTACATACAGAGCTTTGTACAAAATTCATGCCTTCATATTGGCCCCTCCGCAAGACATCCAGTTATCTTGAATTTGGATGTCAATTTTGTCTATTGAATGAAATTCAGTTGTATTAATTTTTTGCAAGAATGACCAGCAAAGGCTTTTATTGTATATGCATCCCTAAAGATGTTGGTTGTATCCAATATTGTGACGAATTGTGTTCTTCTGGAGTAATGGGAGTCTTGGATCTAACATTTGACAATAACATTTTGGTAGCCTAGTGAATTGGGGATTTTTGTATGTTGCTAATGCTGACTTTAGTAATAAAAAAATAATTTAATAATAAGTTACCCTGTAGCTGTGGGTGCGTTATGTATTTGTAACTCATTATAAACCAGTGTTTCATGGGAATCCAACCCCATGATCTGAGTGATGTCTCGGATGTCCTGGTAATTTTGGGACGAAGGGGACATTCCTTCCCCATCCCTCATTTTTAAAAAAGTCTTGGGGATGTCCCGAGATGTCCTCAAAAAAGAGGGATGTCCCTTTGGTTTTGAGACTTTGTGATGCCCCTTAGCCATCCCTAGATTTTAGGGTGCCACTCAAATCAGATGCATACAAAACAGCCAATTTAAAAAAAAAAACAAATAAAATCTCTTAAGGTGGGTGGGCTCTGCAGGCAAAAGAAGTTCAAAAAAATTGATGCCTAATGCTGTTTTACGTACACCAACAGAGGAGGAAAAGATGTAAATGGAAGAGGAAAATGAGAAGAGTGGACGAGGTGCAGTTAGTGAGATATCAATCTGATTTTTGATCTCATTGTTCAACGTACTGATCTATGCATAACACAGCATTTATCTTTTTGGCTGCTTTCAATATAAATCATGATCCATATATGATTAGCAGTCTATTAGATGGATTATGCAGACAGTGAATTTGTTATTGTACCTTTTGGAATTTCAACTTCTTTTTGTCTGCTTATGTTTTTTTAAGTTATTTTTGGTCTATTATATATTCATTAGTGCAGCTTGAAGAAGTTTATCCTGCTAGAATGTTGGTGAGGTTTTGGACTGTTGCATGTTTGAATCTGAGAAAGTTCTATCTATCCGTTTGTGTCAAAGGCCTTGGTCTTGGGTGAAGGACTGGATGCACTTGTTAAGCGTAATACCTAGTAATCATTGTAAATGCAGATGAATTTCAAGGTGGAATTATTTGTATCATTTTCACTTCTTCCTTGTCAGTTAGTACATGATTAATGACTTGTTGAGAGTGAAAAGGGCCATTCAAATCTAGTTTATGATCATGTTCTTTGTATATCTCTATGGTAAGGATACAAGGTTTTGAATCAGCATGGTAGGACATATAGATTTTTATAAATATATCCTAATAATCCAAGTTACTGGCCTTGCTGTTGGCTCAGGGATTTGGTTCATGGACTCAGCTGAATTGTTTTTGGAAATCGGGTTTGTTTTGGATTTGTCAGTGTGTACACACACACACACACAGATATAATGATATATGATGCAAGAAAAAATTCTGAAACTTTCTAGATTGAGAATGCGATCAAATTAACTTAAAGGTAAACACAATTGCTCAATCACAATTTACATAATTGAAAGTTCTTTACACAAATTTGTTTGTTAGGAAAATCAATACAAATCAATGGAACCCATTAATCCTCAATTCACTGTAATATTAATCTACTCTATATCATTCACAAATGTATGCTCTCTTTGAATTCCTAGTGCAGCCTAGCCCTTTTCTTCTCTCATGTGCTGCCCCAGAACTCCTCCAGTCTTCCTCCTATCTGCTCAGCCACACCCAATCAGATCCCTCCTGCAATCACCTTTTTCTCTCTCCCTACCGGCCACAAAACCGATTCTCTCATCATCTTCTCCTGCCTGTTCCCGTATGCAACCCCCAACCCTCAACCGTTCATTGTTATCTTCTAACTTCTGCTGTCCTTTAATATTCAGCGCTGGCTTTTTCCCTTTCAAAGAAACGGTAATAACATCTTTCTTGGCATTACACCTGCCAATTCACTTGCTTGAAATAAATACATATCCTGCAGTCAATCTGTCAGACAACCACGTGGCATGTATTTGCTTCCCATTATGCCTACGTGGCAGTTGCAACTAAAACTCCTGCATCATGACTGGTAATGAATTTCTTCAAATCATTCAATATTCATCTGCCATTGCTTCCAGAACTTCCATGGCCAAGACTCAAATCTGCATCAGACTTACCCTTACCGAACAGCAAGTTGCCATGACCTTCAAAACTACCTTGCAAAGCAAATTTGTGTCGAAAGCGTTGAAAGTGGTCACAATTAACTAATACTATGAAAAGGGTGTTGTTATCACATTGATTGTTATTATTAATTCCTTTCAATGTGCATATCGAAAGATTTCAAAATAAATCTTGGTTTTGACATTCACTTTTCAAGTGGCATTTGGAGTCACGTTTACTCCACGTCTTATCACCAAAATCTTCCGTATAATTTACATCAGTGAATCTCAATAGACATGGCTCCCTTTCATGATCTCTCTCTATTCTTATGCAACTCATAGTAAGCTTCCTCTAACATGCCGCGTGACTGAAGACTGAGATTCTGCAAATTGGATGGAGAGATGCCAAAACTAGAACCAACCAAAACAAAACAAAGGAAATCAAACCATTTTTTTGTGTAGATGCCCATTGCTGATACATCTGGATGCTCCTGCATCAACAGAGAGAGAGAATATGCACATATTTTGTAATATTTTCAACGTATAACAATATTTATAAAATTATATGCTTAATACAATATTAATAAAGTTAATTATCATAGATAATATCATTAAATAATTATAAAATTAATATTAATATTCATATATGTATATATATATTAGCACTTCTAAAATATAATTTACATAACTATTAATCTCTTTTATTGTAGTAGTATTGATAATTTATTTTAATCAATCTTTATTATTAATAAATTAATAATAAATATTAGTAACCTAGGTTGCATGGGTACTCATACCCACACCCCTAGGATGCGTATCGGGTACTGGTACACACACCCACATACTGGGTACTCAGTGGGTACTTGGTGGAGAGCATCATAGTTAATGAACTTGATTAAAATTTCTGAATTTTGTTTTAGGTTTTTTGTTTGCCTATCAGCTTATCAGCTTGCTGTTTATCAAGCTTAATTCAATATGTAATTAGTTTGAAACTTTGATGCAATACTGATTAATAGTAAACTTTATCACTATTCAAGTCCGAAGTTTATCATTCGCAATATGTTATTTTTATATGATTTATGATCTTTTTGTTTATGTTTAAAGTTTGTTTGCTCTGTTATGCATCTAAACATTTAACATATATATTATTACAAACATATTGCAAATCTGAAACTGAAAACAATACATTACATTTGCAAACTTTATCATTGTTCTTGGTTTGAAAACTCAATGTCATGACTCATATTTTCAGATTTTCTATAAAATATTAAATTATATTAAATTAAAAAATTAATGCACCCAAGTACCCCATTCTCTATTTTGAAAAATAGTCGTATCCGTACCCAAAGTACCCAAGTACCCTGTCCCCGTGCAACCTTGTTAGTAACATATCAAATATTATTTTGAAATTGAAATATTATTTATCCCCATTGTATGGCTTAAACAAGTATCTATATCATATTAACATTATATTACTATTAGTGGTACAGATTGAAACTATGGATGCTCAGATTTGTCTTCCTGCATGATTTTTGCCCAATCTGTATTTCTGCCTGCAATTTTAAGGCTGGTCTGATTTTTACCGCATCTGGGGTTTTTGCCTTTCTATTTTTCTTTATTAAAATTCATGGCGAAAAAATCAGAGAAATTCAAATTTTTTAGATGTGATGTACATGATGTTTGGCATGGAGCATGCAAGTTTTCTACCGGATTCTTCATTGGTTCATGCAAATTTGTTTGGGATGAATCCACGGTTGTTCGTACGCACCTGAACAAAATCCCATGACAAATTGGCTCTGAATCTGTACCCGGAACAAACTGAGCCTGGATTTGGGCATAGGCGGGAAGGAATCAGTAATGTAGCTAATAATTATTTTTAGCATTTTGGTGTATATTGCTTCATTAAACTTGCATTGTGTACAGGTTACATTTTCTCACTTAAACCATTACATTGTCATTGTTCAAATTGAAGTTTAACAATGTAGGCATTTTAAATTTTTAATTGAGGCTGCCTTATAATCTTGTTTTCTGGAACATTGGCTTCAATATTTTATTGGTTTAATGCAACTGTTTTGAGCATGCATCATTTCTTTCTACATTTGAGAATTTTTTAAATTCAACTTTCTTTTTCTAAAGCAGATTCTAAAACGTTCAGATCTAGATTTTCTTAATTCCTAACAGCCTTTCACGCTCAATACCCTCTCTCTCTTTCTTATCTAACTCTTTTTTTTTCCTCTTTTCATTCATTTCCAGTTTTTTCCTTGATCTACTTTGGTGGCATTCTCATTGCCCATAGCTTTTGTTATTTTTCCCTTTTTCTGCCTTCTTGATTTGAAGCCCAAGGGTGCCCAACAGAGAACACATTCTTATGGATTCAAATTTATGAATGGAAGCAAATACAAGAGTACAAATTTTACACAGTGTGTTTGATCAACAGAAGTGCCTCAAGAGAGAGAAGGCGCCTGATCTGATTTATGAAACCAGATTACAATACCTGGTGTGATACCTGCAGTATTGTAGAATTCAATACGAAAATTGAGAACCAGATTGCAAACCAAAAACTGATCCATTCTATTCGAATATTTGAGTTTATACAAGTCTGATGGATCTCAAGGGTCATCAAAATCCCTTGGAAATGAAATGAAGAGCCATCATAATATTTATTACAAATAAACTATTCAAACTATAAAAAATTATCAAAAAACTATATATAAAAATTAGGTCTACTTGGAGAAGGCATAACTTTCTAGTCCTAGCTCCGATTTGCGAACTGTTTGATGCGTTGGAAAGGTATTCAAAAGAGCTAGAGTTAAATTTTGAAAATTACAACTTTAGTTGGCATTTTCGCGCACCAATTTTTGCTCAGAAATGCACCGAAGACCCTCAAAAATGCAGTTTACTAAAACATAGTAAAATTTGAAAAATTAGATTTCAATTTTTTTCCCAATTTAATCCTGAGCATTCCTCCCCCCTTGAGAGGCAATAGGCCCCATTGCACTAATCTGCTGCAACAGATGAGGAAATTGTTCTTCAATTTGTTCCTTAGTAAATCACTTGCCTTGATGAGAATGCTGGCCAGCTCGAACCAACCGATACAGAGGAATGTTTTGATTTCTCAAAGTCTTTAAAATGACTTCAGTAACATGGTCACATTGGATTGGAACAGTAGTAGATGGATTTAACTTTGTAGCTTGAATGTATTCAGTAGCTTGGGAAATATCCAACAAAGGAGGAAAATAGGGTCTCAACAATTCTACATTGAAAATTGGATGCAGTCTCAAAAATGATGGCAAATTAAGTTCAAAAGCATTCTCACCAACTTGTTTCACAATAGTATATGGACCATAACGAAGAGGACGAAGCTTCCTATTTGGTCCGTGGAGGCGCTCTTTCTGAAAATGTAACCATACCTTGTCACCAATCTGAAACTTATGAGGAGTTCTATGTTTATCATGCCTTTCCTTATACTTTTGATTACTCTGCTCCAAGATCTCATGAACTTGCTGTTGGAGGTGTCTAATGTTATCAATGAATTTTTCTGCTTTATGTACCTCCTTGTCACCATTCAATGGACTATTAGATTGTAGAGATGGTATTGCTACATCCATAGGTGCCAATGGTTGGTACCCAAGAGAAACCTCAAATGGACTGTGCCATGTAGTACTATGGAGTGCACGGTTGTAGCTGTGTTGCACATAGGGTAAGCTTTCATCCCATGTGCGAGGATGTTTGGAATGATACATCCATAAAATATGAATAATCATTCGATTCACCACTTTTGTCTGCCCATATGTTTGGGGATGGAATGCTGTGGACTTTGTCAACTTGGTGTCCATTTTAGCCCATAGTGCAGACCAAAATTTGTTGATGAACCTGCTATCCCTATCAGAAATAATGGTTTTTGGCAAACCAAAATGAACCCAAACATGTTCAAAAAATAGCTTGGCAGTATCTTTTGCAGAAATCATCTTTTTACATGCCACCATGATAGCCATTTTAGAAAACCTATCTACCACAACATATACACAATCATGCCCACGCCTGGTAGTTGAAAGTCTAGACATAAAATCCATTGAAACAGATTACCATGGTTTATCAGGAATAGGTAATGGTAAGTATAGACCCAACTTACGGTTTGCTGGCTTTGCAATTGCACAGGCTGCACAAGCTTGTATATGTGAAATGATATCCTGCTTCATTTTTGGCCAACAGAAGTACTTTTGAAGGATAGCAGTAGTCTTACCAATACCAAAATGTCCTACAACACGATTGTAGTGAGCTTCCCATATCATTTTTTTCCGTTCCTCAGTGGGTACACATATGTGACCGTTATGGCAAAGCAACCCATCCTGCAAGTGAAAATCAAGGACAGACTTTCCTTCTACCAAATTACCATAGATGTTAGCAAAATCAGGGTCAGTACCATATAGTTGTTCCCAAGTTGATGATTGATGACCACATGAATCTAACACTATTGTCAAACCTGCAATTGGAGGCCTACTCAAACAATCTGCCACCTTGTTACTGCTTCCTTTTTTATGACGAATGTTGAGGTGAAATTGTTGTAGATAGGCTGACCACCGTTGATGTCTGTCATTCTGCAGCTTCCCTTGTGTTTGTAAGAATTGAAGTGGTTTATGGTTTGTATGTATAACAGTTTCCTTTCCCAGTATATAGTGTTTCCATTGTTTGCAGGCCTGAACAATGGCATACAACTCCTTATCATAGGTGGGGTTTCTACGTACTGTATCAGAAAAAGTTTCACTGTGATAGGCAACAGGATGCCCATGTTGCATGAGTACCGCACCAAGAGCATAATCAGATGCATCTATTTCTATCTCAAATGCTTGGTGTAGATCTGGAAGGACCAATATTGGTGCTGAACATAGTCTTTTCTTTAACTCCTCAAATGCTTGTTGCTTAGCCTCTGTCCACTGAAATTTTGCTTGTGCTCCACCCCTTAGTGATTGATTAAGAGGCCATGATATGTGTGAGAAACCAAACACAAATCTGCTATAGAAGTTGGCTAAGCCCAAGAAGTTGCGAAGCTCTGTGAAATTTTTAGGGGATGGCCAATCTCGGATTATTTGAATCTTTGCTGAATCAACATGAACACCCTCAGTATCAATGATATACCCTAAGTATTGAATACTCTGCATACCAAAAGAACACTTCTCAATGTTGGCATAAAGTTTGTGTTTTTGCAGAGTTGAAAGAACTTGTTCAACATGCTGCAAATGCTCAGACCAAGTTTTGCTAAAGATGAGTATGTCATCCAAATAAACAACCACAAAAGAATCAATGAATGGTCTAAGCACATCATTCATCAATCTCATAAATGTGGCTGGGGCATTTGTTAGGCCAAAAGGCATGACCAACCATTCAAACAAACCTTCCTTAGATTTAAATGTAGTCTTCCACACATCTGCTGGATCAATTGGTATTTGGTGGTATCTAGACTTCAAGTCAATTTTTGTAAAGAAATTAGCCCCCCTAAGTTGGTCCAGCAAATCATCAATTCGAGGGATTGGATATCTATTTTTAACAGAGATTTTGTTTAATGCTCTATAATCAATACAAAGCCTCCATGTCCCATCTTTCTTTTTAGCAAGGACAATTGGACTTCCACAAGGTGAAGCACTTGGACGAATGTGTCCTTTCTGAATCAACTCTTGAATTTGTCTCTTAATCTCATCATTTTCCAAAATTGACCTCCTATATATTGGCTCATGTGGTAGCGGTGTGCCTGGGATTAAATCAATAAAGTGCTTCACTTGACAGTGTGTTGGTACTCTCACTAGTGGTTTAAACACACTATGATATTCTTTCAAAATTCTATCCATTTGATTTTGTTGATTTTCTGTTACCTTAGCATGTGTATTAAGAACAACTGACTTTGTTTGTTCAGGGCGAATCATGAGTAGAACAAAAGCTCCAGTTTGAGCAATCAAGCGTTTACATTGTTTAGCACTAATTAAAGAAGCAGTTTGTGTTGGACATACCTTTGGTATTCGATACCTCTTCCCACCAAGCTTGATTGTAACACTACGTGGCCTGGACTCATACACCCCATGCCTCTGATACATGTATGGCTGCCCCAACAAGACATCACATACATCCAATGGTGCTACATCACGTATCACTTCATCCTTGAAAGGCTTGATTGAATATGGAAAATGACACTGTTGATTTACTTGAATATCTTGTCCCTCATTTACCCATCCCATAGAGTATGGTTGTGGGTGTCTTGCCACTTTCAGATTTAATCTTTTGACTGTCTCCCTAGAGATCAAATTCTTTTGACTCCCACTGTCAAAAATAAAATGCAGAGGCTTTCCATCAACCCACATCTGTGAATGAAAAAGTCTCTCTTCATCTTCACGGGGCAATACTTTAGTAGTTCCAACTACGGCATATGGGTTTGCTTCTATGATGAAATCATTCTCCTCTTTCTCAGAATTATTTACTGGTGACGATTCAGGTTCAACTTCCTCTCCTCGTATCTCTGTCATCAAAATTTTAATACTTCGACAATCCTTTGTGTTATGGGTTGGGGACTTATGCATCTCACACCACATGCCTGTGTCTATTTGTGTCTTTTTAGTAGACCACCATGTGTTCTTGGATGAATTTGAATGAGGTTCCTTGGTCACCTGTTTTCCTCCAAATTTATTGCCACCTTCAACCCTTGGCTTGGTGTTTGCAAAGTAGTCCCTCTTCCCTTTCTGCTTGAATTTATCTTCAATTTTTGTAGCATATTTATAGGCAGTTGCCAATGTCTCAATATTCAAAAATTCTATCTCTGTTTGATTATACCTGTGAAGTCCACTCCGATATTTCAAAATTCGATGCTTCTCTGAATCCTCAATACCGAGTTTCGCTGAAAGTGAATGAAATGTATTGGTGTAATCTTGAACAGACTGATCCCTCTTTTGTCGAAGAAGCTGCCACTCGATGTATTTTTGTTCATATACATCCTCCGGAAGATAAGCTTCTTTGATGTATTCCACAAATTCTCCCCATGTGGGCTTCTTATCAAGAGAAATTTCAAAACCATCTTCAGCAAATGATTCTCGTTCTTTATTTGCGACTTTGGTTTCCCATGCTAATTTCACATGGGTTTCAGCTTTGAGGAGAGCAAATGTTATCTTTTTTGCATCTGAGAAATTATTTACAGAAAAGTATCTATCCAACTTTGATAACCAGTTATCAATAGCTTCAGAATCGACCTTTCCTTCAAAATTTGGGATGTCGAAATTGACCTGCACTTTGGAAGGGGTATTTTCACGAAATGATGTTTCTGATTCAGAGAGTTTTTGATTCTTTAGGAGGCATGAAAATTGACTCATCATCTCCTCTTGTTGCTTATTTAAAGCTTCCTTGACCAACTTCTTAACATCATCATCTGACATCTTCAATCGTGTGCGTCTCAAAGGTGGGTATTTTGACAAATCTTGTGCATCCAATCCTAATCTTTGGTAGGAAGACCTTGTGTAAATTGGCATAAAGGAGTGTTCCCGCTCTGATACCATTGATCTGATTTATGAAACCATATTACAATACCTGGTGTGATACTTGCAGTATTGTAGAATTCAATATGAAAATTGAGAACCAGATTGCAAACCAAAAACTGATCCATTCTATTCGAATATTTGAGTTTATACAAGTCTGATGGATCCCAAGGGTCATCAAAATCCCTTGGAAATGAAATGAAGAGCCATCATAATATTTATTACAAATAAACTATTCAAACTATCAAAAATTATCAAAAAAATTATATATAAAAATTAGGTTTACTTGGAGAAGGCATAACTTTCTAGTCCTAGCTCCAATTTGCGAACTGTTTGATGCGTTGGAAAGGTATTCAAAAGAGCTAGAGTCAAATTTTGAAAATGATGCACCAATTTTTGCCCAAAAATGCACCGAAGACCCTCAAAAATGCAGTTTACTAAAACATAGTAAAATTTGAAAAATTAGATTTCAATTTTTTTCCCAATTTAATCCTGAGCAGCGCCTTTTTAGAATTATAAATTGCAAGATTGTATTATGAAAAGGCTATGTGCAGATTCCAAGGGATTGAATGTATGCCACTAGATGTCTTTATGTTAACTTGTTATTATCATAGAGTAAGCATGGTACATTAATAGACAAGAATGGAAGATGAAGGGATGTCTTGGCAGTTGCAAGAAACACAAATACCTACTTTTTATTGCCTTGTGTACTTTATTTTGTTGTTTTTATAGAAAACTGCATAACAGAGTGAGCATTGTTAAGAGTTGTCTGATTTGATTAGAGAGGAGTTAGGACTTAACAATATCTCCATGTGTTTTAGGAGGGGCCCTGAAGTTGACTTGAAAACATATGGTGTGAAATGGTGCCATTGCACCACAAGAGAGTTACAAATACTTCTTGGTCACTTTTGGGTTTTCTAATTGCTCTTGCTTTTCTTTTGCAACAGTTTCTTCTTTAAGGTAATTCTCTTCTCTTCTTTTTCTAGCCTCTTGTCACTTTCGTTTTTCCTCTTTTGTTTGGCTAGCTTCTAATCCTCATCTTTTTACCTGCCAATTCCCATTGTGTTTTGTCTTCCTCAGCCTCAGTTACTTGTGCTTTATTCTTTTCTTCTCCCTTGACCTCTTTTAGGTTGGTTGAACAACTTTCTCTATGCTCATTTTATTATTTTGCTGCTTTAAAGATTCAATTTGTGTCTCCTATTTGGCCAATTCTTAGTTTGGCAATAATCTATATTAGCTTTGGCATTTGCCTTTGACTTTTGCTAGCCTCTCAATTTTGTTGTGCCCATACAATTTTTTTCATATTGAGTCATCCTTCCATCAAATTTTTTTAAAATTCCTCTTTTTGTGAGCCATACTTGAACTCTATTGATGGTTGTCTGTCTTTTTCTCTACGTAGTGTCTTTATAGGGTCAACAAGAGGAGCTTTTCAATACATTTGGCAGGACAAAGATTCGAGCTTAGACGAGGGAGGAAAGGCATGAAAATTTGCAGCCTAACGAACGGGAATGCACCTCAATGGAGCTCAAATTTTATACAAAAATCAGAAAAATGTGCATGCTAGTGTAAAGGAGCACATCTAACCAGAGGTGGAAAGGTTGAAATGTTAAAAAATACATGTCAAGTAGATCTCACAGAAGAGATGCCACAAAATAAAAGATTTGAGGAGTGCTTTGTTCTTAAGGAGTGCAATTTCAAGTCAAATTAAAAAATGTCAGCCAATGCAAGGGCACACTTGTAATTGAGGTGTAAACTCAAGGGAAAGATAAATTCTGAAAATATGTAAGCCAATGGAGAGGCACATGCCTCAATTAAGGATACAAAGTATTAAAATAAAGAACTGCATGTATTTGTAAGGACATCCTATTCCGAAGGAGAAGAAAAGTTAAAGCATTGCAAAAATTGTATTCTAATTTCTATGTGAAGAGGTGCACCTAGGCAAAGAGAGTAATAAAAAATTTCTTAAAAAGTGTTTGTCTATAGCCAGGAGCATGCCTCATAAAGAGAGATACACAATTTTTTGAAGTCGAAGGATGCATCTCACGTCCATGCAAAGGAAGACAACATTATAAGTTTTTGCAAACAGTTAATTCATATGATGATGTGCATAACAGACCTTCAAGACATAATTGATAATATGGAAAAATGACCCTCAAGAACAAAAATGCACGCCTCTGTGAGGCCATGTCAAAAAAGAAAGTGCATTTAGGTTTGAAGACCACCTTTCATGATTGAGTTCTATTTTTGAAAGGAGATTCCTTGGTATGGAAGCACGCCTCAGCAAAGATGAGAAAAAAATGTTACAGGTTTAATGTCATCAGTGTCGTAAAGGAAGATTATGATGCTTTGCAACATTTTTTTCCATCCTTTGAAGCACAAAAACAAGAACATATCATTAAAATAGGGAACATCTTCAACTGGTTGTGACAAACTTGGTAAGTTTGCAATCATCCAAGGTTTAGAGTTTAAGCAGATTTCAAAGGGATTCATCAGCAGCTGCAATCATCAAAGCAACAAACTTTCAGCAGATTTTTCAAGCTTTGTTTGTTTCTATCACTCAGAGTGGATAGCAGCAGGCTTCCAAAGCACTGTCAGCAAAGTGTTTACAGTATTTTCAACTGATATCTGAGTAGTTTAAGACAAATTTGCAGACATCAAAGTGTGGTATACAAATAATCAGCAAAACGCTGGCATTAAAGCGGGATGAGTTTTACCTTCTCGCCCTAGGGTTTTGTAACTCAAGTTCACAGATCAAACATCAAGTAATGGGAATTTGGAAAGTAGATGCTGAAAAGTTATAATTTCATAACCCCTTCATTTGAGGTGCTTCATGGTCATTGTGTAAAAGTTATCATCAAGTAAAGGGTGAACTGATAGAGTTTCAAGTTTCTTCAAGGGACCTGTCATCATTAGAGCAAAGCAGCTATGTCAGATTCATTCAGAGGAGCTGCCAACATTCCAAACTGGCTATTCTTAGTTTCTCTATTTTTTGGAGGTAGCTATTCCAAGATAATCTTCTAAGGAAATCTATTCAGAGATATTCTATTTTTAGATATCTTCTGAAAGGTCTATTTGTAGAGACATGTTCTTATCAGAAATTTATTATACAAATTTCAAATTTTAATGATGTATTTGGGGACAACATTTGTTTTTTGGTGGCTATAATTGCAAGCAAACTATTGATTGCATAGAAGCTGCAGTTAGCTTTAAATTTATATGTTAATGCAGGTTATGGTGAAAACTTATAAATAAGTGCTTTTTAGCACATATATTTTATAGTGGTAATTTAGGCCTATTTTCCGTTGAAATTGCCGTTCAAGATGTCTTGTGTAATCTTGTTTTTGTTCACTTGTCAAATTGGATAGTCTTGAAAATTGCAAGCTTTATTTGCAGGTTTTGTTAAAGCTATTGTGGCATTGTATATGATAGCATCTAATTAATTTGTTGTTTTCAGTCCATTCTTGTGTTGTACTCTTGCTATCTTGTCACTAGTTTTAGCTAGAGGGCACAAGTGTTTGATAGCTGTTGCAGATGTTTATCGTGAAGAAAAGATACAAACATATTGTTTTGAGAAGTGCTGATAAGCCTTCTGTCCTTGGTCGAGAATAAAACATATAAACAATTTCTGTAGTTTGTTTTCTCTTCCCAAACCTGGAGATTAACTTGTGTATTTTGTATAAAGCTAGAGGTCACGTCCTTAAGTTGAAGGTTTGGTTTACTTTTCTTGCAAGGGAGTGTTTCCTTTTAACTTGGATAAAGGGTTATCTTTACACTCCATCTTGTCCTGTATTGAAAGGAGCAATCTCAAAAACTAACAAAATTTATACCTAGGCTCCTTACCAATTTTGGAGAAATGAGTTAAAAATCTTGTGTGTATTAGATACAATGTGTATTAGATACACTGTTAGCTTGTAATTGAAAATTCAACCATACATTTTGAAATTAGAACTGAACTATTTCAAGAGTTGAGATATTTATTTTATAAGATGTGATAATTGGCATCTTTGAAATTCTATGGACCATAGTAGCATTACCTGGGAAAAGCTCATGGTTGTTAACTGCAAACTGGGTCTGGGATTGTGCTAGTTTGAATTGCCTAGATGGTTTTTCACCAACCCAAGTTTTTTGGGAAAAACTTGTGAGTTAATAACTCACGGGGTTTTCTTAAGTTGAAAACCCTGCTCCACTTGGCCTATAAAGCTTGGCTTTTTCATTTCAGCTTTTTTTGATTTAAAGCACGGGGTTTTAAATCTGATTGAAAATTTAGTCATTGGCATCGTACAAATTCTTTATTTGTATCTTATGTGTCATGTCCATATTGTGCAAATGAAATGCTACTATGCTACCTGCTACTACATAGACAAAATCATTTCCATGTTTAACACTAGGTACTCGTGAAGAGATTTCTACGGCAATAGATTCCTAAAGCTTTTGGCTCCTAATAAAGGAGTATACATGATATTTTATTTGTTTACCGGGTTGGCTATGACTATGGTGGTTTACCTCAGTCGCTTGAGGAGGTCATGGCCTTTTCACCTATGCATCCACTGTTGTAAGATTTTAATTACAAACAAATTCTCACAAATGGTTCATCATCTATACACAGATTTGAGCTAAAATCTCTCGCAAAAATATGAAAACTACTTTATCTTTATATCTCAACATGACATCTCCTACAGAGAAGAATGGTTGCTATTTCAACATGACATCTCCTTGGAATGTGTGATGTCTCTTTTTTGGAACAATAAAAGTCAATCAAATAATTAAGTTTTAAAGTTGTCAAATCATATCAAATTAAATGACATCTTAATAAAGTATTAAAATAATTTTATTAGAGTTTAATAAAAATTAATAAAGTCATTTTAATTTAAAATAGGGGAGTGATAAAGAGAGAAAATTTCAAGAGACAAGCAAATGGAAAACAAAGGGTCACAAGGATGTGCTATTAAAGAACATGAGGTTCATTTTGAGATGCTTGATTTATGCTTGATTATTGTTTTCTCTTGGAGAATTTAAGAAGCTTAAACTTTCAAATTTAAAACTTGAGGGTAGAAACTTTCAGGAATTTCTTGGTGGATTGGATGGCAACCCAATTCATCTTTAGAGGTGGATTTGCGACAGAAATCACAATTGGACAAATTTGTAAAGTTATAATTTGAAGTCAGACTTGTAGTGTTTTGAGTTATCTCATATCTGTTCCGAAAATAAGATTGTAATGATTTATCTTCATATCTAATATTAGACCTCTATGATTTTTCAGTATAATCTATTGCATAAATATAAGTTAGTTTGATGCAAATTGTCTGCTTAAAAAATTTCTGTAGAATATTTAGAAAAAATCTGAAAGAAATATTCTAGCGAGATATTTATGCCGAGAGGTTTTCTTATACAGCTGTAGCGGAAGAGGACACCAACATGACATATTCCAGGGAATATGCCGTGTACAAATAAAAGATTTCTCGTTAGTTACGTATAATTTAAAAATTAAAAAAATGGAATTAAGATAATTAATGCCAAATGGCATTCAAAAAAATCTTAGTTATCTAGTTCGTTGGAAATGCCACCCGGACCAGCACCAGTTCGAACTGGTACCTAGTCCTGGTACAGTTCGACTTCTGGTCTGGGCAGCCTCTAGAGGAGTATTCCTAGACATTTTTTACTGCATTTTTTTCGTTTAGTCAATGGTTTACTTCATTTAATGGTGCAAAATGTAAATTGACAAAGAAATCAAGCCTAGAGGGAGTATTCCTAGTTCAATCTAATTTTAACTCATGCTTCTAGGCTTCATAAATATGTATATGTATATATTTTTAAAATTTTTACATATTTTTTCAAACCCGAACCCAAACCCCTTTTCAAAATTTTGTCGAACTTGCGAACCAGTTCTTCGTACCGAGTTTTTGTAAGTTACATATAATTTGTGTGCTAAAATGTTGTCACACTTCTATGAATCCTTACATGCAAGAAAACTCAAGAATGAGCCCTCACAAATCGATCCATAGCTCTCTATGCATGGAGTTGCAAGATTTGTAAAATTGCTCTCAGCTAGAGCTATAAACTCATGACCTTGCTAGTCAACCACACAATGAGAGATTCCAAATGAATGCAATGCTATGCAAATCTATATGAGAATGCAAATTAATCTTATAAGAATGAAGATGCAATTAAGCTTTGAAAATGGAAATGAAAGAGTTACAAACCCTCTAATTAAACTATGTGAGATTAATCTAAAACATGAAAGGAAATGATACCATGATGATGCAACTATGATGCAAGCTAGGATGTGATGTAGATGCAAGATGAATGCCAATGATGCTCCAAATCTTCAAAACTTGATGCAAGAATATCTCCAAAAGCTTTAATGACTTAGAAAACCTGTAGCATAATAATTCAAGTATGTATGGTGTGTGCAAATGAGGAAGAGAGCTCTTTTTTTATAGAGAATGAAAAACAATGGACCATGGAGATTAAGAGGCAAAAGACTTAATCAACGATGGAAAAAAAAAGAAGCTTGATCCTTGTGCACAAATATCCTCCAATAAAAAAATTAGAAGCATTTATTTTATGTTGAGCATTTAATTTATGTCCATGTGAGGCAAAAGTACTTTTCTTTTATTTTTTATTTTATTTTTCTTTATAAATAAGAATTAAATGCTTTATTTGTGCAACAAGGATAAGAAGAAAAGTGAAGATTTTTTATTTAAATAAAAGGAGAGGAAATTCTTTTTAATTAAATAAAGACTTAGGATAAAGTGATTTTATTATTTAATTAAAAGAGATTTTTAATTAATTAAAAGGGAGCATGTTCTCTTAATTAAATAAAATTTTTATTTTTATTTTCTTTTAAATTAAATAAGGCTCAAACCTTAAGAAATATTGAATTGATTATGATTTGATCAAGGAAATTGATATAATTGATAAATGTTGATTTTTGAAAATATTGATTCAAGGATTTGATAAATTGTTGAATGGGGGCCCAAAATCTAGGCGACCATTTGAGGGTGCATACATTTGCTCCTCTTTGACTAATGTGTGATCGATCTGGGAACACATGCAGTCAAAGAAGAATTGAAATGTGAGATTGATTTGGGATCACAAAACAACTCAGATGTGAGGTCGATTCGGGATCACATCCGGACAAACATAAACAAAAGATTCTGGACATGGGGTCGATTCGAGATCATACCCAAAATAAGAGATAAAAATCTCAAGCTGAGCTGAATGATAAAACTGAATCAAAGATTAAAACTGATAGGTACTGCCCCCTCAGAATCGAAATTGAAATCAGATAGAGGAGAACAACAAATTGATAAACCTGATCAAGTCACAATAAATCATAATCGAAAGATGGAGCATGATAGGATAACCATCAAACAGTGAAGATATGCCCCAGGTTGACTAGGTTTGACTGGGAAAGATATAGGATAAAGATTAAGTCAAACCTCAGAGAGGAAGCGAAAGGGGTGAATGAAAGACTAGAAGTTTGAAAGACATGAAAAGGAAGAAATTTCATCAAAGATCAAAGAATTATGCCTCAAAAGGTCAGTCAACGTGACTCGAATTTTGATTTCGAGTCCGAAATGGATAGAAAATGAGGTGACATGAAAGACCAGAAATGAAAGATATGATCAAGAAGAATCAGAAAATGAGCACAGTTGACCAACTAGTCCGTAGATGATAAAAAAGAGAGCTCTCTCCATATGCAAGATGCAAAAACTAAACTAACATGAACCTAGGAATGCAAGCTACTATGAAAGTGGTTGACTTGCAAGGTCACAATGCTTATAGACATCTAATTATCATCATTGAGCATTATTGGTAGTGTCGCAAGATCATACAATGCACACTAGCATAACTATGTGGATATGAATATGATCTTTATCAGATAGAAATGTGAAAATCTCACCTAGGCATCAAAGACATGGAGGTCAAGATGACTAATGCAGTGAGATTACCTAAGTTTGATATGGCGAGATTATGCTTGTATCAAGACACATGAAAGTCAGGATAACTAGAAGCATGCACTCGCAAAACAGTCAAGGATAATACCTTGTCAATCCATAGTGTCAAGTAAGACCAGCATAAATGCTTATGACAGGTAGGACCAACAAAATATACCCACAAGCAGATAAAGAAATAAAACATGTTCTCATACCCTCAGTCTTCTAGCTATGCATCATCGAAAACTTCTTAGGGAGAGACCACTCATCAAAGAAATCCTCATAGACAACACACAAAGAAAAATAAAGTCAACATATCTCAAGAAGTTGATTGTTTAAGTGCGTGTGTGTTGGTCATAGAGTCAGACTCTGGTTATCACATCTGCATATGAGAAATATCGCATCATACTTAGACTATTGGGAAAGACATCTGATAAGTGTTAAGAAACACTCGACGCAAGGGTAATGTTGAAAAATACTGTTTGGGGTGGTGTTGAAAAACACCTGTTGTGAAATGCCCCAAGAGACAAACGTACCTAAAGGACCAATGCTAACAGTTATGCCCCCTAGACAAAGATAAAGACCAATTCTAGACCAAGTCAAATAAGGTCAAGGCATGATGGAAAGTGGCTAAGTGTCGAGGATGCATGCTAACAAATAGGGGTGCAAAGGCCTCAAGTAGCGCCTGTTTCCAAGTTTTCACCACTTGGATTTTATTGCAATTTTTTCTTTTTCTTTTTTTTGTATTTTTGCTACCAAGGCACCTATTGCTAGGTTTTCACCAAGGCACTTTTTTATTTTTTAAAATTTTTTTTAAATTTTTTAAAAAAATTTTCAGGACTTTTTATGCTTTTAAAGATTTTTTTAGCATCATATATCAATTTTTTTGGTATTTTTCAGAATCAATAAGATATGTACAAAGGATGCCCCCAGACAGAGTGGGCATTAAACTCATGAGCAAGATCACATTGTGTAGTCCCAATATCTAGAAAGTGTTAGAGTAGTCGAGTATTGCTAATAATTAAATTAGTTAATTATTAGTTTATCTACTCTTTGCTTAAGTTAGACTTAGGAAAGTTTCCTATTCTTTAGGGTTTTCACCTTTAGGGTTTTAGTATCCTTTTATAAAGATTCCCTCTTTGTAATTCATAAGGAGATTTGTATTGTAATTTCATTTGGTTAATAGAAGCTTTTTTCTATCACAATGGTTTTGCAGTCTCTGGCCTTTTGGCCGCCATAGCTTTCTGTCTTTTTGCTTCTTCTTTGTGACAGTCTTGCATGCAGGTGTTCTTGGGAAGATTTGATGGTTATCAAATCTAACATGGTATCAGAGCCATTTTGCTGCTCGCTGTTCGTGTTTTTGTTGAAGTGATTCAGAAGCAAGACGTTATTTTATCAAAAACGGACGCTGCCATTGCGCTCAGAAGGTCCGGGAGAGTCAAAAATCATATAAAATTTGCTGTTTTTGGCCACTGTGACTTCTGGGAGAAAATTTTTGCCCTCCTAGGGCCGTACAGCTCGAAAATCGAGAAAAAAATATTTAAAAAATCATTGTTTTTAATGATTTTTGCGTTTGAAATTAACGCAGCCAATGTTTTTTACATAGCGCCACCCGCGCTCCTCCGCCACGCCACCAGCGGCCACCGCGCCGCCAATCTGCGGGCTCCGGCCTCCGCCGCTACCGGCAGCGGCCCCTCCGGCCTCCACAGCTCCGCCGCCTCCGGCCACTCAGGCCCCCGCCGCCGCTCCGCTACCCTCCGCGGCCCCCGCTCCTCTGCGCCGCCTCCCGGCTCCGCCGCCCTCCGCGGCCCCGCTCAGCTGGCTCCTCCCGGCTCCGCCGCCCTCCGCGGCCCCTGCTCCGCTGGTTCCTCCGCCCGGTCGCCGCTCCGGAGCTCCGCCCCGCCGGTTGCGGCCTTTTGCTGCCCCCGTGGGCTCTATTGCCAGTGGCTGGTCATATGACCGACCGGGAGCTCCAGCTCCAGCCCCCTGCGTGCGCCATGCGCCCAGGGGCTTTGTAATTCCAGCCCCCGGGGCTTAAAAAAGTATATTTTTTTGTTCTTTAGAGCTTTTTCTAGGGGTAGCTGGGTTTTTTGGCCGTATCTTGTGCATACGGTATCGGTTTTCTGACTTCTTTATATCGTCGGAAAGCTCTTTCCGAGCTCTTTCCGATGATGGAGGTTAGGGTTTTGGGTTCTGCCATTTCAATAGCATTTTTTGCTGTTGAAGTCTGATATCTCTTTTTGCCTTCCGGGAGTCATATCTGGCTCATCCAGACTCCTTTTTCGGCAAACGAGATATCGTCGAAAAGATGATTCTGTGTACTATTCAGTGGCAAAGGTATTTCTTCCAGATTCTGCTCCAGGTTTTCACTCCTTCAAGTTATGCAGTTTATGCCCTCTGGTGGTGTGCTTGGTTCTACAGGTCCGGGGATCTCTTCTTCTAGTTTCTTAGTGCACTCTTCTTTCTGACTTCTGAGCTTGCATGCTCTTTCTGATGTATCTTTGTTCTGTAAACGCACTAAGATAAAGTGCCCTCTTCTGCATTTCTGGGATCTTTTTCACCTGGTTCAATTTTAGTATTCGCACTCAGTTATAAAGTGCCATGGGGGGATTCTGATGCATTTGCCACTATAGGCGCATCCACTCTTGTCAAGTGAGCGTACCTTCCACGACATTAGCCCATGTAGACTGTGTCTATGACACCGCCCTTTATCCTGTGTGTGTGCTTCTATTGCACTGTTGGTGTTCCTAGTTCTTCTTCTGCAGTTGTTTTTTGGCATCGCATTTCAGTGTTCCTGTCACCTCTCCCAGTTCAGCATTATGGGGGGGTTCACCTGTTGGTTCTATTGCTTCCTGGTTCGATTGATCAGCTCTTCAGACACTTGTCTTCTCTACCTGGTCATGCACTTCAGTGGGGGTTCCAGCAGTATCTTCTGACAGAGTTTTCAGACATGCTTCGGAGGAGCTTCTTGCTCTCTTCTTGTTCCTTTCTCTGGGACATCTTTTGCTTTATGTTTTGGGTACCTGATCAGGCCTAGTTGCCGGGACCCATCTTTCTTGCTTTCTGCAGTAGTTTATCTTTTTTTTCTCCCTAAGTTACACTTAAGGGGGGGTGTTAGAGTAGTCGAGTATTGCTAATAATTAAATTAGTTAATTATTAGTTTATCTACTCTTTGCTTAAGTTAGACTTAGGAAAGTTTCCTATTCTTTAGGGTTTTCACCTTTAGGGTTTTAGTATCCTTTTATAAGGATTCCCTCTTTGTAATTCATAAGGAGATTTGTATTGTAATTTTATTTGGTTAATAGAAGCTTTTTTCTATCACAATGGTTTTGCAGTCTCTGGCCTTTTGGCCGCCATAGCTTTCTGTCTTTTTGCTTCTTTTTTGTGACAGTCTTGCATGCAGGTGTTCTTGGGAAGATTTGATGGTTATCAAATCTAACAGAAAGGTGGGGAACAAGAGGGATAAGCAAGCTGGTGAAGGAAAGGAGAATGAAAGCGAACAGAGGGAAGAAATCTTCAAGGTCAAACTCCTCAAGAGTACCCAAGCTAGGGAAAAATTGCCATGCAAAGCACATTTGGATAAGTAATGAAAGACTAGCATAGGATAAGTCATGAAAGCGCACTCCAAAAGAAGGAAGGATGTAGTCCAAAGGAGTAGACATGTCAAGAGACTTCATAGCGTTGTGTTTACTCTTTTTTTATTAGATCAAGACCAAAGAGGAAAATGATAGCGAAAGGTTAGAATGAATGGAGGAAAATGAAAATGAAGGCTAAACATGAAAGGAATGAAAGCAAGATCATCATAAGATAGCTCACAAGATAGCCAAATATTCGTGTATAGGTCAACATTGTCAAGATCAAAGAGAGAAGATGAAATGGATGAAACATGTAGAAAAATTACGCATGATGCCTGATTGTCAGGTTTTCATCATGGTACTTATCCAAAGCACCACAAGAGAGTGGTTTTCACCATAGGACGAATTTATTTCTCTTTACTGTTGCTACCAAGGCGCCTGTTTCCAAGTTTTCACCATGGCACATTTTTAATTTTTTCTCATCTCTTTTCTTTTTTTGTTTTCATTTTTGAATTTTTTTGAATTTTATCTTTTATTGGAAAAAAGAAAGCTTTTTAGATAATGCTCCTTGAAAGGATACACTATGATATGCCAAGGATTCAAAATGATATGCTCAAAAATGTTGATAGGGAAAAGAATATGGAAGAAAAAAAATGGAGGATAAGGCTCTATGTAAAGCGAGTGAGGTTGGAAGATAGGAGGAATAGGCAAATGAGGAAAAATGATAAAAAGTAGAAGGATAATGAAAGAAAGGAAGACAAGATCAAAATCAATACACACCTTGAAGGGCGGCGAGAGGATGGAGGAAATGTGAATGAAGGAATACGAAAAGGAATATGGTGAATGTTTAGCAGAGGTTGCAGTTTAGGCGCATGAAATTGAAGAATATTTTTAGAAGAAGATGAAGTGGAAGCCTTTGGAAGCTTGAATGTCAAATTCACTTTTTGTTCAACATTAGACTCTTTCAAGAGAGACTTTGGAATCCATATAGCCTTACGCTTTTTATTTTCTTTTGATGATTTAGAGAGAATATCTTCAATGATGGATTTTGGAACCCATACTTGTCTTGTATTTTTCTTCTTAGATATCTCTTTTGACTTTATGCCCCCATGTCGATTAGAGGAGACATGGTGATCTTCTTTTTTTGATGGATTCTTGTATTGCTTCTTTTTCTTGTATTGAACATTCAAGTTACTTCCAAAAGACTTGGTGCTTGTGGAAGAAGAAAGAGGATATGACTGGTTTAGATGGGTGGGTGGATGAAAAGGATTCAAGGGTATGCATCTATGTTGATTTTGAGGAAAGATAGGAGATGGAGGGACGTAAGGACCCAAGATGATGATGAATAAGGAGAATTAGGAGGGGAAAGTGAAGGGACATAAGGGCCCAAGATGGATGATGAATTAGGAGAGTTAGGAGGGGAAAGTGAAGGGATATAAATACCCAATATGGAAGGAAGATTTGAAGCCCTTAGCAATGATGGAAGAGGTCTAAGGATGGAAGTGGAAGACGCAAAAGGATAATCAATAAGTTCATCAGCATCTATATCACAACCAAGGATATCAACATCTTT
Source organism: Chamaecyparis obtusa (assembly GCA_027943335.1). Lineage (NCBI taxonomy): Eukaryota > Viridiplantae > Streptophyta > Pinopsida > Cupressales > Cupressaceae > Chamaecyparis > Chamaecyparis obtusa. Next base: position 1,848,933 of record BSBK01001590.1, read on the forward strand.
AGAGTGAGCATTAGAATTTTCAACAAGATCCTGGACATCTTGAATAGGAGCACCTTCTTTGATAGGATTGTTCAAAGCTTGCAAAGATTTAGGAAGAGTAGAAAGCGGAAGTGAACATGGAGTGGTAGAATAAGAAGATGGAATACTTTGATCTTGACAAGTATCGTTGGATAACATAAGCACATCATTTTTAAAATTTTTTTTAATAGGCTTTACATCAGAAGCAACAACACCATTTTTAATAATCTTAATGAAAGTATCATCTTTGGAAAGTGCAAGTGTGGTAAGGTTATTTTGATTGTTAATAAGCTCAACGGTGTAAGTAGTAGCTTGATCTTGCTTAGGAGATGGTGGAATGAATGCGGAAGAGCGTAGAGGATCAAAAGAACCATGAAATGGAGGAGATACATCATGAAGAGAATTGGATGACATGGAGGGTTCTTGATCTTGATCTTTCTTTATATTTTTTTCTTTATCATTTTTAGAGTCCTCTTGACATGGAGCCACTTCTAAGGACAAGGAAGTAGGTTGGATTTGTATGGAAGACTTTGGAGATGCTAAAAGACTAGCTGAAGTAGGCATTGTAACATATAAAGGTTTAAGATCTTTTAGTTTAGCATCATTAGAAGTATTTGTAGCAAAGTGAAGGTTAGCTTGAGTTTCTTTAAGAGGTAGCCCTTGAGGATAACTATAGGGAACTGCATGGAAAGCCTTAGGATCTTTGTTGGATGAAGGATTTGTGATAGATTTGGAAGACTCGGAAGCTTTAGGAAATGTATAGGCATTGGAGGAAGTAGAGGATGGAAGGGAACCATCACAAGACAAAGGTTCAACATTAATATGATCTTGCTTGAGAGTGCAACTTTTATTTTCAGCATGAGAACTTTTAGAGGAGAGATTCTTTTGACGTTTGAAATCAGCACGGTAGATTTTCTCTTCCTTAGTAGGAATATTGTATTGTTCACAAAAATCATCAAAGAATTTTTCAAATTTAGAGTCATATGGATCACCATCACAGTCTACCCAATACGACTCCCCCTTAGAAATCACAAGTGTACCACGAGGATGATGCTTAGGAATAGAAGTTTCATGGGCATCACTAAATTTTCCATCATCATAGTCATCATAGGTGGGTGTGTCACTCTTTGTGGAAGAGACATCATAAGGACTATCACGTTGCTCATTATGGTATGTCTTGTGAAGAGAAGTAAGACTCTTTGAAGAAGTAGAAGAAGAATGAGATTGTGAAGAAGAGGGAATTGAAGAATTAGTGGAAGAAGAAGACTTGGATAATGAGGAATGCGAATAATGTTTAGAAGAATCGTGATAAGATTTGGAAGATGAAGAATGTGAATAGTGTTTAGAAGAATCATGATAAGACTTAGAAGATGAAGAATGAGAATGATATCTGGAAGAGTCATGATAAGACTTGGAAGGTGAAGAAGAATGAGAAGATTTAGATGATGAAGAATGTTTGGAAGAAGAAGATCGTGATATGATCATGTTTATGATTCTAGCAAAGGCATTTGATTTAATCATCTTTTCTTTTATTTTTGCTATAAATTCATCACTCATGAGAATTTTGGAGGAACAACACTTTTCGAATATGTCAATGAGCTCAAGATCATCTATTCTTAATAAAGGTTCCAAAACCAGATAGTCAAGATTCATGGTTATAGAAGAGGAGGAATCAAGCATGGAAGAAATGAATAGATGAATAGAAGAAGGTAGACTAGATAGTAAGAGGAAAAGAATCAAGAAGAAGAAGAAAAATTTCTCATGGGAATAGAAGACTTCAGAAGAACATGGGAAATGAGAAAGAAAGAAGAAGACTAAGAGTCATCTTGTGCAATTGATACCATAACGTTCATTGAGATGTTAAGCAACATGACAACACTTAGGATCTGACCTGGATTGACCAAGGAAGACCAAGCTTCTAAGGAGAACTCACTACAGCAGGACAGAACTCAGTTTCAATATTCCAAATAGATCTTTCAAAAGATTTCGCAATGATGATCAAGCACATAAAACAACAACCAGGGAGTTCAAGCAAATAGTCTTCAAGCAATGAGCAAGGGACAAAGCAACCTTGCGCATGAATAGAGATAGTGATTTAGTATGCTACTCCTTAAAGATTCTACTTGTGTATGTTCTTGAAAATATTTTAGCAGGCACTTAGAACACAACAAAACCTTATCAAGTTGTCTACAAGGATATACGTGGCTTTCTAAAAGGAGTCCTCGATATACACAAGGTACGTGAGGCCCAAATCCGTAGATGAGAAAAATCCAAAATCACACAGTCGGGGGGAGACGGTAACCCAAATCTCCTCCTTTACTTCTCAAAGGTATAAAGTTCTTTGAGGCTTAGCCAAGAGTGATATCAAACTCAATTTCCAAGAGAGGTATCTTTCGATTCACCACCCGCTATTTATACTCCGCCGGAACACAGGAGTTAAGGTCATCCCTTGAGGTGGTGTGTCCCTAAGTAGGCCTTCTAGAAATAAAAACTAAGTAATTCACTATGAAAAGTATTTAGAGCACTAAAGGTGGAACACTTAACTCTTCAAGTAAATGCGAAGTGAGTCCAAAAGTGGAACATTTAACTCTTTAAAATAATGTGAAGCGAGTCTAAAAGTAGAACATTTAACTCTTCAAGAGAATGTGAAGTGAGTCCAAAAAAGTGGAACACTTAACCCTTCACACAAACTCAAAGTGAGTCCAAACGTGGAACATTTAACTCTTCACACCAACTCAAAGTGAGTCTAAAAGTGGAACATTTAACTCCTCACATCAAATCAAAGTGAGTCCACACCTTAGAAAACAAGTGAGTTCCAAAAAGCACAAAAGGGTTGCCTAGTGGAGCAATTAACGCTTATTTCTTGTAGACCCCTCCCCTTTAATGTGGCCCTGATCTTGCAACCACGGGGCAGAAATGAGGAGCCGACGGATTAGCGAGTCCAATAACCCAAGATAGCAATCTAGATCAATCACAAGTAATCTAAAGTTGCTTATCAATACTACTCACAAATGACAAAGGGTTGAATCAATGGAATATTTAACTTTCCAAGCAAACATAAAGTGAGTCCACAAAGTGGTGCATTTAACTCCTTATGTAAACAAAGAATGAATCTATGCCTTCAATCACTCAATGAGATATTTGATATTGAAACCAAGAATTACTTAAGGTTTAAACACAAGCATTCACTTACACAAACTTGTATGAAAACAAATCTATGTTCATTCATTTCCCATTAAGAGCATCAATTGAAATGTGTTCTATGAAAGCATGTAAACACTCAAGCCAAACACATGAGAGGTTCAATTTTAATCCCAAAATCCAAATGTTGTAAAGATGGAACAAAGTACCTCAAGTCCAACGCTTTGTTTTAAACATTTTCCATGAAAGCAAGAGCATCTTCAAATGAACAAGACAAGAAAACAAGCAAACAAGATATGCAATGTATATCCAACTTATGCAAATCCTAGGGTTAGATCTGAAAATCAATTATTAGGAGCAATGATAACCAACAAATAATCCAAATGATAACTCATATCATGCAATGAACAATGAAAAATAAGTGCATACCCATCACAATTTTTTTTTTTTTTGCATTTGACCTAGTCAACAAGATCTGATTTTTACCACATGAATTCGGACCCTAAACCCAAAATGCAGAAAAGAGACCTTTATCAAAAAATAAGGAGCTTTCCAAAAATGTAAAAATTTCAAAAAAATATCTTCATTTGTGCTCTAGAGACCTATTTTACCAAAATAGACTAGTTTTTATAAATTGACCAAATGAGCTATGATATGATTTCTAAATTAAAAACACAGTGAATGAACCCCCTGTAGAATTTCAAGACCTTTCCAGAAATGTAAATTTTTTTAAAAAATACACTGATTTGCGTCAAAAATTGATTTTTTTTGAAAAATCAAGAAAAAATCATAAAAAATACAAATAACCTCCAAAAATTTTGAAATTTTTTTTGAAACTTTTCTGATATGTCGCCAACCTGTAAAAATTTTTTTAGACCAAACTACCAAGCTGTTTGGGAGATATGATCAAATCTTTCAAATCTAGGGTTTTTCATCTCCAAACAAATCTGCACAAGGGTTAGCTCCAAAAATAATCAAAACCAGCATGCAAGAGGTGGGTTGCCCCATGGTGGGCGCCAAAAAATGTGTGCTAAAATATTGTCACACTTTTATGAATCCTTACATGCAAGAAAACTCAAGAATGAGCCCTCACAAATCGATCCATAGCTCTCTATGCATGGAGTTGCAAGATTTGTAAAATTGTTCTCAGCTAGAGCTATAAACTCATGACCTTGCTAGTCAACCACACAATGAGAGATTCCAAATGAATGCAATGTTATGCAAATCTATATGAGAATGCAAATTAATCTTATGAGAATGAAAATGCAATTAAGCTTTGAAAATGGAAATGAAAGAGTTACAAACCCTCTAATTAAACTATGTGAGATTAATCTAAAACATGAAAGGAAATGATACCATGATGATGCAACTATGATGCAAGCTAGGATGTGATGTAGATGCAAGATGAATGCCAATGATGCTCCAAATCTTCAAAACTTGATGCAAGAATATCTCCAAAAGCTTTAATGACTTAAAAAACCTGTAGCATAATAATTCAAGTATGTATGGTGTGTGCAAATGAGGAAGAGAGCTCTTCTTTTATAGAGAATGAAAAACAATGGACCATGGAGATTAAGAGGCAAAAGACTTAATCAACGATGGAAAAAAAAAGAAGCTTGATCCTTGTGCACAAATATCCTCCAATAAGAAAATTATAAGCATTTATTTTATGTTGAGCATTTAATTTATGTCCATGTGAGGCAAAAGTACTTTTCTTTTATTTTTTATTTTATTTTTCTTTATAAATAAGAATTAAATGTTTTATTTGTGCAACAAGGATAAGAAGAAAAGTGAAGATTTTTTATTTAAATAAAAGGGGAGGAAATTCCTTTTAATTAAATAAAGGCTTAGGATAAAGTGATTTTATTATTTAATTAAAAGAGATTTTTAATTAATTAAAAGGGAGCATGTTTTCTTACTTAAATAAAATTTTTATTTTTATTTTCTTTTAAATTAAATAAGGCTCAAACTTTAGGAAATATTGAATTGATTATGATTTGATCAAAAAAATTGAAATAATTGATAAATGTTGATTTTTGAAAATATTGATTCAGGGATTTGATAAATTGTTGAATGGGGGCCCAAAGTCTAGGCGACCATTTGAGGGTGCATACATAATTTAAAAATAAAAAAATAGAATTAAGATAATTGATGCCAAATGACATTAAAAAAATAAAAAAGATGGATTAAGATTAAAAAAAATGCCAAATGACATTTTTCACATTTGCTTTTTCGGATTTGTTTTCAATAGAGGAATGCAAAGAGTTGCATTTGAATGCAAACAGTCACAAAGGAATGCAAAGAGCCACAATTTTGAGAAGATAAAGAGACACTGCGAGATTATAAAAGAACCCTTTGCCCATTTCATTTTTTGATTTGGAGCAGGAGAGAGATTTGGAGGATATTTCAAAAGCAATTACATTTCAAAGTGAGACATTTATTTTTAGATTTTATTTTGTAAATTTAGTTTTAAAAATTATATTTTTATTCACTTTTGAAATGTTCTATTTAGATTTTAAATTAGATTTAATTTTGTATTTAGATTTAGATATATATTTAAATGTTTTAGATATATATTGAAATGTTTTTTTAGATTTAGATTTAAATGCTATATTTACATTTAGGTTTAAATGTACAATTTAGTATTAAATTTAGATTTAGTTTTTAGTATTTTATTTGGATTAGTATTTTGTTCCAGATGTGCTTTTTTAGATTTGTTTTCAATAGAGGAATGCAAAGAGGTGCATTTGAATGCAAACAATCATAAAGGAATGCAAACAATCATAAAGGAATGCAAAGAGCCACGATTTTGAGAAAATGAAGAGATACCTTGAGATTATAAAAGAACCATTTTCTCATTTCACTTTGGATTTGGAGCAAGAAAGAGATTTGGAGGAGATTTCAAGAGCAATCACATTTCAAAGTGAGATATTTATTTTTGGATTTTATTTTTTAGATTTAGTTTTAAAAATTATTTTTTGATTCACTTTTGAAATGTTCTATTTAGATTTAAAATTAGATTTAATTTTGTATTTAGATTTAGATATATATTTAAATGTTGTTTTTAAATATATATTGCAATTCTTTTTTTAGATTTAGATTTAATTATTGTATTTACATTTAGATTTAATGTAGTATTTAGGTTTAAATTTAGATATAGTATTGTATTTAGATTTAGTTTTTAGTATTTTATTTGGATTAGGATGAAAATGAATAGAATGATCAAGAACTATTTTTGGCATAAAAAATACATTTAGAAATGAAATTTTAGGAACGGATTCATAACCATATCTATTGATATAATCAACCCTTTTAATCTTGCATATGCAGACCCATCATTGATAGCTGTTGCAAAAACACATAAGCTATTCTTCAAGCACTTTCTTTGATATTTCCTTCCCAATGGACAAAACAAAATAGATTGTATAGAAGGTTTTTGCAATGAATATTAAAGGTCTAAATTAGAATACCTGACCAAAAAGAAAAGGAAACATCTCCAAGTAAAACAACATTTGTTGGTGCTTTTTAAAGCCCTAATGGAATTAGTTTAATTTCCTTTTGATTTACATTGAAAATTAAATTAATTTTTGTTTAATTTAAAAACATTAATTATTGCTTAATTTAAAAATAAAATAAAAAGAAAATTAGAGGCTTCATTTTTATTTTGATCGCGGTGAGTATTTTATGTTATATTGATGTAAAAGATTTTATTGTCTTTATAAGTAATATCAAATTTTGATGTTTGGTTTTTAAAATTTATAATAGAAATATAACTTGTGTTCATTTTTTTAAAAGATTTTTTTAAAATTAGTTGATTACAAAATGAAGCAAAAATAGAAAAAAATCAAAATAGTTTAAGTTAAATAAATAGAGAGAATGGATAAAGAATTGAAGGAATGGGAATAGAAAAATCTAAATGGTAAATAAGATAAATAGAAAATAGAATTATTATTTATTAAAAATTGAATCATATATAATGCATTTCATTAATATTTGACTCATTTTAATCACAATTTATGATCTCATAATGTGTAGAAATATAAAAGTAAAAACCCCTCAAAACTAAAAATAATAAAAATCTGAGAGTTGTTTAAGAACATAATTAAAACTATAAAATTAGAAAGTGTGTTTTTTCTTAAAAAAATCTTATTAAGTTTTTAAGTTAGAATTTAAAAAAACATCTTCATAATCAATAAAGTACCTTTTAGAAGTAATATATAGTAAAAAAAGAAAGTATCTTTTAAGTACTCACAATAAAGACAAATTTTTTTTAAGAAAGATGAGATGATTTTTGCAAAAGAAGTTTAAATTTTAGAATGAAATATAATAAAGAAAGGAACTTTGATTTTTAAGGATTATAATAAAACATGTCTTCAATCATATTTATGGAAAGTATCTATAAACTAAAAATATCTTTAATGTATTTTTTAAGTGATAAATTTTGAAATACACTTTTCTATGTAGACAAATGCATTCTTAAGAGATAGATTTCAAAAATAAAATTAGAAAAAATCAATCAATATATAGCAATGCCTCAATATGTAATACATGTGTCTCTTCCACTAGAAATGTACAACATCATTAGAGTGTCATGAAAGGAAGCATTGAATGACACAAATATCAAAGAACATATCAATAACAATAAAATATGTATGATATCATTCAATGATAGTGGTTTACAAATATATTTTTTAAATGTCTAATCCACTTGTCATGAGAATAGCGATGAAGCACAAATAAAGGGTAAACATACTCATGAACAATAAATTTTAGAGAGAAACATTTCAATCTTGAATATACATTTAATATAAGTCCATCATTAAAGAAAGGGATCATGATATTTTTGAAAATATTAACTCATAATCTATTATATATAAAATTTTTATTTATTTTTTCAAACTTAATTAGGTAATATTTTTTGAATTAATGTTTCAAATCACATCGCCCTCAATTGAGACTTACCCATCTAAATTGAGACTTAACTCTATCAGTTTATGCACAATATTACCCTAAATAAATTGAGATTTACCCAACAAAATTGAGACTTAAATCAAACACTAAATTAAATTGAAACCTAACTTTAAAAAATATTTAATACTCTAACTTTAATCCTAATTATATATATATATATATATATATATATATATATATATATATATATATATATATATATATATATATATATATATATATATATATATATATATATAGAGAGAGAGAGAGAGAGAGAGAGAGAGAGAGAGAGAGAGAGAGAGAGAGGTTTTCAATATAGGGAGATCTTAGATATAGGGGTATAGAGAGAGGGGATATGATGGTGAGGTGATGAGATGAGTGAGGGGAGAGAGTGGGAGAGAAGATGATTATGAGACATATCTAGAGAGAGAGAGAGAGAGAATTCTAAAACTGATCTAATTCTAACCATAATGTAAGTCTTAACTCTAACCATAACCATAACCTCAACCTTAAAATCTAATTGTAAACTTTATTGTAACCTTCCCTATAACCTTAATCATATCCATGTACCCTAATATGAACCCAAGTAAACTATACTCTAATCACTAACCCTCATTATAACCCCTAACCATAATTATGACCCTAATCTTAATCATAACTTTAATTGTAATTGTTAAAATAATAATACTAATTGTCACTTTAATATTAATCTTACCCTATTCCTAACCCTCACCCTCACCCTACCCCCTAACCCTAATTATAATTGTAACCATTAACATAATATTACTCCTAACTTTAAATCTTTCACCCTAACCGTAACCATAACCCTACCATTGACCCTAGCTGATATGCTAAGGTTATTATGATACTAACCCTAATTATAACCCTAACCCTAATACTAACCTTAAGACTAACCCTAATTACACCATTAACCTTAAATGTTACCCTAACACTAACTTTAACTATAATATGAACACTAACCTTAACCATAATAGTAGCACTAACCGTAGTATGAAAAATAACTGTAACACTAACCCTTACATAATTATAGAGTAAATTTATATAATATCCTAACCTTCCCTCTAACCTTAACATTAACCTTAACCATAACCCTACCACTAACATTAACCATAATAGTAACACTAATCGTAGTAGTAACTCTTACCACCATATATTCAACTATTAAAAATCATTTAAAATGTCTTCCATGTCACACCACAACTGCTACTACTAACCCTAATACTAACCATATACCTAACATTACATATGATTTAACCCTAACTATAAACCGTACATCCTAATACTGTACACAACCTTAAATCCTAACCCTAGCCCTACATGTACAATAGCCTAAATGTAACAGTAACTATTTGTAATCTTGACCATATTACTAACCATAATGCTAACCCTAACCCCTTACCCTAATCTTTACCTTTAATGTGAGAGGTGCAAGTCCAAAATTAATAGTACTCCTAAGGTTAAAATTAAAACCTAATTGTAACCATAACCCTCTCAATTACCATATGGAAAATCGTAAACATGAGGGTTATACTAACCCTTAATATGATACTAATCCTAACTATAAACATGGAATCATATCCCTAATTGTGACCCTAACCCTAACTCTAATATGTTATCGTTAACATTATAATTACTTCTATATGGTAACCGTTCAAGTTAGTTGTTACCATGTCCCTGCCATTGACCATATGTTAAATGGTAACATTAAATGTGATACTAATGATAATTATCACGTTAAACTATAAACAACATCCAAAAATTTATTACCAAGTATGATACTTCAATCCTAACTCTAAAACCTAGATCCCATCACTAACAACGTCCATAATCTTACTCTCACACAAACTCTAATACTAACCATATACCTAACACTACATTTGATTTAACCCTGACTATAAATCGTACATCCTAACACTGCACACAACCTTAAACTGACCCTATCCCTAATCCTACATGTACAATAGCCAAAATGTAACAGTAACTATTACTAATCTTGACCATATTACTAACCATATCGCTAACCCTAACCCCTTACCCTAATCTTTACATATAATGTTACACTAAATATGATACACCATGTAACTGTAAATATAACATCCTAACTCAAACCTCGAGCTTAGTATGACACAATAATCTTGATACTAATCGTAACTATAATTGTAACCGTTGACACAAAACTACTCCTAAGGTGAAATTTTAACCCTAATCGTAACCATAACGATGTCATTTTCCATAGGTCAAATGCTAACCATAACGGTTATACTAACCCTTAATAGGTTAAACCATAACCCTAATCATAACCATAACCCATCACTAACCTTACAAGAAACACTACATATGAACCCCAAATCATATTACTAATTTGACCGTTGACCCTATTTGTCATACTAACCTTAACCAATATTTTAACCCTAAACTAATCCAAAATCAAAACTCTGCATCCCATCATTAACCCACGATTAACCCTCACCATATTAGTAACCCTAATCCTAACCCCTTACCCTAATCTTAAACCTTAATGTTACACTAAATATGATACCAATCCTAACTATAAACCTAACATCATATCCCTAACCCTAACCCTAACTATAACTCTTACCCAAACCCTAATTCATAAGGTAAAATCTCCTACTAACCCTAACTCTCACCATATCCCTAACCCTAACTGTAACTCTTACTTGAACCCTAACTCATAAGGTAAAATATCCTACTAGCCCTAACTCTCACCCTAACCCTAACTGTAACTCTTACCCGAACCCTAACTCATAACGTAAAATGTCGTACTAACCCTAAATCTCGCCCTATCGCTAACCCTAACCCTAACTATAACTCTTACTTGAACCATAACTCTTACCCTATTTTAAATTATTTTAATAATTTATAATTATAACTATATATATATATATATATATATATATATATATATATATATATATATATATATATATATATATATATATATATATATATATATATATATATATTTATTTTACAACATTAAACCTAATTGTTGCCCTAACAATTTGATTTGATTTGATTTTTCTGCCATATACATAAACATTAGAAATCATAAAATGTCTTCTATGTTGCGCTGCGACTGCTACTAGCTTATATATATTTATATATATATATATATATAATACGCCGAGAGTAATCCTTCTCGAGATGCCTATTTTTTTTAAATTGCAAGGTGCAATATAAGCACCTTGAAAAGGATTACTCTCAGCGTATTATATATATAAATATATATAAGTTAGTTTAGTAGTATCACAACAGGTTTTCTTGCCAGTTTGTGAGGTTTTTCTGACTCAGACAATTTTGCAAAAGTTTGAATATTGATTCCGAAAAAGAAATAAAATTGCAAAAGTTTGAATATTGATTCTAAAAAAGAAATAAAATTTTTGACTCTGAAAAAAATAAAAAATGCAGATAAGTTCTATTGTAATATTCAATATTACGTTGGTTGGAAGAGTTTATGTTGTGACTTTGGGAAAATAAAGAAATATTTAAGCCTGGAGAAATTTTTGTTTCGCCAGAGTCAGTTTTGGAATTCCGTGGAAATATTTTAGTCTATTATTTTGGTATATTCAGAATTAAAAAGAAGAGTACTGAGAGCACATAATATTATATTGGCCATGGGAGAATAACAAGATTGCCGGCGAATATTTAAGGGAATTATTTCAACGGATGTCTTCATCCAAAAACCAGTCTCGACATAATACTATATATTTCCTGATTAATGAATAAGTTGACGACTCATAAAGTTGGAGAAGAATATTAGTTACAATATAATTGTCGGCACTTTACTATATTGCTACATATTAAGGTGTCAATTAATATCTGGTCTTCTTCATTGGCAAATGATACAAGCTGAGGGTTAGAATTATTAGATGGGAGTTTGAGTAATTATTTGAAGCCAACTATCGTCTTATTTTGGCAGCTTAATATAACATCCAAGAGATTGCATCCACAATTATACTATAGTCGTGTCTCCAAATTTATTGAGCAAATATTGAATTTGCCGTGTTTGTAAATTTACGGGAGCTTCTGAGAATTAGAGTCGATCTTATAAAGAATTCTGGCATACGATCTGCTGTTGCTATGAGAAAATCGTGGATGTTGCTATTTGCTGACTGTGCTTTGGGAGTGTTTCAGAAAAAAACACAAACCCAGACTGTTATAACTTCTGTAAAGCTGTTTGAGTCCCAATTTAATCATTCATGCAAAATTATTATTGAGGAAAAAATTCTGTAATGATTTATGATTAGCTACAAATAGGGTATGTTGTATGTTATATTGCAATTTAAACGAATGAAAACTCAAAACACACACAAACATCTAATTATATACAACAGTCTACAAACTCTTGTTAATATGGTGCAAAATTTTGAAGATACCAATGAGGATTAACTCATGGTGAGTTTATGATCAAAACTTTGAGACAAGCTGTTCTATGCTATAAAACTCAAAAATTCAGAATGGTATGCAAAATGTTTGATGAAATACCTATACATTTAAGTTTAGAAATTGGTAAAACTTCAGTTGCAATTTTGGGCAGAACATTACAGTGCTATTAGAGCAGTGAATCTTACAACTTGTGGAAGTGTACATCAGATTTGGTGGAATTCAGTTTGAAGAAGCCAAAATGAAGACAATGGTAGACTAGAAAAGTGATCTTTTCTCAAAAGAATTCATGACATATTTAATGGTGAACAACTAAGGTACTTGCAAAAAGAAAAGGAAATAGGGAATTGGCTCTATCTAATTGGATTACAATTGGAGTCCATAAAATTTCTAGATGGAGTTCTCTCTAAGTTGGAAGAATTAGATTTATACTTTGTCTTAAGTAGACTAGTCACATTGCAGGATTCTGAGTTGGGCTTTGTAGCCCTCAATGCTTGCTTTGGTCCAACGCTGATTATTAGAACATCCTTGTGAAGATGTCAGACTTGCAGTTGCTTCTTGTCATAGTGAGATCATAAGAATAACTGCACATGTAGCACTCTATAATGATGAGATATTGAAGAAGGTTCTACAACTGATTGTGGAAAGCCTACATGGGTTACATGATGTGAAAACCTCTACTTTTGGTAAAAGGGACTAGATTTTATAAATTATGGCAAAAGCCAACTATTTATCATTATGTTGGATCTCAAATGTGATAAATTAATTCTACAAATGTTTCAATGCTTTCTAACTAAAATTAGAAAACAACATCCATCCAATGTGAGAGCTTGCATGCAAACTATTTTGTTCTTAATCTTAGATGAGGGTAATGACATCTGCAAGAGGTTGCAATCAGATTTGTTGGCCATATGGAGGAAGGAATTGACAATATCACCTATTGCTTATGAATTCTCCAAAAGATTGGTTGAACATAAAATTGAGAAATTCAAGGAAATATTGACTAAAGAGGTGCTAATTTCATTGAGTTTAGAGATTTCAGGATCTCTCAAAAAGAGAAAGAACCAGATGAGGAAAGAGTAGATTTGTTTCACATGTCAGAAGACGTGGACATGTGATCATATTTGTAGAATTAATAAGGGAAAAAAATTATCACAACCAAGTGGGGATGAGGGAAAAGTTGCAGATGAAAGTAGTGCTATGACTCATGAGGGGCAAGTTAAAACTAAAACTTTGAATACATCTCTTACTGGGCATGATGAAAGCACAAAGGATAATGAATTCCAATCAATTAAGGTTGAAATTATGGAGGAAGACTCAATCACAACATGTGAGGGGCATTAAAAACTCTTTATTGGTGATCTACAGGTCATTATTGATAAAATAGGAGAAGAGGAAGACTTCTTTGATGAATCCACTTATGATCACAATGTTGCTCTAGTAGAGCTTTATGAAGAGCGCATGCCATCATCTAGTGAGATAGTTGAGTTTGGTAAAGTTTCTATGGTTGATAACCAATTAGAAAATTTAACGTATGAAAGCTCATGTACCTTGGATGAATTTGAACAAATTCCTTTAGCATTGCAAGATTTTATGGACAAATTTATTGGTCACAAAAGAGAGAGTTGTGCAAGTATTAATAGGGGCAGATGAATCTCACAAATACATTGAGGATCTTACTTAGAAAATTCAAATTGAGGAGAGACAAAGGGAGCTGTAAGAGGAGTCACTAGTACTTAATTGTGCACAATCAAAGAAGTTTTTGAAAGAAAGAAATCAGATTACTTGCAGCTGCTAAGGGATAAAGATCTTGTTATCAAGTTTGCAAAGACAAGGAAAAAAAAGGTGGATGAGCTTTGTTTACAACTAAGCATGACTCATCACTCATTACACATAACTAAAAATCATACTTCTATAGCAGTCACTCACAAGTAAGATGGACCTAGTTCTAAAACTAAGGAGATCATATAGATTGTTGAAGGAATCAATACCCTTTGTGAAAATGAAAGTAAGCATAATGTTTCCACCATTCTCTATTCAAATGAGACACATTATGTTAATGAAGATCAAAATGACCGACAAGGAGACAAACTCAAGAATTTTGATGACCAATGTTTCTATGATGCTCCAATATGCAACAATGAAATAGCTTCTATAACAGATTCTAGGGTAAAATTTCAGAGCAGTTTCAACAATGGGACAAAAATGATCAGGGACCTTCCAAGGTTAGAAGAAGTAGTGCATGCAGAGACTCTTAAACAAGAAAAAGATAAGGGGACCATGTAAGTTCAAACAATAGTATGTTGATTGGTTTTGATGATCACAAGGACATGGATATGCTGCATGCAAGGAAGCACCACTTGTTTCAAGAATTCATTGCTATGCATGAATTTATAAGTATGAATATGTTTCCCTTGAAATAGTTTTTTTTAGTGAAGATAGGAGTTGATGACATGACGATGAGTGCTAAATATAGTCAATTTCAATTTTGGGAAGTGATTGTTGACAAGCAATTACTAGCAGATGATAGGAAATGTCATGTCCCCTCTTTAGTGACATGTCATTTTTCAGTGGATTTGCCTATCATGGACTCTCGTAGGCAGATGGTTTTGGTGAGAGAGTCATTCTGATGATTATTTGGGGATTGGATGGTCTTATTTTCTCTTGGAGTGATGGTGTTTATCATATTTTTTATTATAATGTGTTATGTGGGGCCAAAATGTTATAATTTTGAGTTGGTTGCACTTTTTATTTTATAAAGTTACTTTTTATATAAAAGTGCATTATAAAGGGATTTTATAAGAATATTTTATGGATACTTCTAGAAGTTCTAGTGGCTTCTTAGAAAAGTGAATAAATAGAGTGCTTGGCCTCTCATTTGGACATCCCATGACTTGAGTTTACACTACTTTTCTCTTTGAGCATTTGTGGCGCCATCTTGGTCTGCAGATTGTCATTTGATCTTTAGGAATGGATTTTCTTAAGGATTTGCATAACTGAGGAGGTGAAATATCCTTTGAAGGGTTGCACTTTGGAAGTGGTATTCAACCATTTCAAGTTGAGCTTATTTGGAGTCCTTAAACTTACCTGAGGGTTTGAGTTTTTGATTGCAAGAGGAAAAAAAAGCAGATCCGAAAAAAGCAGTCCAAAAAAGAAAAGTGAAAAAGCAGTCCGAAAAAAGCAGATCTGAAAAAGAAAAGCGAAAAAGAAAATCCGAAAAAGCAGTTCGAAAAAGCAGATCCGAAAAAGCAAAGCGAAAAAGCAGATCTGAAAAAGAAAAGCGAAAAAGAAGATCCGAAAAAGCAGAGCGAAAAAGCAATCCGAAAAGGTTTTTGCTACAAGTCTAATTCAGTTTTCAGAATTTCAGGATAGGGTTTTGGAACCACATTTTTGCTCATATCTTCCTCATTACTCAGCATATCATTCTGGGTATTTTTGCATCGGATTTCTATCGTCAAGGAGATAAAGATAGGTGCATTTTGGAGTCCCAAAATGCCATGATTTATTTTTAAGGAATTTTCAAAATTCCTAGACATTTTCAAAAATTTGCAAGAAAGTACATTTTCAAATTTGGGGTGACTTTGGCTTGGGTGTTGGCATCTTCAACACTGGTAAAAATTATCGTAGCCATCTACAATCAGGTTCCTCACTTCTCATTTGGCATTTGGCATAATTTTTGAGAAATGTATGTTTTCAGCTGAGTACAAAATATAGCTTCAACACTTTACTATTTTACATTGTACTTGTCTTTGTTTTCCATTTGGCATTATTGGTATCAAAAGAAGGCTAGGATTTTGCAAGTGAAAGGGCATTGTAATTTTTAGTCTATCTATATTGCAAACCTAGGGTTTGATGATCATATTATTGGCTGAAATATGTATAGCATTGTTGCAAATTGTTGATATATGAATGTCATATGGTTTTGAGCAATTTCCTACATCATTGATAGTGTTTTAGATGGTATTTGGTTGCTATCTATTACTCTAAAATTTTGGGACAGTGAACTCATATACTCAAAAATAATTTTCTATCTACATTTTGAGTTGCATTTTTGAGGGTTTATTTAGTGGCCTATTGGTAGGGGTCATTATAGGAAATGTATTCTTGAAGAGGGTAAACATCAGATTGTTAGTTTTAATAATGTTGATACCATATATTGTAGTAGGTTTGATTTTTTTTAATGTGATAATAGGCTTCTAGATTGTAGTTTTGACAGAGTAGAGAAATAAAAGCATGATAGGTATGAGTCGAATAGAGATGTGAGCACCAGTCTTTTCAAAAGGAAGGTGGTACTTATCAGCTTGATTGCATTGTAAGGAGTGCATACTATTTCTCTTTCAGCCCACAAGTTGAGTTGAATATGTTTATGATGAAAAAATAAGAAGAAATTGAATGGTTTGGTATAAAGAGGCTTAGACTTCATCATGGTATGAGATGTACTCTCCTTCACAAACAAGATTTTCAACTTACAGGATTTTCAGTCTGTATTTTTCATATGACAGTTATGATGGGGTAGAAAGATTCAAAACTAAGAATGAGTTGAAGACTTTAGGTGATGGAAGTGATAGTTCTTCAAATTGGCCTTAGATCCAAAGATCTTAATGATGAATGAGTTGCATCTAAGAAGATTGTTTCACAGTGTGGTAGGTTTTGATTTTGAGTTCATTTGGTCCAGAATGCAATGGAGCTATTTGCATATTTATATAGGATCCTGGTATTGGTATGCAAGTTCATGATTGCTTGAGGACAAGCAATCTCTAAGGAGGGAGGGCTATAATGTCCCTTTTTTTTTGGACATTAGAAGTCAATTAAATAATTAAGTTTTAAAGTTGTCAAATCATATCAAATTAAATGAAAACTTAATAAAGTACTAAAATGAATTTATTAGAGCTTAATGAAAATTAATAAGTCATTTTAATTTAAAAGGGGAATAATATAGAGACAAAGAAAATGAATTCTAAGAGACAAGTAAAGGAAAAATGAAGAGTTACGAGGATGTGCTATTAAAGGACATGGAGAAGTTCATTTTGAGATGCTTGATTATTGTTTTCTCTTGGAGAATTCAGGAAGCTTTGGCTTTTAGAAACCTTTTAGATTTGAAACTTGAGGACAAAAACCTTCATGAATTTTTTGGTGGATTGGATGAAAACCCAATTCATTTTTGGAGGTGGATTGATGAAAAAGTTCACAACTTAGCAAATTTGTGAAGCTATAATTTGAATATAGACTTGCAATGTTTGAGGTATTTCATACCTGTTCTAAAAACAAGATTGTAACGATTTATCTTCATATTTAATATTAGACCTCTATCATTTTTCAGTATAATCTGTTACATAAATATAAAATAGTTTGATGTAAATTGTCTGCTTAAAATTTGTATGGAATATTTGGAAAAAATCTAAAATAAATATCCTAGAGAGATATTTCAGAATGTCTCCTTCACAATTGATGAAATTAAGCGCATATTGTTGACTCTTAAGATCAAGTTCTTTAGTTGTAGGTTTATGAGAGCATTGCTTGGCCCAAAGACCCTTAAAGCTTGGGTCCAATCTGATTGTTATCTTGTTGGCTTAATAGTTTATCTCACAATATCTTCTTTTGAACATGAGAAATAGAAGATCTTTAAGGAGGCCCTTGACCTCTTTAAAAAATAGTCTTATTTATGAAACATTGGTCTCCCATCTTCAATCCTACATAAGATCTCCCAAGTATGGTGTAGGGGTTGATAGTGAGCTCCCTAGAACCTAGGCCTACTTGCAAAACAAAATTATCCTTCTACAAGAATGTCTAGCAAGAATAACTTGATTATTGATGGAAAAAATGAATTCAAATTTACATATAAGGCCTTGCTTTTAAAGGTGGTTGATAGGTAGGACTAGACACTATCATGACAATTGCCTTAATCTCGTGACTTAAGATTAAAGACAATATAAAATTCTATGACAACTAAGACTTTTAAAAAAGGATTCCTATTCCCTTAAGTAAACACGTGAACATGTTGCTAGTGTAGAATATATTTTACTTATTGTTTAATAAGTAATTATCTCATTTATTTTTACATGACTTTAAGGCAATTTAGGGTGGTTATATTACAAATTGGAGAGTTGGTCATACTCATCCAAGACACATATCACCATGGGTGGTCCCACAATAGTGAGTCCCACTTTTTGGCCAACTCTGACACAGAGTTCAACATTCTGAGAAAAAACTTCACTTTCGAACACCTATTGCCACAAAACTATTAGGAATTTGAAGATGATGTAAACTAGAGTCTTTTAGAATTTTCTTTCTAGTTTCTATATATATATATATATATATATATATATATATATATATATATATATATATATATAAACATTTAAATTCATTTTTCTTTCTCCTTTGAAAAGTGGTTTGCATGAAATTACTATATTTTTAAGGAGTTACTGTCACTTGGATCAGCATAATTTTTTTTAAAATATGATAACGATGTAATTCTTTCGAGATTATATTTGTAACTTCAATATCTAAAGGATGCAATTGGTTTTATTCATTTTGGATCAATATTTCATAGTTTATTAAGTTTTAAAGTGACAATAACTGTAATTTAGACATAAGGTCACTTGGATCGCTCTAACTTGATCTGTGTCTATCAAAATTCATTTTTTCATAGAAAAGTAACACAAATACGCTTTTCCTACATATTTTTTATAATTTTTTTAATTATAAGTTACTATTTTTCCCGAAGTCTTGAAGAGACAGATTGTTGAATGACCAAATAACCTATGTTTAGTTAAAGTAATATTTAAAGTGATAATGAACTCAATATGTATTAAAATTATATTCATTAGAAAGCTTGTTACGTATAGCAGCGTTTGACATTGTCTGTTTGAAAAAAACATCTTGTTTAGTCCTTGTTTTAGGCCTCCAAAGACCATTTTTTTGAAGTTCAGTTGTTTTCTGAGGGCAAAATTTTAGTTTTGGGGTCTTCATGCAAAGACCCCCTTCGCACAAAGACACTTGGGGGTCTTTGTGTGAAGACCCTTCACACAAAGCCTCTCAAGTGAAAATCCTAGCAAAAAGACACCTTGCCGGAATTTTTCATTGGGTACTTTGCACGAAGTATGTACTTTGAGCGAAGTCGACTAGTGAAATTATTTTGTAATTTTTTTTTCGAATGGTATAAAAATAAAACATTTTGTATCTATTTTATATCAAATTACAATTAATAAATTCACATTTTCTATTATTGAACGAATTTTTTGAAGGAGGATTGCTATTTCTATTTTTTCAAAAGCATAATTTTGGAGAGGAAAAATATTAGATTAAAGTATTTTTTGAAGAAGAAAATTTTTGTTAACGATCTTGTGGAAGACATTTTTTGGTGCTCAAAGAAATGGGGAAAAAGAAGGGAAGACAAAGTAAATCTTCTAGAAAAAGGTCACCCGGTACTGAACAAAGAAATTGTGAAGCTACGTTGACATATTATCATAAAACTAAAGAAGCTGAAAGACAAGCTGAAGTAGGAGGGTCAAGTCAAGTCGAAGAATTGCACATTGAAGAAGGGTCAGGATTACTCCCTACGAAAGCTCAAACAATTGATGTTGGAGAAGGATCAACACCACGTGCTCCTACTGGTATGGATGAACTTTTAAATTTAGCTCAAACTTTAAAGAGAAATATTAATTATAGAAACTTAGATCATTTACTTACAATGGATGTGGAGAATTTGAGATCACTTGCTAATGTTCAACCCTTAAGTCTTGCTAAGAAGAGATCAATGAATATGATAGCAAGAGAAATATTGGGTAAATTTGATAATTTTGAAACACTTGAACAAGCTCAATTGCTTTCACTTGTACTTATAAACAAAAAGTTGGAAGGGGCATTAAAATTATTGGGTATAGACACATCATCAAAGAAGAGAAAAGTTGTTGACATGCAAACTGATATGATTGAAAATCTTAAGAAAGGTTTGAACCAGCTAGGGAAGCAATCTCGAACTATAGATAAGTCCATTACAAGAAAAGTTATGTTGACATCCATTGTAGGTAACATTATGGGATGAAAAAGACAGATATCTTCAATTTCATCTCAGTTTGGTTTTAATAGGAAAATAATATCACGATATGTTAATAGGAGAATACTTTTGGATGATAGCACCTTGGAAGACAATTGGGCAATCATGTGTAGAGCTCCTGGTTCTAATAGGATTGATGAAGGAATAAAAAATTTGGTCACATCATTTTGGAATGATAATACACGTCCTTCATCAAACACTAGAGATGTTATCAGACATAGAATTTCAGCTAATCAATATGAATATCATATGAAACATTGGTTGGACACAACACAACATGAAATGTATGTGTTATTTTGTAGTTCAAATCCTAATATAAAGATTGGGCAAACATTGTTTGAAAGATTGAAGCTATATTATATCAGGACAAACAAAGTGTTTGAAACTTGTTGTTGTCGTTATCATATTGAATTTGATCTCCACTATCAAGTTTTTTGAAAGTTTGTAGAAGACACTTATGGTTTTGAAAATGCTCCTCCTACTAAACGAAGTGAGTTCATCTCATCCATTTTATGTGACAAAAGAGATGATGTAGTTGGATAAATAAATTGCATAAAAGGAATATGCCAAACATGTGCCGATTTGTTTCTTTTTCCTTTGAAAAATGAAAATATTGATGTAACAAAGATGGTAAATTACAAGAGTTACAAATATGTAAAGAATGAAACAAAATTTGGGAAAGAATCCAAAAGGTTAGAATATGTTGAAGAGGAGATAAATGTTGGAGTATTTATGAAAAAATTTAAAAAATTAATTCAACCCTACATTCATCATGCTTTTTTTGCAAAGTGGCAAGCACAACAATTCCAAACATTGAGAGACAATTTCCCACTTGGAACTATTGTATTAGTTGTTGATTTTGTAGAAAATTATTCTTTTGTTCATCAAAAGGCAATTCAGTCAGAATACTATTTTTCAGAGAAAATTACTATTATGGTACATGTGTGTTATCGACACGCATAATTAGATTTGGATGGTATTCAGAGCACATTTGAAGCACGGGTCATCAAGAAGGAATATCATTTTTATATAAGTGATGATAGAGAGCATGATATTCATTATGTAGAACACTGCTTCAAGATGTTTTTTGCAAATTTGAAAGAAAGAGGTATAAAAATTGATAAACATTATGTTTGGTCAGATGGATGTGCTGCACAATTCAAATCATCGAGACCATTTTATGCACTATGTAGATATCATCGTAATGAAAACATACCACATGTATGAAGTTTCTTTGAGAGTGGACATGGAAAAGGTGAACATGATGGTGCCAGAGCTTGCATCAAACGTGCTATACAAAAGCATCCAATGAATTATAAGGGAGTGCATATAAAAAATGCACATGATGTGGTTGAATGGTGCAAGACACATTTCACACCAAATGAGAATGACACATCATCAGGATTGACTCAGGCGGTGCCATATAGAAAATTTTGGGAGATAAAAGGTATGCACACATTTTTTAATTATTTGAAAGTGCTTAAAATTTTTATGATATTTTTTATTCAAATTATATTTATATAGAATATATTATATTATATGCATTTGTTTAGGTGTGGATAGAAAAATTATGCATGGTTGCAATAGGATAGAAAAGACATGATCTTTGCATTCAGTTATGAGTATGAATTGTTGCAATTGGATGTTGAACACTAGGGACTACTCATGCTTTTGTTGTCGCTGCATTGCTGACAATTATGAGGAATGTATCAATCAAGACTATGGATATGTAGGCACATGGAATCTAGTGCCACTAGTTACTGATACATTTGATAGAGATGAAGATGAAAACTTTGATGATGTCCCTTTGATTTCTACTGATTACGATCATATCTCAGGATTGGTAAGTATATATATTTCACATTATATGGTACATTGAGCTGCATGTATAGATAGATATATAGATCTATAGATTGAACTAAGTAAATTTTAAGATCTCAAAAATGTATATATAAATTTACTGTGCAGGAGATGTCTTTGCAGTGATTGCTGAGCGTGGAAATGTAGAAGGAGTTGGTATTATTTACTGCGTTGTACTGCAGAGAGGATGCCGTTATTTGAACTTGAAGAAAGTGATGGAATGTTGTTCCCCATAGGTTTGTATATGGTTTACATCAATATATTGAACTCAATTTTTAAATTTTAAATTTCAACCTTTTAACAAATTTTAATTTGAGTTTGTTTAAATTTATATATTGTTAAAATTTGTGACCTGAAGGTTCAGTTATTTTAGAGGGAACATATTTCAAGAAAATCAAAGTAATTCAACATGGTATTCACTTTGTTGATTACGAACTAGACAATAAGGTGTTTCAATATAGTCACCTAGTAGTTGCCACATCCATTTATCTTCATACAGTTAAATCTCAAGGTGGACGTCGTAAGTGGACACTAGATAGTGAGGATCATGAGAGAATATTACATGTTCTCCATGAAAGGTCTGAACCACTTGAGTTGGTCTAAAAAGTATAATATGTATACTTATTTCTTGTGTTAGGACCTACTTGATATCTCTAGATTAAATTTCATTATACTTTGTTTATATATTTAAACATATGATGAACTATAATTTGTTGATATATGATGGACCTATTTTATGGTTCAATGGTTTTAATATATAGAATTTTATATGTATACTTTGATTATTCAATAATTTTTATAGATTGCATATTAGTTAAAGATTTTATGTATGCTTTGATTATTCAATGATTTTTATGATACTTTTTTATGATGCT
Source organism: Chamaecyparis obtusa (assembly GCA_027943335.1). Classification (NCBI taxonomy): domain Eukaryota; kingdom Viridiplantae; phylum Streptophyta; class Pinopsida; order Cupressales; family Cupressaceae; genus Chamaecyparis; species Chamaecyparis obtusa. Next base: position 1,872,264 of record BSBK01001590.1, read on the forward strand.
TATGATTTCTAGATCCCCTTAAGACCTCCCCTTAAGACACTAAAAAATGATGAAATTAGTTAGATTACTTACGACGTGTGTTAGTTCTAGAATTAGTTACCATGTATTAACTAGTTATTTTTTATGATATTAATTCTAGATCCCCTTAAGACCTCCCCTTAAGAAACTAAAAAATGATGAAATTAGTTATATTACTTATGACATGTGTTAGCTCTAGAATTAGTTAGAATAGTTATTATCCATTAGTTACATGTATTAACTAGTTATCTTTTATGATATTAATTCTAGATCCCCTTAGGACCTCCCCTTAAGACACCAAAAAATGATGAAATTAGTTATATTACTTATGACATGTGTTAGTTCTAGAATTAGTTAGAGTAGTTATTATCCATTAGTTACAAGTATTAACTAGTTATTTTTTATGATATTAATTCTAGATCCCCTTAAGGCCTCCCATTAAGACACTAAAAAATGATGAAATTAGTTAGATTGCTTATCATATCTAATCAAATCATATCATCTAATCAAATAAAACCATGTAATCAAATCACCTAATCAAATTATATATCATCAAATAAAATCATCTATTCAAATCAAATCAAATTATATCATCTAATCAAATAAAACCATCTAATCAAATCATATATCATCAAATAAAATTCTCTAATCATATCATCTAATCAAATCATATATCATCAAATAAAATGAAATCAAATCATATTATCTAATCATATCATCTAATCAAATATACGTCTCTAATCAAATATATGTCTCGAATCAAATATAAGTACATCTAATCAAATATATATGTTTCTAATCAAATATATGTCTCGAATCATAAACTGAAAAAATCAAACATATACTAATGACATATATAATGAGTCTCAAATAAAAAATATGTTCAATGTGTCCTAAACTAGGGAGTCATCTAGGCACATGCGAACAGAGCGACCCTCTGAGCGACTGCCACGAGCATCCTCTGGCTGTGAGACAACAACTGATCCCTACGAATATAAATGCATGTATATATGATAATAATCTAAAATAATCAAAATATTATAAATGCATGTTTAAACTTACATATTTTTAAAACTTACCTAACCACTACTAGGTGTCACATCTCTGAATCGCTCCTATGAAAAGCATCCTCTGGCTGTAAAGCAACAACTGACCCCTATAAATTTAGTGTACAACAATTGGTTATATACATGTGCATAGTATATATATTATGTAAAGTACTTGAAATATATAAATACATGTGTACATATGCATGCTTAAACATACATTTATCTAAAACTTACCTGACCACTAGTAGGTGTCACATCATGTGGATCTCTCATAGGAAGATGCTCTGAGCCCACACTAGAGGTAACATTCTCTGCTAACTGTGCCTACAAAATATTATACATTGAAAAAACATCAATACACATGTCTACAATTAATTATTCACTAAAACTCCTAAGAAAAAAGAAAAGAAAATTTTATATGTACTCGGGTCTCAGGAGCAGGAGGATCATCAATGCGCTGCACCATCGTATCATCAACTAAAGTCCTAAACCTTTCTAGTAATGAGGAGTGTAGGGGTGACACTAGCTGGGAGGGGAGTGATGTATAACCTGAACCATCTAGATGCAATAACATATCCATATATGAACTAACATTAGTTCCAACATCCACTTGACCCAACCCACACAACTGCTCATCAAAAGTGTCTAGGCCCTCAGTGGTGATGCATACATCTCCAACCTGTATACCTGGCTCTGCAGTTGTAGAGTGATCTATGGGTGCACAACACTCTACAATATGTTGTGCCTGACTAGTAGATGGTGCATCCTGTGTCAATGGAACTACAGGACCCCATGCAAGTGCAATGAAATCCTTTATTGAATGTAATGGGATCCTGTGTGTGTTAGCAATATGAGAATAGGCCTGTAGGAGATCCTCCAAAAATTAAAGAGCCATATCTAAATGACTATGATGACCTGAAAGTGCTTGTATCTCTCCAAGTACAGGAAGACCTATAGCTCTATATGTCTCCTTAGTCACACCTATAGTAGTACTAGACGAAGCCTCAGAAGATGATCTAGCTCTACTTGGTCTAGTCAAAATGTATCTGCCCACTGAATTTGAAGTGATGGATGTGGCTGCAGAAGCAATCTATCCTATACTATCCACAACTCCCCTCTGAGAAGCAATGATGACTCTATCTGCGGTAGTACCCATCGCCAGTGCCACTGTCAAAGTCCTGTCCCCAACTAGCTATCTACGAGATTGTACAACTCGATCAGCCCAACGATACTGATCATGGTCTGCCACCTTACCAAGCCCCTAACCATAATATGCTGGGAGATCTAAATAATTGACCCTGAGTCCCAAATGGAACTCAACGTACAACTATTGTGCAAAATATAATGGAATCTAGGCATTATTTAGATAACGACCATGTGCTACAAGAAACTAAGGGTAAATCATACATGCGATCTAAGGAATCACACACTGTGTGACCTGATATGCCCTCACTGTGGCCCTCCCCTCATAATGTGGGAAAACCTCTCATTTGATGGTTTCCTTGGGGACAAGGCTCTGAACCGTCAACAAGGAAACATCGCCTGAGACCTCATCCCTCAACTCTCAAAAAATGGTCTCAACTACCTGAGGTGTAAAGGAGGAGTGAGACCTCAATCTGGCAGTCATAGTCTCCAAAATGGTCAATATAGTAGCACATGTATCTCTATATATACCATTTTCTAAAGATGTACAGATAGACTCTCTAAGTCGAGCCATCTCTGTATCAACAATATGAAAAATGGTTTGCATATCAGGAGTCTGAGGTGCACCCTGAGTGGCCATCTAGATACATAACATGCGAAAGATAAGTGTTAATAATTAAGTACTTGATTACATGTTATAACTGCATGTAAAATGGAAACAAATATCTAAATATATAAAATTATAGGTCTTATTAGGTCATGTAAGTGGTCTTATTAGGTCTTAAGGGTCCTGAAATGTACTAATTAGGTCTTAAGGGGTCGTAGATAACATAAGAGGTCTTATTAGGTCTTAAGGGGTCATAGATAACATAAGAGGTCCTAAGGGGTCCTAAGGGATCCAGATAAGAGTCCTAGAATGTTAATGGGTCGCAGGTGCAATAAGTGGTCCTAGAGTGTCTTAAGGGGTCGTGGGTAACATAAGAGGTCATAAGCTATAGATAAGGGTCTTAGAGTGTCTTAAGGGGTTGTGGGTAACATAAGAGGTCCTAAGGTATAAGAGTCCTAGAGTGTCTTAAGGGGTCGTGGGTAACATAAGTGGTCCTAGAGTGTATTAAGGGGTCATGGGTAACATAAGTGGTCCTAGAGTGTCTTAAGGGGTCGTGGGTAGCATAAGATGTCATAAGCTATAAATAAAGGTCTTAGAGTGTCTTAAGGGGTTGTAGGTAACATAAGTGGTCCTAGAGTGTCTTAAGGGGTCGTGGGTAACATAAGATGTCATAAGCTATAGATAAGGGTCCTAGAGTGTCTTAAGGTGTCGTGGGTAACATAATATGTCATAAGCTATAGATAAAGGTCCTAGAGTGTCTTAAGGGGTTGTGGGTAACATAATATGTCATAAGCTATAGATAAGGGTCCTAGAGTGTCTTAAGGCATCATGGGTAACATAAGAGGTCCTAAGGTATAGATAAGAATCCTAGAGTGTCTTAAGGGGTCGTGGGTAACATAAGAGGTCCTAATTAGTGGACTAATTGGTCATAATTGGTCCTAATTGGTCATATTAGGTCCTAATTGGTCCTAATTGAGTCTAATTAGGTCCTAATTAGTTCTAATTGGTCATAATTGGTTCTAATTAGTCCTAATTGGTCCTAATAGGTCTAATTGGGTCTAATTAGGTAGATAATTAGGTCCTAAATTTTGTTCCTAATAGGTCCTAAATGGTCTATTTACCTGTCTAATTGGTCCTAATAGGCCTACCTAGGTTTAGTTAGGTCTATTTGGACCTCATAGGTCCTAATACATCTAATTGGTTAGACTAATGTTGGTTAAAGTCCTAATAGGTCTAATTGGTCCTAATAGGTCCTAGTTAGGTCTACTTGGTCCTAATAGGTCTAGTTAGGTCTAGGTAGACCTTTAATTAGTCTTAATAGGTCCTAATTGCTAATAATTAGTCTTAGTAGGTCTAATTAGCTCTAAAATTAGGTATTACAATATCACATTTACATGATGAACATTAAGACAAGTCTTCACCATCAACTTAAAATATCTAGAGAGAGAAACAACTTAGACATATCGTGTTTCCTAATATGACCTAATATGACCTAGAGTGTCTTAAGGGGTAGTGGGTAACATAAGAGGTCCTAAGGTATATATAAGATTCATAGAGTGTCTTAAGGGGTCGTGGGTAACATAAGTGGTCCTAGAGTGTCTTAAGGGGTCGTGTGTAACATAAGATGTCATAAGCTATAGATAAGGGTCCTAGAGTGTCTTAAGGGGTCGTGGGTAACATAAGAGGTCCTAGGGTATAGATAAGAGTCCTAGAGTGTCTTAAGGGGTCGTGGGTAACATAAAAGGTCCTAAGGGGTCCTAGGTTACATTAGTGGATCCTCGTATGTATTAATTGAATCTAAGATACATAAATGTGTCATAGGACAACCTAAGATATGTTAATGGGTTTTCAAGATCCGAATGGGTCATATATGTCTTAAAATGTTGTAAGGGATGTATAATAGTCCAATAATATTAATGGTTCATAGATGTGTTAAGTGGTCTAAGTGGTCCTAGGACATCCTAAGATTCTTTAATGGGTCTTGGGGGTCCTAAGGTTTCAATAAGGGGTCGTAGGTGCAATAAGTGGTCCTAGAGTGTCTTAAGGGGTTATGGGTAACAATGGGTCCTAGACGTGTCTTAAGATAATGTAAGGGATGGATGAGGGTCAGGTAGAGTGTCTTAAGGGGTCGGGGGTAACATAAGAGGTCCTAGGTTTCATTAGTGGATCCTTGTATGCTATTAATTGAATCTAAGATACATAAATGTGTCCTAAGACAACCTAAGATATGTTAATGGGTCTTGATGATCTAAATGGGTCATATATGTCTTAAAATGTCGTAAGGGATGTATAATGGTCCAACAATGTTAATGGGTCATAGATGTGATAAGTGGTCTAAGGGATCTTAGGTTACATTAATTGATACTAGTATGTCTTAAGGGTTCTTGTGGGCAATGATGGGTTTACATATGTATTAACATATGCTAAGATAGATGAATGTGTCCTAGGACATTTTAAGATGTAATAATGGGTCGTATGGGTCCTAAGGGGTCCTATGTGTCAAGTAAGATGTCATAAGTGATACGTAATGGTCCTAAAATGTCTTAAGGGGTTGTAGGCCTCATAATAGGTCCTAAGAGATCATAGGTTACATTAATTCATCCTAGAATGTCTTAAGGAGCCTTGAGGGAAACAATGAGTCCTTGTATGTATTAATGGAACCTAACATGTACATCAATGGGTCATAGGACATCCTAATATGTATTATAAGATCTTGAGATTCCTAAGGGATGCTAAGTGTCTTAATAAGTCGTAAGGGAGGAATAAGGGTCCTAGAAACTTACTGTATTGCAATTTTTTAACATTTTCTAACATACTACTAGATCATTTTAGAAAATTTAACTACAATTTTCTAAGATTTTTACAAACTAAAAATTATTTAAAATAAATAACTAACTAATATTTACTAAAAATGCATGTACATGTGAGAGAGAGAGATTCCTAATATTTACAAATTTAAACTTAAAATTTAACATTTTCTAACATTTCTAACTTTAAACTTAAAATTTAACATTTTCTAACTTTAATCTTAATATTTTCTAACATTTTCTAACATTTCTACTACAGTTTCTAATGTTTTGTAAATATTATCTAACAGTTGCTAACAAACTACTACGGTTTTCTACCATTTTCTAACATATTCTAACATTTATACTATGATTTTTAATATTTCTATCATGTTCTAATATTTAATTACGATTTTCTAACATTCTACTATTAATTTCAAACATATTAGATAATATTTAACTATGATTTTCTAACATTTCTACAAATAAAAAATTATTTAAAACAAATAACTAACTAAAATAAATAGAAAACATATTATTTACAATAAAAAATGAGAAAAATGCATGTACCTGATACTGCTAACAATTTGAAGATGTCGAAGAAGCTCGGTAGGTGCTGGCGTGATGACATGCTAAGGTGCTTCATTCCAAGGCCTAGGGTCCGCAAAGTCTGACAGTAACAATGAGAATAAAAAAAACAAACGCCAAAAATATATAAAAAATCTGGCCCAAAGGGGCTTTGTGCGAAGACCCTCTTCGCGCAAAGACCTTTGCGTAGGGTACTTCACGCAAAGCCCCTTGTCTAGGGTACTTTGTGCGAAGTGGGTCCACCACTTTGCGTGAAGTATCAACTTCATATGAAGACTCTAAAGTTTTTTTTCCCCATCTCACCGATTTTGTTCGTCCCTAAAAGTGGGACATAGCTTCGTGGGATCACCCCCACTTATTTTCTATTTGGTGGAGTTTTCTTTCCACACTTAGTAAATGTTGGGATCAACTTTTGATTTGACCAAGTCACTCTACCTATTTGTACACACATTATTCATTATTAACACACTCCAGATTTGTTAATTGCACAATGTTTAGTTGATTTTGGCTTTAACATGGTATTAAAGAAAAACTAAGATAGTTTGTTGGTTCGATTTGGAGTCAAATTGATGAGTTCAAGAGCGATGGATTTAGGTTGAATTTTTTTTGCAATTTTGAGGAAATCAAATTGTTGTCTTACCTATAGTTGCATTTCTCATTCACGATATGTGTAATGCTCTAACAAGGAACTCTCGGAACATAGGGTAGTACATGCAATAATATTTTCTTTTTATAATAACATAAACATCAACCACATAAGTGCATAAACATATCATACATTACATAAGCAAGCATCAAACAATACAATGATCATTAGATGATTGTGCACAAGAAAAAGTCTTCACACATTCATAAGGGATTTGTGACAACCCAAAACACACCACAAAAGGAATAAATATATTTCACATGTTGTCTTATGAGATTTTGAACAATGTCCAATGCGATACATGGGACCAAGCCAATCAATATCTCATAAATAATAATCAAGGATACTAGATCCATCCTTATAATCTAAATAGAAAAGGTTAAATTAAATCACCAAATGAAATGTGAAACTAACATGATCAAACAAGGATCAAGAATACATCAAAAGAATCAGGAGAATAAAGGGCATCCAAAATTCTAACTGCCTTTTACCCAGACCTAAGAAAACATCAAGATTTCATGAACCCACATGAATTAATGCACATTAATAGGAGATAAATGCGCTAAAATAGACCATGAATGTGTAGAAAGACAACATTTTTGCAGAAACACAAAAACTAGGAAAAATGATACAAAACATAATGTTGACACCAATGTATGGCCAAAAAATGATAACCTCCATAGTGAGGTGTACTAGATACACATAATTGAGGCTAAACTCACTCAATATGATCAATATAAATAAAATGCACTAATCAACTAAACATGATATTGTAAAAGCACAAGTACTACAAGTAAATGCATAAGGATAGAGATGAGGACATCATGCTCAATATTGCACCACTTAATCCAATCCACCACCTTTACACTAGTCCCCAATAGTGATGTGTCACACTACCTGGCCATGTGGTACCCTCAAGCTCACCCCATTGTTCTCACGAAGATAGTCACGCAACCCAAGCATAAAACACACAAAGGAGTAGGCACACACACACACACACACACACACCATACAAGTACATATAGTTAGGATGACACAAAATCATCCAATGGAACTCACATACTATAAGATACCAAGTTAATATATCTAGGGTCACTACTCTGACCTAACAATGGTTGATACAAAGAATAAAGAGTGAGAGTGCCATCACATGGAACATGGTGGCCCACACAGATTTGAAAAATCCTTCTCAAACAAGGAGGCCCCACTAAGCTTTCAATCAACATCCATAGAAGAACAAGCTAAGTCGTATCTTTGATCAACATCAGTGGATGACCAGATACTATATCTTTGATCAACATCTTCAAATAACTAAACACTATGCCTTGGGTCAACATCATCAAGATGACTAGGAAAAGACATACCTTCAATCAACGACCTTAAGATGGTTAGATAGTCTTTATATAAATCTTGTTATAAAATTTTACCCTATTCATTATTTTGTTATTAGTTTATTAAGAACTCCCTACATGTTACCCTAGTGACCCCTTTATGTCCCAACCTCCCATTGAGAGCCACTCCACTCCACTACTCAAACACCAACATTACCATCTCGTTATAAAAATGAGGAACTATGCAACTAATGCAATAAAATACCCAAAATTCATAAAACCATGATGAAGAATGGTAAGCTCGATTGTCCCTAATCAAGAGCACAAGTCTCTCAAGATCATGTCAATGAGCATAACTTGATTATGCTAAGGATGCAGTCTCAAAGACTATACATCCAAATAGAAAATGAGAGCTCAACTCATGCATAAAGGAAAGAATAAATAAAGGTGAAGCACAAAGGAAACATGAAAAAAGGCAACACAAGGACTCAAAGGTCATAACTTCCATCGAGATATGAGGAGCACTCAATTGGTCTCAAGCCAAGAGTATGGGTCTATCAAAGATCCCGTAAAATAGGTGCAACTCAACTATACTTAGTGTAGGATTTGAGCAATAAAAATCCACAAAACCCAAAGATCACCTGCATACAAAAACCTGTTACAAGGAAGTAGAGACAAGAAGAGGGAAAGGGTTTGACTCAAAAAATGAAGAAGAAAATATCCTCAATTAATGAATGAATTGAATGTAGAATGGATCATCCTTATAAAGGAGATCGAAAGCCTTGAAAGGCAAAGTCTAGTGCATGTAATAATCAGTTTAACTATTACATGACTAATGCATGAGTTTAGAACAACTAGTGCATGTGCTTTTAACTAAAGAAAAAAGGAGTTGACATCTTAAGAAGGGAGTAAAGATTAATTAACATAATTAATACTTTACTCTAACAACCCCCCTTAAGATGAGCAACGATGCATATACAAACAATGCAATAAGAAAGCAAATGGGTCCCGACAACAAAGGCCTGATCAGGTACCCAAGTACAAAAGAGAGTCTCTAAAAAAAGGAGAAATAGAGAAAACCACATGGGAAAAAATCTACTCCAAAAAGAGACAAAGACTAGTCTGAAGGACTGAAGAAGCCTCCAAAACTAGGAATGTTCCAGAAAATAGGAACAAAGATGAACATGTACAAAATCACTAAAGCATGAAACTGAAAACTCTGTCAAGAAGAAATTGATGATCTGAAGATCCTCCACAGAAATATGACCAGGTAGAGAAGACTGTAATCTACACGAGTGCCCTCAAATAAAACTACTCGAATAAGGAGGCAAACAAAGGCAAACACTTGAACTCAAAGATATAGATGGCATAAACACCAAAAGCCTGAAGAGCTGATCAATCAAAGCTGGAAGAGTGCATCCAAAAAAAGGAAAGAAAAGAGTGTCCATATGGTAAATGATCCATCTCACCGGAATGCATAGGTACCCAGCCACTGCAACTGCATAGTACATAGGAACAAATACTGAATACATAGCTCACACTATCAAACCAAGGAAGCAGTAGAACCAATAGTAGAAACCCCCCCATACTGCTGATGAGGGAGTAATGACAAGTACACTGAGAAGATCATCCACTATGAATTGCATGATGAAGAAGAATCTGGAACATCAAATGTGCAGAGAGAGTACAAACACATATAGAGATACCTAAGGCTAATATCATGGAAGGAACACTCACTTGAAAAAGGTAGATGGCAAACAAAGGAAAACATCAAACCCCCTGGCACTTTATAATGGAGTGCAAGTACAAATAGCACAAACATGTGCAAGATCCCATCAAAGCAATAGAATGGCACTTTATCTCAGTGTGTGTGCATCAAATAATTCTACAAAAGTGAAGTATACACTTCTCAAAGAAGATCAAAGGCTGCTAAACCAAAAGAACAACCTAAGACGAGCCATCCCTCAAAGGGAAGAGATCCCAGGACCTGAAACAACCAAGATATCCACCAGATTGCAAAAAATCAAGAATCTGAATAAAATGAACTTGGAGTAGAATCTAGAAAAATGACTCATAGCACTAAAAATCTCTCTGAACAAGCTTTCCAATGATATATCATTTTCTAAAAATGGAGTCCGGATGTGCAAGATAGAGCTCCCGGAGTGCAGAACTGAAGATCTAGCTTTGACAGAGAAAAATACCATTAGAAAAATAAAACTAGAAAAAATAACCTCTAGATCTAGAAAGAGCTCAGAATCAGCTTTCTGATGATATCTTGTTTGCCAAATTTCGACACCGTATGCTCAAGATATGAGCAAAAAACCAACAGTTGCATTAGAGGGCCCAAAGAAGGTGTCTGGAAGGATTTGAGGATGGGTGACGTCAGAAAAAGGAAAAAAAACCACATGAAACCATCAGATCTGATAAAATCTCAAAAAGAGCTTTCCGACAATATCTCTTTTGTCGAAAACGGAGTCCGAATGCAAAAGAAACGGATCCCGGAAGGCAGGAGGTCTGAAACACCACGATCACAGAGAACATCTGACTTTGACAAAAAAAATAGCATCAAAGTGGAAAAATCACAAAACTATACTAGAAAATTCAGATTGGGCTCAGAACCATCTTTCTGATGATATATCGCACGACCAATTATGATCTCGTATGCTCGAGATATTGCAAAAAAAGGCCCAGGTACCCTTAAAAAGCTCGAAAAAAAGAACAAAGGGTGCTGATGATGTTAGCTGACAACAAGGTTAAAAATGACGGCCAAATGGCCATCATACCTCAACCACACCAGGGGCTAAAAAAGTTTCTCCCTAGTCACGTGGGTGACCAGGGGGTGGGCGGAGTGATCGAAGGAGAGTGGCGAAGCTAGGCGGCAGCGGAGCGCGTGGGCGTGGGCAGCGCCGCGGATCGGGGCGTGGGCGGTGGGCGGAGACCGTGGTGGCCATTTGGCAGTGCTACGGTGGCTGAAACATAATTCTTTTTATAATTAAAATAGCTTGCGTCAGCACCTCGGAGTGCGTGCCAGGGCCGTACGACCTTGGTATGATTTTTTTTTTGCCTCAAAAGCCAACTTGTCAGAATTTGACAAGTTTTATATGAATTTTGAATATCTCAGACCTTCTGAATGCAACTGTGAGGTCCATTTGGGCCAAAAAAGCACCAAAAATTAGTGATTGCCTCGGGATTCGTGCCAGGGCCGATTGCAAATTTTTTTTTCTCACAGATTCCAACTATGTCCAAATTGGACAAATTTTATATGGATCTTAGGGTTCTTGGATGCTCTGAACGCAACCATGTGGTCCATTTGAGGCCAGGATGACCAAAAAAATAGCTCTTCCCTAGATTTGACAGGAAACCCTCTCTGTTAAAAGTGTTAAATTTTTTTTTTCTTTTTTGTAGGCAAAAAAGAAACAAAAAATAACATCCTACAAAGAATAGGAAAACCTCTCAAATTAGCAAAAAAATCCCTAATTTGAATCCTTCAAACGCGAACAAGCTATAGTAGATTAGGCTCTAAGACCATGTAGGATTTGAGAAATACAAATCCACAAAACCCGAAGATCACCTGCATACAAAAACCTGTTACAAGGAAGTAGAGACAAGAAGAGGGAAAGGGTTTGACTCAAAAAATGAAGAAGAAAATATCCTCAATTAATGGATTAATTAAATGTACAATGAATCATCCTTATAAAGGAGATCGAAAGCCTTGAAAGGCAAAGTCTAGTGCATGTAATAATTAGTTTGACTATTACATGACTAATGCATGAGTTTAGAACAACTAGTGCATGTGCATTTAACTAAAGAAAAAAGGAGTTGACATCTTAAGAAGGGAGTAAAGATTAATTAACATAATTAATACTTTACTCTAACACTTAGGATGTGGTCTTAAACAATGACATGAATGAAAACCAATATTTCAAATTAAACATTGCAATAAAAAGCCAATAAACCAATACAATAAGGCAGTGCACAAGCATGATCTATTGGACTCATTGCTAAGAGAATGAATCCCAAAATGGTTTGACATAACAATGCAAACATGATACTAACATGCCTATATGATCCAAGATGTATCTCACAACCAAAACTCAAGTATGAAGTTCTTAAGCATAATTCAACAAAAGGAAGATCAATTCTATAATATGTCTCAAAATGCAACATCAACCATATTACAACCCACGCAACAAAGGTAATGCACACCACATGCACTCAATTGAAACCATGGCCAAGAATATGGATACCTAAATGATCCCAAGGTGCACTTCACAAATCCAGGTAAAAAATTCAGTCACAAAACCATAAAAATCACCAATTCAAGGTTTGCAAGGCGATAAGGGAAAATCATGCAAAGACACACTCAAATGGCTATAAAGTTGAGAGGGAAAATATGAACCCTTTCACAAAAAAAAATTCAAATGTAAAATTCATTATACCATATTATAAAATATCAACCATAAAATTCCAACTTTTTATAAAATACAAATTAGACCAAAAACTAGTCCCAAGCCATTTCCACCATTGATGGCCATGCAAAAAAATTCAAAATTCAAAATTCAAAGTTGGATTCAAGAAAAAAAGGGAAAACCCATTGGTCTTTCGATGTTCAACAACATATTTTTTAAACAAAATTCCCCTTTTGGGCACACACAAAAAATGGGCAACATAACATTACCAAGATTCACATTACAAAATTATAAAAAAACACATACGATGTTGTAGAGCGAAAAATGAATACCCCCATGTGCAATTTATGCCACACTTTTGTAACCACTTTAGTGCCTATTCCCCTAGCATTTGTGTAGGTCCATTTGATCCCTTGTATTATCCTTTTCCTTCTTAGGATGCTCAGAGTCCTTGTTAGCAACTATCTTTCAACATCACTTTTGGATTATCTGCATGTTTCCTTTGTCGCCTACCATTTTTGAATGTGATTTGTTTGGACACTAGAATGACACATAGATGTCCATATGCTACACATTTTTACACCAACATCCCAATGTTCAAGTGTTGGTCCTATGCATGCTCTTCACTTGCCACTTGCTTTTGTCGACATAAACAACCTGTAATCTTCTAGAATGACCTGTAAGCCTATTTTTCCCCTTTTAAATTCATGCTTTCACCTCCATTCAAGATCTCTAGAAATTGATCTATCTCATGCTAGGAAAAATATCTCTTGTGCTCTTGCATTGTCTTGGCTTTCCCAACTCTCTCGCTCTCTTACTTGCTACAACAATCTCTTTCAACATATTCAATAAAATCCGTCTATCTCACTTGTTTGTTTGAGTATCTTGGGATCTATCAAATTCTTTGTCTATAATCTACCTCATGCAATAGGGATTTTCCTCCACTAGCAGGGTTTGTTTCTATTTTTATATCTCATGTAATAAGGGTTCTTCTCCATCTAGTAGGGTTTGTTTCTATTACATTATCATATATCTATTTGTCTTTTCAATCTATCTATCTATCTATCTATTTGGCTACTATGGAGGTGGAAACATCGAAGTAATGAATTGACTAAAGAAAGTATCCAAACATCCCAAAAAATTTTCCTTTCTTGTGTGTGTGTAGGTTCATTGGAAGAATTCAAATGCATGAGGGTTTGTATATGTTTTATTTATTTTATTTCTATTTATTATTTGTTTATTAGTATATATATTTTTTATATTTCTGACTTTTGGGTTTTGCAGGTTATCTTAAAAAAAAATCTTAGTTTTTGCCACATTCTGGGTATTTTCTATTTTAGTCTGTATTGGACAACAGTGTGCTATGCAGACATCTGTACATTGTGCTGGCATCCTTGGCTGAGACACTCAGATTTGGACCAAGGACTCTATGTCTGGTATTTCCATGTCTATAACCAAAATATTATTTTCTTAATCTATAATAGGATATTTCCACTGGTTTACCTAGTTTGGAGGTATATGAGCATCTGCTATAAAATTGGCTCTCAAGGGAACATAGCATCCTTTTGGCAGGGTCAGATTTAGGACATTATATTTTGGTGAACGTGATGTGAACACTACTTTTTTATCATTTTCAAGGGTGTTATTTATCATTTCTTTGAGTAGTCCTTATCCCCCTAAAAAAAGGATATTTCAAAGGTTTCACCTTACCCCCCAAATTTTTTTTGAGGTGCTTCTCCAAACCCCATTCCATGCCATCACTTATGGGAGAATACATTGGCCTTCGATCAACTTGTTTATGAATCATTTACTTATTTTAGTATATTATTTTAAAAATGCCCTTGTTGTCTTATGTTATTAGTTCAATTTTAAATTTTATTCAAAGTACTAACAATGTTTCTTTTTGTGCATATAATGGTGACTTAGCTCTTCCTATGTCCCTATATGTATTTGATCCCTCTTGTAAAATCCCTATTAAAGAAAATATTTTGTTGCAAGAAGATGAGATCATTGATAATTTTCTTAATGTTACTCTACTATCCCTTCATTCAAATGCACTCTCTTCTAGAGAAGATTCATTAGTAAATGGGGAATCTCATCTCACATCTAAACTCCCATGAGTTGATGTTGAGCATAAATTTGTTAATGCAATTTTTTTCTTTTTTGTCCCTAAAAATCCTAAGGGACCAAAACCATTAGTGGTGGCCATTATAAGGCTCACCCTACGAGTCCTTTCTCTAATTGTTGTCTATCTCTAAAATTTGAGAAGTGTGTAGCTACTAATTATAAAAGAGTAACTCATACTTATCATACTAGTGGGATCAATTAACATAACATTAATATTCCTACATCTCTTGCATCTTCTTAACCTATTATTTCATCTACTCCTAAAACATCCCCTCAGTCCCTAGTAGAGTGTGATCATATTGAGAAACTTCATGTTACTCCCACTAATATTTCTCTTTGGGATCTCCTTCAAACTACTTCCCCTTATTATGATATACTTCAGGAGGTTCTACAAAAGATCCTTGTGCCATCTTCCACTAGACTTGGGAATGAAAATTATCTATTACATTGTATATGCTTTGGTACTTCAGAGATTACATTCCACCACCATGAAATTCCATCCATTCAACTACAAGATCAATATGATCCATTAATGATAGTTCCTTTTGTAAATGACATTGGTATTAAACGTACTCTCATTCATACTGGTTCAGAACTCAATGTTTGCAGTGTTGGTTTTTTACCTAAAATCAAAATGGATCCAATTTCTCTCGCAAATTATTCTCTATGAATTCATGGGTTTGATAATGTTGGTAAGAAAGGTCTAGGTACGATAACACTACCTTCACAAATTGGACCCATTAATTTACCCACTCTAGTACATGTAATACCAGATACTTTGCAATATAATATTCTTCTAGGTAGACTATGGATTTGTGCCATGGGTTCAGTCCCATCTACCTTGCATAAATATTTTAAATTTACCCATAATAATCAAGTAATTAAAATAAAGACTGATCTTGTATCTATCCATTATTATTACAAGGCTAAAGCTAATCAGTTTCAAGTTGTACTACTTTAAAAAATTCAATTCCTTCATCATCATAAAGCATTGTTGCACTACCATGAGTCCCTAATCTTGATGGTGGTGCCAAATTTCCTTCTCCTCAATTGAATACATGTCTTAGTGATGATCAAGGTCCTTTAGATGAAACTAACCTTATCCACCCTGACATTCTAAATATTTCATTCACACTTGCTATTGAGGATGATCATTCTTCTATATCGTAGGATAGTGTGAACATTGTCAACTATGTTGATAATATTGATCCTCCTCCTTTTGTCTAGGATTCAATATTCTTTCTAGGCATGGGTATAAAGGAAAGGGTCTTGGACACATGGGAAAAGGAGTCAAGGTCCTTTTGAAACTGAAGCCTCACTCTTCTATGATGGGTTTAGGTTACAAAGAATCTCCTTTATGTTCATCCACTCTTCCATGGTCCAACATCTCTATGTCCTCTTCTTGTAAGCAGTCAAACCCTCCTTTAAAAGAAGAAAGGGCCGCTTCCTGCTCCTCTTATTTATCTAAACAAGATCATATATTTTTATGGCTTCTTAAAGCCCAGTTGATCACTCTTCCTTCTCCTACATGTAAGAGGCTCCATGATTTAAAAGATAAAGAGAGACACTCATTTTGCATATATCATCAAGTGGTGGGTCATTCTACTAGTGAGTACAAGGCATTGAAATATTAAATATTGAATAGAGGTAAAATGGAATCACCTCTATTGAGTGTAACGTATGGGGGAAATATGAGATCCACTCCTAAATCCAAATTCCCAAAGGAGAGATCCAATTTGATCAACCTAAAGGTTAATACATAATCAAATCAATCTTATGGAGAATATGAAAGAGAGAGAAAAACCCTATATTTCCCTATGGTAGAATTGTGCTTGAAATCTGAAATAATTGAAATACAAGTACTAACCTCAAATTAGGGAAAATCTGGAAAATGCCAATTTCTGATGTTTGTATGTACTTTCGAGAAATTCTGCAACCTATTTTGGACTGGAAATGCTGAGATGAAGAAAACCTAGAAATCTTTTGTCTTTTTGACGGTAGGTAGTCTTTGACCCTCATAATAGGTCAAAGGCTACATTCTTTATTTGAAGGTCGATTCTATCTTTGTTCGCAGATCCTAGAAGTTCATCGAAAAGGGTACCCAAATTTACTCTCAAATTCAAAATTCCGCACTTGTACCTACAAGAAAAAGATAGTTTTTGTTGTTTTTTTGAGGGGTTTGCCTTGGTCAAACCCCAGTTTGGAATCAACCTTAATATTGAAATTGAAATAAAAATGCTAGCAAGTAGTAGAAATAGATCTAACAATGAAGCTATGCAATTCAATAGATATGTAATTGTATTTCGAATGTAAACAAGTATATTGATATGAAAGCTTGAACACAATAATGGTAATTGTAAATCAAAACCATGAAAGTAAATACAAAACCTCCATGCTTGTATGCTTGGAATCCACCTTGATAGAAGAATGAATGGATCTTGAAGATGAACAAAAGGATCTTGAAGGAAGATCACACCATCATGATGGCTAGATCTAGGGTTTGAATGATGAATCTTGAATGCTTGAACCAAATCTCTTCAAAGGATTGAATGCTTGAATCCTTGATCTTCAATGGAGAACTTGGATGGAGAAGAGGAATTGAATGGAATGCTTGCTTGATCACCTTGAGAGCTTGAGAGAGGAGATTGAAAAACTTGATTGCTTGATGGCCAAAGAAGATGAGAGATGAGATGTGAAAATGAGAGAGGAAGGCCTCCTTTTATAGTGAACTAGGGCACAATCCTCTAGAGGGGCCACCTTGGAGAATTAAATCCCAATTAGGTCCTAACCTTTAGAAAATATACCTAGATTAAATGAAATTTGAGGATTTACCATTCCAAAACCCGAAATGGCTGACCCAGAGGTGGGAAAACAAATATCCCTGAAACCCAACACCCGAAAATCAAGGAAATTTGAAATTTGGATAGGGGGTCAAGGATGAGCTCAAATCTAACCAGCTTAGGGTCAGGGTTGATCTTGACTAGGTCAGTTTCAAGGTTGACTTTGACCCCATAAGGTTGACTTTGACCTTGTGGTCAAAAACCTTAGGATCCTAACCCAGAATGCTAGGAAATGCATATATGAAGTGAAAACCAGGGATAGATAGAAGCAGAATGAGGAGAACAAGTATGATCCAAGAAAAGAGTTGATTCTAGGTGCTTGGCATGACCTAGACCACTCACTCGAAGGGTTAAATGCTCTTAACATGGAAGTGCTTCCATTTTAAGATGATACATTAAGCCCCCACTTTAGCAAGAGTATGGATTCGATGCAAACTCTTGGTAAAGGAGAAGAAGAAGAGATCTCAGTGGATTCAAAATGAGATAGAATGACACTTAGTTAGGGACACAAGCCCCCAAGCTAAGGATTCTAACTCAACATACGCGCACGAGGGTGCAAAATATAATAGGACACAAAAGAGGGGTTAGTACTAAAACAAACCCAAATCAACTAGCATAAGAAACCTTGCTAAGAAACATTTCTTATACTAACATCATATTTGGAAAGCTATCATAAAAGCCTAAATGTTTACATAAGAAAGACAAGAAAAACACTATAAATGACATAGCTTCATGATCCAGTCCTACTAGCATGAAAATGAAAAGAGAGAAAGGGAAAAAGAGTGATTACCTCACCTAGTAAGATGCCCAGCTTACCATGAATCACCCTAGAGGGAGAGCCCAATAGGTTCACTCATAAAATATGCTTGAAATTGTAATGCGTCTTCTGATGGCTTCTAGAATACCCATAGATCTACCTTCTTATATCACTATGAATATGAAATATGTGTCTCCTCAAGATTTAGCAACTTATGTGCATTACCATCGGAAGATTTAGCATATAAATGCGTGTCTTTTCAAGATTTAGCAACTTATGTGCATTACCTTCCAAGATTTAGCATATTTGAAATTGGAAATGTGTGTCCCTTCAGGATTTAGCAACTTATGTGCGTTACCTTTAGAGGATTTAGCATATGGAAATTTTTTGAAAAATGCGTGTCTCCTCAGGATTTAGCAACTTATGTGCGTTACCATCGAAAGATTTAGCATATAAATGTGTGTCTTTTCAGGATTTAGCAACTTATGTGCGTTACCTTCCGAGATTTAGCATATAAAAATTAAAAACTATAGTACAAGGGAGACCCTATATATGCCCCCCTCCTTAATATGGAAAAAACATACTTTTTTGACATGTTAAGGAAAAGAAAGAACAAGGATAAAGCCTTCTTCAACATCAAGACAATATCCACAAACAACACCCAGTCCAAGCCAAGAAGGTCACAACTCTTATGAGATCATGGAAGGGATGAATGCAAAGAGATATCATGCAAAAAGTGAAAAAGTAACCCTTGTGAGGGATAGCACACTGTTCAGTTTCCATGGTGAGAGATATATCAATCATAGAAACCCAATGTCAAACAGCAAAAGAGGTTGTTATCAAGGACATATATCCTCAATTCAAACCAAAATTTTCATGTATGATTGAATATCACATAATAGATAAATACTACTTACCCAAGGAAAGAGGTGAATCCCAGAAAGACAGAAGGATATGGCATCCTTGCCCCCTAAGTGTAGGAACAAAGATGGAAGAGGATACCTACGTCACAATGCAAGGAGATATCCTGTTTACAACAATGTACACCATATCCTTAGCGAGGGATATTGACCCCTACATCCAAGAATATAGATAATCATGAAAAAGATATGTCACTCATGGAAAAAGGATCCTCAAAGAAAGAGATCTTATCAACAAGACCCCCACCAAAGAGGAGTGCTTTAGATAAAATATCATCTTTCAACAGTGGGAACAAAGATTCAACTATCAAGTCCCCTGAAATCAGGAGGAAGAGAAATCTTTGAAATGAGGGAAACAACTCTAACACCAAAGCAAGGGTGAGAGTTTATAAAGAACATAATTTGCAACATAGAGAAGAAGTGATGACTTAGGACAACAACTTCTCAAAAAAGGTTATCCATAGTCAAAACATTTGTCAATATGTTGAAATAATATTGGAATATAAACAAATACCACTAAGCCAAGGAAAGCAGCTCCCTGGACAAAGAGAAAGAAAGAGGTACCTTGCTCCCCAGAGATAAGGACAAGGGATACCTTTGTAAAACAAATGTCTTAGAAAAGATATCTTGAAAAGAAAATAGAGTCTATGGATGATTAAAAACATAATGCAAAGCCATAGGAAAAAAAAGGAGAGAAAGAATACCAATTAAGCCCCAATAAAAAGACTTAATGGATCTTAGTAGACTGGATGAAGATACACCTCTTGCCCCCCAGTCATAAGACAAGAGGGGAAGAACATCTACATTATATCTAAAGGAGGGGAATCCCCTATATCAAAATTATGAAGGAATTGTAAAACTGCATGAGAGTGAGATATAATCCGTAAAGCAACTCTTTCTCTAACATATAACTTGAAATGTTTACAATCAGCAAGTAAATGTTTGTTGCTATAATGAAAAGGACACTTGTATTTGTATAAAGCATCTATCAGCATAGGTCTAAAGATTTCTTTCTTGGAATTCATTAGCTCAACATATACCTTCTTAGCTACTTCTTGACGAGTATTAATGTTTTCTAAGATAGGTGTGGGGAGAAGAATATGAAGAGGAGGATGATGTTTAGCATCACCTACCTTGACTTGAGATTTTGAACAACCAACACCATACACATCCGATTTAGGGGGTATATGAATTGGAAACCTAATACCATGCTCATTAACTCCTAGCCCTAAACCTTTATAACCTTGTTTAGTCACCATATTATATTCAGTAGTGTACATATTATGTAAAGCTTCTACAGGAGGTGATTGTTTATCATGTTCATGCATAAAGGTTGCATAAGGTGGGATAATAGGTTTGTAAGAAGTTTCTTTACCCTTTCCTTTAATATCATCATTAATCAGAGGAGAAGGTAAATGAAAGAAATCTTGTACATCCGCATCTTGAACTATAGCTTGAATCCCATCATAAGTATGGGAAGAGCGAGGATGAAAAGATGGAGAATTAGGTATTAGATTAGGATTAGGATTGATAGGATTAAGATTAGGATTGATAGGATTAGGATGAGGAAGATTAAGAGATGGTGTATCATCTACCCAATTCTGCACATAATCCAAAAGATTAATAAGGCTACCACATAAATCTTTAATAAAAGTTTTAAATGCAGGCAAACTAGTGTCGGTCAACTTCACAAAAGCATAAGAAAGAGCAAAGTGAAGGGCCATCAACATAATGAAGTGAATGATACTCTCATAAACATCATAGGTATTATAAAGAGATGCTAAAAGAAGGGTAATAAGGAACATGACCACACACCAAAGCATTTTAATGATTTCCATAAAAAATGAAAGGCAAGAAATGTTTTTGGATTTTATTGATTATATAGATTTTTTTGTATTTTTGAATGCAAGAGCATAAACTAGATCTAATCTAAATGCAAGAAAGGATCTAAAATCTAACACAATAGGGCATCTAATTCCACAAAAGAAAATGGGTAAGTATGTTGGGTTCACCAAAATGAATAGAGGTAAAATTGAATCACCTCTATTTAGTGTAATGTATGGGGAAATATGAGATCCACTCCTAAATCCAAATTCCCAAAGGAGAGATCCAATTTGATCAACCTAAAGGTTAATACACAATCAACTCAATCTTATGGAGAATATGAAAGAGAGAGAAAAACCCTATATTTCCCTATGGTAGAATTGTGCTTGAAATCTGAAATAATTGAAATACAAGTACTAACCTCAAATTAGGGAAAATCTAGAAAATGCTAATTTCTAATGTCTATATGTACTTTCAAGCAATTTTGCAACCTGTTTATGACTGGAAATGCCGAGATGAAGAAAACCCAAAAATCTTTTGTCTTTTTGACAATAGGTAGTCTTTGACCCTCATAAAAGGTCAAAGGCTACATTCTTTATTTGAAGGTCAATTCTGACTTTGTTCACAGATCCTGAAAGTTCGCTGAAAAGGGTATCCAAATCTAGTCTCAGATTCAAAATTCTACACCTATACCTGAAAGAAAAAGATAGTTTTTGTTGTTTGTTTGAGGGGTTTGCCTTGGTCAAACCCCGATTTGGAATCAACCTTAATATTGAAATTGAAACAAGAATGCTAGCAAGTAGTAGAAATAGATCTAACAATGAAGCTATGCAATTTAATAGATATGTAATTGTATTTCGAATGTAAACAAGTATATTGATATGAAAGCTTGAACACAACAATGGTAATTGTAAATCAAAACCATGAAAGTAAATACAAAACCTCCATACTTGTATGCTTGGAATCCACCTTGATAGAAGAATGAATGGATCTTGAAGGAAGATCACACCATCATGATGGCTAGATCTAGGGTTTGAATGATGAATCTTGAATGCTTGAACCAAATCCCTTCAAAGGCTTGAATGCTTGAATCCTTGATCTTCAATGGAGAACTTGGATGGAGAAGAGGAATTGAATGGAATGCTTGCTTGATCACCTTGAGAGCTTGAGAGAGGAGATTGCAAAACTTGATTACTTGATGGCCAAAGAAGATGAGAGATGAGATGTGAAAATGAGAGAGGAAGGCCTCCATTTATAGTGAACTAGGGCACAATCCTCTAGAGGGGCCACCTTAGAGAATTAAATTCCAATCAGGTCCTAACCTTTAGAAAATATACCTAGATTAAATGCAATTTGAGGATTTACCATTCTGAAACCTGAAATGGCCGACCCAGAGGTGGGAAAACAAATATCCCCGAAACCCGACACCCAAAAATCAAGGAAATTCAAAATTTGGATTAGGGGTCAAGGACGAGCTTGAATCTGACCAGGTCAGGGTTGAGGTTGATCTTGACCAGGTCAGGGTCAAGGTTAACTTTGACCCCATAAGGTCGACTTTGACCTTGTGGTCAAAAACCTCAAGATCCTGACCCAAAATGCTAGGAAATGCATATATGAAGTGAAAACCAGGGACATATAGAAGCAGAATGAGGAGAACAAGTATGATCCAAGCAAAGAGCTGATTCCAGGTTCTTGGAATGACCTAGACCACTCACTCGGAGGGCTAAATTCTCTTAACATGGAAGTGCTTCCATTTTAAGATGATACAAATACAAGTACTTTATGAATCAAGTGTCATCAATAATTTTCCTATTGACATGCCTGCTTCTTCTTCTATGCATGACAAGTAATATTAAGGTTTACCTCTATCCAATCTTTTCTACATAGTTATCTTAAGATCTTATCTTATCTTATTTTCCTTTGTGGGGGCTAATCCACTATCTATTGTGTCTTCCTTTGTGGGGGCTAATCCACTATCTATTGTATCTTCCTTTGTTGGGGCCAATCCACTATCTATTGTGTCTACCTTTGTGGGGGCTAATCTATTATCTTATAAAATCTTGACCTATTATACATGCATATAATTTTTTCTACACATATCAACATGATATAAGCCACCCTATCACATGCCTATCTAGCATTCACTATGTATTTTGGGACACCATCTAAAGCCTCCCTATCACATGCCTCTCTAGAATTCACTATGCATGTCAAAGAACAATTCAAATTGCCCTATTATATGGCTATCTAGCATAATTGTATTTTCTACCCATATCGACATAATTTCCTCAATAGTGGCCCTCTTTCATAGTGAAGCTGGTTACATTGAGTGTGTTTTTTAGTAGTTGATTTCCTCCATAGTGGGGCTAGTGCTACTAATTGTGATAATATGCATGTCCTCTAGCAATAGAGAAAGCTAGTGTCTTAGTCATGTGTTGTATCTTCGACATTGGTTTCTTCCCTATCTATTGGTTACATTCTTCCTTCAAGCAATCAATCCTAAATTCATCTCTCCTTGTTTATAATTCCTCTATTTATTGTTTCTTATATTTTGGGGATGATGCATTGCATTGAGATGACCTTTTTACATCAAGGTCTCTTTAACTTTGGTGACCCAAAGATTTTAGTTTGTTTGGTGTGAGTTCTAATCCCATGGCTTTGTGGATTTCATGTTCTAACCTTTTTGTCTTGTGCAAATTTTTCTCTTTAATGCATCTGTCTTGCAAGTCTTTACCCTCGGGGCATGCTTTATTGGCTCGATGATTTGTTTGCTTCTTGTACATTATCCTATCGGTATCATGATGTTATTTTCTTTTAGTAGACTTACTTTAGTGTGCATATTCATTTAGATTCATAAGTCTACTAAAGTGGGGGCAAAATGTAGAGTCAAAAATTGCATACCCCCATTTACAATTTAAACCACACTTTTGTAACCACTTTAGTATCCATTCCCCTAGAATTTTTTTAGCTCCATTTGAGCCCTTTCTGATGCAGGAGCATCCTAGGTGTAAGAGCAATCTTGCATCAACCAAAAATAATTTTGGGTTCTTTTCAATAAAGGCTATCTTGTGTAGAGTTGCTATTTTTGGAAATTTACTATTTTTAGTAAATTTTCTATTCGAGCTCAGAATGTTCTATTTTCTTCCCTGGAGGTTCATTTTGGTCATATTAGCCTATCGGTAAAGTTTCATTGCCAGATCAAGTCTAGTTTTGAAGATATTGAAAATTTTTCGGTATTGGCAGCAGGGTACATAAACTTTGAACTCAGATTTGAAGGCTTTAGAGGCCCCAAATGAGGTCGAAACTTCAGCTAAAAGAAGCTTTCTTGATTAAGGCATTGTAGAGAACTTTGCACCCTTTCTAAAATGGGGTCGTAATAGTCAATCAGCTCAACGAGTGATGACTTATGGTCTCCGGAAGTTGGGCCACCTAAAATGGCAAAAAATAATTTTTCTTCAAAATTTCTGTTTGGGTTTCAAAAGATGTTTTGAGCCAACTTTGATGTAATAAATTGAAAAATAAATAATTCTAGGGTTGGTCGGCCTTAATGGCTAAATTTTTGGAACCTTCCCAGACGGTGGAAAATTGCCTATATAAGGAAGCCCCGTAGTGTTGTCTAGGGCAGTTCGGAGTAGTTCTGGGTAGATCTGGGTAATGATTCAAGGCTTTGTCCTACAGAATCTTGTAAGGGAAAATTCCCATGTGGCTTTACATATTGTAATTCTAAAATTTTTAATTCCACATTTGTGGAGATAATAAGAAGCCCATTTTCTATTCTTGCAAATTGTTGTTGTTTCTCTATTTCTATTATGTGTTTGTGGTATTAAGGGTAGCACCCTTCATCACTTTCATTACCATTTTCCCTCTCAAGATTATTAGAGTCCTTGTTAGTGTATATCTTTTAATGTCACTTTTTCATTATCTGCATGTTTCCTTTGCCACTTATCATTTTTTAGCGTGATTCATTTGGACACTGGTGTGTCGTACGAACATCCACATGTTGCACATTCATCCATAGACATCCCAATGTTCAAGTGTCAGTCTTGTGCATGCTTTCCACTTGTCACTTGTATTTGTAAATAAAAATGACATGGAATCTTCTAGAATGGTCTGGAAGCCTCTTTTCTCCCTTTTAAATTCATGCTTTCACCTCCATTCATGCTCTCTAGAAATTGATCTCTCTCATTCTAGGAAAATATATCTTGTGCTCTTGCATTGTCTTGGCTTTCAAAGATCTATTTCTCTCTTACTTTCTATAATGATCTCTTACAACATATTTGGTAAAATACTTCTATCTAACTTGTTTCTTTGAGCATCTTGGGATCTATCACATCCTTTGTCTATAATTATCATGGAATAGGGGTTTTCCTCCACTAGCAAGGTTTGTTTCTATTTTCACATCTCATGTAATAGGGGTTCTCCTCCATCTAGTAGGGTTTGTTTCTATTTCATTATCATTTATCTATTTGTCTTTTCAATCTATCTACATATCTGGCTGTTGTAGAGGTGGAAATGCCAAAGAAGGGACTTGATTGAGGAAAGTCTCCAAGTAGCCCTAAATTTTTTTCCTTTCTTATGTGTGTGTGTGTGTGTACAGGTTCATTAGAAGTATTTGAACACATGAGGGTTTGCATATGTTTTATTTATTTTGTTTTTATTTATCTCAGTTTATTAGTATATTTTGTTATATTTCTAACTTTTGGGTTTTGCAGGTTATCTAAATAATAGACTTGATTTTTTGCCACATTCTGGGTATTTTCTATTTTGGTTCATATTCAACTACAACGTGCTGCATAGATGTCTGCATGTCACGTTGGTGTCCTTGGTCAAGATGCTCAAATTTGGACCAAAGAACCAATATTTTTTGGTCTTTCGATTTCTGGAACCAAAATATTATTTTCTTCATCATAATAGGATATTTCCACTGGTTTATCTAGTTTGGAGGTATCTAAGTGTGAGTTGTAAAATTGGCTCTCAAGGGAACATAACATCCTTTTGGCAAGGTTAGACTTATGACATTATAGATGAAAGGAAGCCCAAATGGGCATGAAATTGAATCAAACATTTGAGGGATAACTTACATATCTCCCCATAGACTAAATGCAACAAACAAGAAGTCAAAAATTGAAGAAGAAAGTTAGATACAAGGTTTCCTACATCAAAATGAGGAAAACACCAAAATGGTGGAGGAAATTCATAAAATCCATGAAATTGAATGCATTTCTCGACAAAGTGTAGCAATTGCAACATGAATCCAATGAGATGCTACCCACAAAAATCCCACAAGAAAGTCATTCCCAATAAGAAAAAGCTCAATTTCACCATAAGAGGGTTTTGTAATTCTTCCCATTTTTAAAATTGAAAGGTGAGGAAATAAATTTCACTTCAAAAATATAAAACACTTTTGAAAAAGGGTTTTTTGGATAATTTACAAATCAATTAAATTCAAATGACTTAAAGCCAAATTGAAACCAATTAAATAACCCCAAAATCCAACATGGATTAAATTAATCAATTATAATTAAATAGAATGACAATATGAAAAATTATCAATAAATAATAAAATAGCCCCACAACATATAAATCAACATTGAATATAATTTAAGTTTTAACACTTTGCCTCTCCAAATTCAAAAAATGTCTCTCACTCATTCTGCTACTCCCGCTCCTGCCCATTCTGCTGTGGCAACGGATGGATCCCGTTTGATGGCTCCAGCTAGATCCGATGATGCTGTTGTAGGTTCACACTCTTTGGTGGATGCTACTCCCATTGCAGCTTCCTTTTCCGTTGCTGCTGCAGGCGTTGGGGATGCCCTAGTCACCTCCATTGTCCCTTCGGCTTCTGCAACAAATGTTTCCTTAGTTTCCCCTATGGATGTGGCTCACATCGGGCCTTCTTTGGAGGCTCTCTTACAGGGTCTTTCTACTCTTACCTCTATTGGTTCAGCCTGATGCCCTCCCGTGCTTGCGCCTAGGTCTGTTATGGGGAAGTCAACTCATTGTGCCTTCCCGGTATGTAGAAATATTATTGTGGAATTGGAGGAGGAGACTATTTCAGAGATTGATGCCTCTACCTCTGATTTCTCTTCACATGGCTTGATCTACAAATTTAAGGGTCACTGGCCTAGCTTTCCTGATCTGCATTCCTGAACTTCCAAGCATTGGGAGCCCCTTATCTCTGGTGCAATCCACATTTTTCCTATGGAAAAGGGTTTTTTTGTTGCTAAATTTGAAAACACAGTGGATAAAAATACTATCCTTTGTGAAAATTTCTTTAGTTGGGATGGTCACTTCATGCTGATGATGAAACCTTTGCATCCTGACTTCTCCCTATCTTCTAAAGCATTCAACAAGCTTCCCATCTAGGTTAGGCTACCTAATCTTCCCCTCCATCGTTGGGTTGATTCTCTTCTCAAAACTATGGGGGATGCAATTGGTGATTTTATATTGGTGGATGAGAAATATTTTGACATACTTCACTCTACTTTTGCCCACATTTTGGTAGATTTGGATATCTCTAAAGGTCTTTGTGCTGAGATCAAATCCATTATTCCTAATGGTAGAAGTTAGATTCAACACTTAAATTATGAAGGCCTCCCCTTCCGGTGCATAAGGTGCTTCAACATTGGTCATGTTTCAGACCAATGTGAGCTTGAAAAATTTAAAAGGAATTCCTTGTGGTGGCAGGGTGTCTCTTCTCAACACTATATGGTGGAGAAGGTGTCTTCTCACTAGATGTTTTCGCAAGTGGTTGAGCATGATAGCCCTATGTCTTTTGTTGGAGATGTTGTAGGTGATGATATTCCTCCTTCCTCTTCTGAGTGTGGGTGGGATCCCCCACGTCCATGGTGGCCTCCCCTTATGTTGAGTTTGACACTGTTCCTTATGGTTCTCATGTAGGGCTAGCTTCTGGGTCTATTCCTACTGGTCCTTCTTCTAGAGTTTCCCCTCTCCCTAACCCTGGTTCTCAGTTGGATGCCTTTGGGCAGAGTGCTTCCCCTTCTGGGGGTTTTGTTTCTGCTGGTTTGGGTTCGTTGGATTGGCAGATTGCTACTGCTAAGGTTGAAGAAGGATGGATCAAGTTTAAAGGAAAACATTCCAAGAGGTCTTCACCTTATTTTGATATGATCCTTCGTTCCCATTAGAAGGGGGTTAAAGGAAAATCCTAAAATCTTGGGATTTTCTTTTGGTTGGTTTTTCTTGGGGTCTCACTCAAGCTATCTATTCTAGGTTGTGGGAGCCTTTTGGGAAAACCTTTGGTTAGGTCTTGAATCATTTCATCTTAGTGGGCTCTCTTTGCCTATCTTTTGTGACCTTCTTGTAAAGGATTTTAGGTCCCTTCAAAACTTGTTTTCCTTAATATCAAAAACATTGAATATAATTTACTCAAATAGAATAATTGAAGATAACTAAGAATGCACAAACATTCACTAGTCTTCAACAACATGAAATTGAGATCCAGACTTTAGCACATGCTAATTGGAGGTATAATACTGCATAATGGATACATCAATCAATAGGGAGGATATTGACTAAATTTCATAAATGACCAATGCAACTATCTCTTGTGCTATTGTTGAGGATAAAGGTCTCCATGTATGCATCTTTGAAGACTGATTAGGTCTCTCAAATCTCAAATAATCTATCACATCATGTGACAAACCAAGTAAATATGAAGAATCACAGATACCAATCTCCAAAGAAGGTGAAGAAGTATCTCCAACTATGATGCTATCATAAAATAGAAGAGGAACCCCCTTAGGTATATCTCCCAAATCTGCATCATGAGAATCACAACAAATGTTGAAAAGGAATCCAAGTAGTCATCACATTCTACAATATCTGAAGCACTATGATCATCCTACTGAATAGTATAGCCCATGTCTGAAGAAGCAAGAAGTGGAGGAGTGGGAAGCTCAACACTTGTCTCAAAATTTTTTTATTCAAGTGTCCAAATTTCTCCTCACATGCATAATTATCCCTTGGTAAAGGGATGTGTACATCATGAATATCAACATTGTTATAAAAAAAAAATGTGAAAAAGAATAGAAACGTGATGCATGATCAACAACTCCCATAGCTATGACATATCTAGTCTCCATGTCCGTAATGTAGACATAATTAGGAGTGAACTCAACAATTTTACCTTGTGCCCCATTAATAATTTGGTAAATAGAAAGGCTATTAGTGGTCAAGGATGGTACACAAAGAACATCATTAAATGTCCTCTCTCCCATAGGAATAGAACCTTTCCCACAAACCCTCATGTATGTGTTGTTACCCATCAATATATTAGGAGAATTACAAGGCTCAATAGAAGAAAATATATCCATAGAAGATGCCATATGATATGATGCACCTAAATCAAGAAGCGATTTACCTTTCTCAGGATGTGTGGAAACCAAAAGTGCTTGTCCTTTACCTTTATCCTTGGATGATGATGAAGATGTAGAAGCTGCCAAATGTGTAGAAGGAGTAGACACTGATGAGGGAAACTTAATATTGTTCTTTTAAATAATGTGAGTTAGCTCATCAATCTTCTTGTGAAAATAATTATGCTCATCATGTCCTATCTTTTTACAATATGCACATTTATCCCTCTTTCTTCTAGATAATTCCTCTCTTGAAGAGGACTTGGATTCAAAAGTAGATTGTGAAAGAGATTCATTACCTTTTTCATGAGGCTTATGATCCTTATGTTGCTTCTTTCCTTTTCCATTAGAATCCTTTGAAGTAGATTTATTTGCAATCAATGCATGATGTGTTGAAGGCTTCAATTCAGGACCTAGCTTGGAAAGAATAGAAAAGATCAATTGTTCATCCCCTTTAGTAATGCCACAAGTAGAAAGATCCAATCTAATAGAATTGAACTTAGAGAAAAAGTCTTGAATATTGTCAAAATCACTAGGATTGAGACCTATGAGCTTATTCTCTAATCTGAATTTCCTCATTCTATCAAGTTTACCAAAGAGTCCTTCCAATATGATCCAACCATCATGAGGATCTATACAAGATGTAATATGAAAGAGAAAATCATGAGAGATGGATGATCTAAGAGAGCCAAGTGCTTTATTCCTTTGATCAAACCATTTTCTCCTTTCTGCAACACCTATAACTAGTTCTTGATCCTTCCCAACTTTCATTCTAAGCAATCCAATACTCAACAAGTGATCACATAAAGATTCTTTCCATTCATGGTAGTTATATGGAGTGAAGATTTTGACCTCTGAATTATCCATAATACAACCAAATAATGACTGATAACTACTGATAATGCCTTCAAATAACTGATGCAAATCAAAAAACTAAAATCCAAGGATTAACCAAGTGCAAATATAGCCCCAAAATGACCTATTTATGAAAATTTTATTTCCACTCCAAATCACTAAAATATGATTGTAGATCTAGAAAGTAGACAAAAAATCATGCACTTTAAAAAAAATCACCTCAAAATGTTACCGTATGTGCCCAAACGAAGTTCTAGAAGTTACAAAAATGAGGAACATATAGGAACAATCATGAAAATATACAATTTTTGATTAATCTGGCCACCAAAATGCAAAAATAATTCCACCACTAGAAACTTCAAGAAATTCTACCCCAAATTAAAAAAATGCTCGAAAAAAGGAGCAAATATGATCAAGATATGGCCCTTTGAAGTTAGACTGCAATTTTAAAAACTCCAATGGTGAAGGCAGAAAAAATTAAACCCTTGTTGACGTTAGAAAAATACTGTATTAAATTTGATGACCATATAGCTGTCACCATAAAACAACCTTAGACCTATGTGTGATGTGCAGACAAATGTCAAATTTAAGCCCCCAAAATAGATGACATGGCAAAAAATTGCTCCCCTTTACTGATGTGCCTGATGACATGGCATGTTTGTATATTGACTATGTTGCTGACATCACAGTGGTGATGTGGCATGAATGCTGACTGGGTAAAAGGTGCTGGAGGTGTTGTGGCCACTGGGCCACATGTCAGGACTTGTATGGGCCACGGGACAACCTACTTGGTAGGTTGTGTTTGTGTTGTGTGGGCTTTGTGTGGCGGTCTGAAGGTCTACGTGAAGGGGCGGGGCAGAGGTGCGGTGGTGGGAATCACCACTTGGGCAGAGCGACTAGGTGTGTGGGACTTTTTCATCCCACATCTACTGTGTAACGGGGTTTAAACCCATTTATATGCAAAGGTCAACACGGTATTTTATGAAGTAAGGCAGCCAGTGGATGTGGCTTTCTTGGTGAGAGTGATCAACAAATGGTTGGGCTGAGAGGTTGTTACCTGGTCCTGACCGATGATGTCAGGTGTCCTATTTTGATGTTGATTGATGATGTCACTGACTGTAACCCTGTCAAATAATAAGGGGCCGTATCAACCCCAATTTTATAGAAATTTTTTTTGTAAATGAACAAAATAATTTTTTTTGAAAAAAAGTTGTACTGTAGAGTGCAAATTGGTCTGTACGACTCGATTTGCAAAAAATTTTTTTGCCTCAATTTTGACTTTTGTCGAATATGGGAAAATTTATAGTTGATTTTCACTGAAATAACCTTCCGAACGCAATGGTGAGGTCAAATCTAACCCAAAATGCTTTCACAAGATGATGGTCTTTAGATATGAAATATGGAACTCTAATGCTTGCACCAAGATCTCTCCAAATAGGCTAATAAAAATTGCTCTAGTGGCTCTTATACCATGTAAGAATTTTCAAATGGCAAAGATTTAACCAAGGATCTAGAGGTTCAAGAATAGCACAAATACAAGAGAGATGATATGAACAAGAATACACTTGTATTAATGATGCAATGATTGATTGATCTGATGAATTGAATTAAATGTACATAAAGGCCTCCTTATATAGGAAAGGTGATAAGAGAGAATGATAAGGAGATGCTAAGTTATCACCTTTGCAAGGTATAATCACATGTCCACCAAATGTGGATCATCCTCCATTATGTAATGAAGTATGTGCCATAGGATGAAGATGATAATGTGATATGTGCACTAAAGGTGGATCTCACACCTAAAGTGGAATTTCTCCTACACCATGTTCTTAATTGAGGTGAAAACTCCTAGGTGTCTCAATGACAAACTACTACACAATGTATTATCCTAAGTAAGATTAAGTAAAGTGTAATTAGGAATATTTAATTACACCAATAGTGAGCAACAAAAGTTGGATGACCAATGATACATACATTAGTGATACAAACAAAACATCTCAATACCCACTGGCACAAACATCATTGAATCTCATAAAATCACATCAAGATAAATATAATAAAAATATATTCAGATATCAAATAAACCCAATATCATCATGTAAATATGATCATCACTAAAAACATAAGTATAATTTGTGATATACATTAGTAGAGATATTAGTAAGAACAAAAAAATGTACAATGCCAATGGAAAATTATAACAATAGTCTCAAAAGTCCTAACATCCTAAATCAAGTGTGTAACAAGTAACTTCTCAATGGTTCACACGACGAGGCATATGGAAGTAAGAAACTTGCCAATGAAACAACATAATCCTGATCACCATGAAGACACCAATATCACATGTGACCAAAATGAACATAAAATATAAGCACATATCCATGCAAGAATAAGGTTAGAACCACCAATCACATAAAGCCACATTGAGGCATCTAGAGCTGAACAAAGGCATTAAAAAATAGTTCTCATCTAACTACACATGGTACATTGCAAACATAATGCCAAAACTACATCCAAAATGATGTCATCCAAAAATTCAATGAGAGAGGCTCTATATCCTCTCCCTCAAGGTGTAGGCTTACTCTGGGAAGCCTAAAAATCAATAAAAATGGTATACAAAGTGTGATATCCATGACCAAGCCCACATAAAAATTTACATATGACTCCTTTACAAGTCTAGCTACACCACACTATCTCCTTAATAACCAACCTCACAACTGTTGAAAAGACCAACACACACTAAAAATAGCATCAACCTCTCTCAAGGTCCTACAAAGGATTCAACAATATGCACTAAGAAAATTTTCCTAGTTGTTATCTCATACAAGGGAGGCACAACACTTGCCTCTCTACCTCTTGATGAGGCATCTAGCTGCAAAAAAATACCTTCTAATTTCTCCTCTATGACCTAAAAGACAAAAAAAGTCAAAAGCTCAAGAACAAGGGGAAATATCATCCCTAAAGACTTAAAAGTACTAAAATGTCATCTAGAGAATAATTTATTCCAACCAGTGTCTCACTCAATCGTGAATATGGAAAAGTGAAGATTCTCTACCCAAATCCACTTCTCTGAGAGATTCTAAGTCCATATCAAGATACAAAGAGTTACAAATACAAGAGGTACCCATCAAAACCAAGAGAACTCAAACTAAAAAGGCTCAAAACTACCCTCATTCTACTTTAAAGGCCATAGGAATGCCAAGTGAGCATAAAGTATAGGATAAAATAGAACTTTGATGTTAAGGGATCAACTATGGCCAATACAAGGGTTACACAACCCAACTAGATCATGGTATCACCTTAAATTAGGTGACAATGAGTCCCAATGGGGTCAAAATCCTACACTCGCATCCATAAACAATCTCAAGATGTTAAGATATGTTCTCAAAGACTGCACCCTCTTCCAACTTTAAGCTAGAAAAAACATAGCTACCACCTGAATTCCTCAAAAAAAAAAGATATCCAACATGGAGTCTCCCAAAGAGAGATAACATAATTGATATAATGACACATATATAATAAAATAGAGATAAGGACACATGAGTGTCAAAACACTAAAAGGGAGATTCTCCCCATACTAATCAAACTGTAAGCGAAGTTAGGGGAACTCACAATGAAAGTGGCATAAAGAGCACTCTTTGGATATTGAATAACCCAACTAGTAGTGCATAAAGAACTTCCACAATCACTCCCAAAGGGTAAATAACTAAAAAAATAAATGGCCTCAAGACACACAACAAGGGTTAAATCTCATCATGGACTAAGTCACACCTAACTGTCCAAAATTAATAATAGATGCATAAGTAATAGTAAACTTCTTAAGATCATAGGTATACAAGCAAACTAGAATCACTATAAGAAAACACACAAGAATTCACTCACATCTCAATCTAGAACCCAATGTGGGATTCCAAGCTCAACCATTAACGCATAGGATATGCCTTGAAAATCAATGAGAACAACATTTACACTATGATTCTAATTAATGATCCAAAATTAGGTTTGCAAAGGACCAACCATTCATTTCTTAACATTTTACATAAAGATAATGCAACCTTTAATCCCATCTAATCATGGTAAGCATATTTAATCAAAATTAAATCTTCATGCATATACATCATTGATAGTGCGTTCCTTTTTCATATTATATAAAAATAATTTATGATAAATCAAATAAAAAGATATTTTGACTTAATGGCATATGCCTTGACAATAACTGAGAATAACATTTACACTATGATTCTAATTAATGCTCTAAAATGAGGTTTTAAAAATACCAACCATTCATTTCATAACAATTTACATAAAGATGATGTAACCTTTAAACTCATTTAATCATGGTAAGCATCTTTAAACAAAATAACATCTACATGCATATACATCATTGATAGTGCATTCCCTTTTCATATTACATGACAAGAATTTTTTAAATTTCAAATGAAAATATATTTTGATTTAACATCGTTACAATTAACAATAAACACAAATATAGTGTGGTCTTTGTAAAGTTCTCCTTTATACATATTATTAGAGGTCCACATTGAACATGATAGAATCACACTTATTACAAAATAGGGCTAGTAGTGCCAAATATTCCAAATAGTTTCCATAAGAACTGAAAATTGAAAACCCAAATGTCAGAATCATGAAGTCCAACATTAAGTCCTCAAAATGTACACAATCTCAACAATAAATCAAGCATGACAAGTTTAACAAATAGATAGATGGAAGAGTTTTTGTGACTAGTTCAAGCATAAGAAAATTTAAAATTCAATGCTAGTCCACACAATACATAGAATAATCCATCAAATAAATAAAATAAATCACCAAACATGAAACACATTCAGTAACATTATGATTATTATCATCCACATTAGAGGGAGTAATTTCTACATGATACTAGAGAACACAACATCCCACTAACATTATAGAACATACCTAAACATGCTAGACAAAAAATCATCTATGATTTCAACCATATGCATCACCTTCAACACTAATATATGAAACAATTCTCTCTCTCAATTTACATTCATTTACAATTTCCATGTGATGTAATAATATCCATAATGCAGTGTGTTTAATCAAGAAAAGGTTTAATCAAATCCCCATAACATGTACTAAATCTACAAAGAAAGAGAGCACAACATTAATGAGGATGACTACAACCTCAAGGGGCTATATACACATGGTCATATTTAAATTATGCACTCAACACAAGGTCATTACATGGCACTTCGATATTTTCTTGAGGGTTCTTTTCACACCCACTCCTTATAGGGGTTGAATTGTTCACATAATTACTAGATTTAGATTCTAATAAGGTAAACAATAGTTACAACACAAGATTAATTTCATAATAAGAATACAAGAAATTATTAACATACAAATACATAGGCTCTTACCTCATGAGGGATATGTATAACACACATCATGAGTCACCATTATTCACTCACTCACACACACACACACACACACAGATGCAAGAGCATCTTGGGTGTAAGGGAAATCTCGCATCACCCAAAAATATTTTTGGTTTCTTTTCAATAAGGGTTATCTTGTGCAAAGCTTCTATTTTTGGAAATTTACTATTTTTAGTAAGTTTTTCATTTGAGCTTAGAATAGTTTATTTTCTTCCTTAGAGGTCCACTTTGGTCATATTATCCTGCCTGTAAAGTTTCATTGCCAAATGATGTCTACTTTTGAAGATATTGAAAATTTTCAGTATTGGCAGCAGGGTACAGAAACTTTGAACTCAGTTTTGAAGGTTTTAGAGGCCCCAAATGAGGTCAAAACTTCAGCTGACTAAAACTTGCGTGAGTTGGGTGTGTAGAGAACTTCACGCCCTTTTCAAAATAAGGTCATAATAGCCAATCGGGTCAACGAACAATGACTTATGGTCTCCAAAAGTTGGGCTACCTAAAATAGAAGAAAAATGAATTTCCTTCAAAATTTCTTTTGAGTTCCGAAAGTTGTTTTGAGCCAACCCTAATGTAATAATATAAAAAATAAAATAATTCCAGGGTTGGTCGACCTTAAGGGCTAAAATTATGGAACCTTCCCGGATAGTGGAAAATTGCCTATATAAGGAAGGCCTGTACTATTTTCTAGGCAGTTCTAGGAGTTTTGGGTAATGATTCGAGGCTTTGTCCTACATAATATTGCAAGGAAAATGCCCATGTGGCTTTGCATATTGTAATTCTGAAATTTTTAATTCCACACTTGTGGAGATAATAAGAAGCTCATTTTCTATTTTTATAAATTATTGTTGTTTCTCTGTTTCTATTATGTGTTTGTGGTATTAAGGGGAGTACCCTTCATCAAGTGGTATCATAGCGGGAGTTCCTGAGTGTGTAGACAAATCGCCAACTATGAGGCAATTTTCACTAGGACCATGGTTTAGGGTTTCAACAAGTACACAAATACCCCCACAAAGAGAACGTGGTAGAAGAGCTGGTGGTGTGTCACTTGAGGTTAGAGCCCTCCAGAGACAAGTGCAATCATTGCAGGAAGAGATTCACAGAGGCATGAATCTTGACATAAGAGAGGAAAAAGAGGATGAAGTCGAAGAAGAAGGAAATTTTGATCAGGAAGGAGAAGGCGAAATTATGAATCAAGAGGAAGAAAGACTTTTCCGAGCCATTTCTAAGATTGGGAAAAGAACTAAGATTGAGGTTCCTACATTTTCAATAAATATTAACCCAAAAAGGTTGATCAACTGGATCAATGAATTAGAAGAATATTTTAAGTATGAAGATATTGAGGATCCTGATAGGGTCAAGTTTGTGAAGGCCAGATTGAAGGGTCATACGAAGATTTGGTGGCAGGAGATTCAGTTGGAGCAAAATAGAAGAGGAAAGGAGAAAATCACAAGACAAGATCAGATGGTAGATAAATTGAAGTTACAATTCATTCCTGTTGATTATGAGCTTGATCTATTGAAGAAAATGCAAGGTTTGAAGCAAGCAGGGAGATTTATTCAGGAGTATATGGAGGAGTTCTATCGAATCCTCATCAGAATATGCCATGTAGAAGCTAATAAAGAGAAATTTTCCCGTTACCTTAATGGGTTGAGGCTGAGCATTCAGGAGGATTTGAATTTTGTTTGAATGAACAATATAGAAGGGGCATACCATTTTTCCCTAAAAGTAGAGGAAAATTTGAACAAGAAGTTTGAGAGAAGACAAAGCGGAAGAGGTCCTGGTGGAAGATCTAGTGGATGGTCATATAGAGGTTGAAATGAAGATCATAAAAGGAAGGATGAGGGCAGTAGTAGTCAAAATCAGAGAGGAAATTTTTTTAATCATTTCCAAGATTAGAAAAATAGAGATCAGAGAGGAAGAGGAAGAGGACAATTAGGATCAGGAAGAGGAGGCTTTCATGGAACATGTTTTCACTATGGAGAAGAAGGTCATAGGGCATATGAATGTCCTCAACTCCAAGGAAGGACATATAGGAGAACTAAAGGCTAGGCTAGAGTTGCACATGTGGATGAAGATGCCAAAACATCACATTTTGAAGATGTTGAAAGAGGATAAACCCTAGTTAACAGAAGAGTCCTATTGACTGGTGAGAATGAACCTGAGAAAAGGAGGAGCTTTTTTCACACTACATGCAAGTGTGAGGATAAATGTTGTGATGTGATTATCAATAGTGGAAGAACTGACAATTTGGTATCAGAAGAGATGGTCACAAAGTTCAAGCTCAAGAGGTAGAAACACCCACATCCATACCAGATCGCCTGGGTGCAGGATGACCACAAGGTCATAGTCAATGAACAGTGCCTAGTGAAGTTCAAAATTGGGGAATACCATGATGAGGTACTATGTGATATCATACCTATGGATGTATGCCATATGTTTTTGGGTAGGCCATGGCAGTTTGACATATGTGATGTACATGATGGTTGTGTGAATACCTATTCCCTGACAAAGGATGGAGTGCGACATAAGCTAAAGCCATTGAAGGAAACATAAGAATAGGTATGTAGTGTTGCAAGAATAATTTTTTTTAATGGAAGAAATTTCCTAGAGGGTATGAGGCATGAGCATATTGTGTTTTTTAAAAAATTCCTAAAGCTGGTAAAGAGGAAGTAGAAGGTGTACCTATAGAAGTTGCAGATTTGCTGAATGAGTTTCAGGATATTGTATCTAATAATGTGCCTGATGGATTACCACCTGTAAGGAAGATCACTCATCAGATGGACTTGATTCCAAGAGCCAGTTTTCCAAATAAGACAACACACAAAATGACACCAACAAAAAGTGGGGAGTTGAACAAACAAGTACATGAGTTGTTACAGAAGTGATTGATTCGAGATAGTCTAAGTTCATGTGTTTTACTAGCAGTATTAGCACCGAAGAAGAATGGATAATGAAGGATGTGTACAGATTCCAGGGCTATAAACAAGATCATAATCAAGTAGAGGTTTATATTTTCATGGATGAATGATATTATGGACTATTTGAGTGGAGTTGTATTTTTCTCAAAGATAGATATGAAGAGTGGATATCATCAGATGTGGATCAAGGAAGGAAAATGAGTGGAAGACTTCTTTCAAGATAAAGGAAGGATTGTATGAGTGGTTAGTCATGCCCTTTGGACTAACCAATGCACTGAGAACTTTCATGCGGCTCATGAATGAGGTTCTAAAAGAATTTCTAGGTAAGTTTATCATTGTATACCTAGATGATATTTTGATCTTCAGTAAGACATTGGAGGAGCATTTAATGCATATTCATAGGGTGTTTGAGAAGTTAAGGGAAGATAAATTATTGATTAATTTGAAGAAGTTTAGATTTTTGAAGGAGTTAGTGTATCTGGGATTTGTAGTTTCAACATAAGGTTTGAAAATAGATCCAGAGAAACTGAAGGCTATCCTCGAATGGCCTACTCCAAGGAGTGCTACTAAGGTAAGATTTTTTCATGGTTTGGATAGCTTTTACATAAAGTTTATCAGGTATTTTAGCAATATTTGTGGACCCTTGACTGAAACAATGAGAGGAGATAGGAAAGAGTTTAAGTGGACTACAGGGGTAGATAATAGTTTTAAAGTGTTGAAACAAAAAATTACAGAACAACCTATTTTATCACTTCCAAATTTTAATAAAGTGTTTCAAGTAGACTATGATGCTAATGGTACTGCAATAGGAGCTATTTTGAGCCAAGAAGGTAAACCTGTTGCTTATTTAAGTCATAAGTTAAATTCAATGCCAAGAGGAAATATTTTTTTTATGATCAGGAATTTTATGCTATAGTTCAGGCATTGAAGAAGTGGAGGCAATATCTTCTTCCTAAGGATTTTTTTTTGTATACTAATCATCAAGCTTTGCAATATTTGAATAGTCAAGGAAAGTTAAATCATAGGCATTTGAAATGAGTTGATTTTTTGCAGAGTTACACATTTGTTTTGAAACACAAGAGTGGAAAGTCTAATAGGGTTGCATATGTACTTAGCAAAAGGAAAATTTTGTTGGAAGAGATGCAGATTGAGGTGGTTGGGTTCAAGGAACTCAAGAGTTTGTATCCAGAGGATCTCAATTTTAGTGGAAAGCTTGTACAAAACCTATTACTCTAGACATAATGAAATGGTTGGATTTCATCATCCAAGATGGTATGCTATTCAGAGGGAGTCAGTTGTACATTCCACAAAGTTCTATGAGGGATAATCTCATTAAGGAGAAACATAGTGGAGGATTGGATGGAAATTTTGGTCGTGATAACACCCTTGCTTTGGTTAGTGAGAATTATTATTAGCCACAATTTCAACAAGATGTCAAGAAGTTTATATAGAGTTGCAAAGTATGTCAAATGGAAAAAGGAGAAAAGCAGAATACAGGGTTGTATCAGCTATTACATGTACTAGAGAAGCCATGGGAGGATATTAGTATGGACTTTGTTCTTGGTTTACCAAGGACTCAACAAGGATATGATTCAATTTTTGTGGTGGTTGATAGGTTTTCAAAGATGGCATATTTCATTCCCTGGAAGAAGACTAATGATGTTGTTCATGTAGCATAATTATTTTTCAAAGAAGTGGTGAGACTACATGGTTTGCCAAAGAGCATAGTTTCAGATCGAGACACTAAGTGTGTTGGATATTTTTGGCACACATTGTGGAAGAAGTTAAAGAAATATTTGAAGTTTAGCTCATCACATCATCCACAAAATGATGGACAGACACAGGTGGTGAATAGGAGTTTGGGGAATTTGCAGAGATGTTTGGTTGAAGATAATCCAACAGGATGGGATTTGATTTTACCACAAGTGGAATTTACATACAATAATTCTATCAATAGGAGCACTGGTAAATCACCATTCTAGATTGTATATGGAAGTAGTCCCATAAATGCTTTCAAGTTGAGAAAGATAGACAAAGGAGAAATAAGTAATGCTGAATCTGAGGATTTTACAGAGCATTTGAAGAACATCCATAAGGAGGTGAGGAAGCACATTACCAAGATGAATATGCATCATAAGGCTAAGGCATATGAGAAAAGGAGGCATAAGGAATTTCAGGTTGGGGATGAAGTCATGGTTCATTTGCAAAAGGAGATATTTCCAGTAGGTACATATAACAAGTTGAAAATGGAAAAGTTTGGGCCATGTAAGATACTGAAGAAACATGATTCAGGAAATGCCTATGAGGTAGAGTTTCCTACTGAGCTAAATATTTCACTAGTATTTAACATTTTAGATCTGACTGAGTATCATGAAGGGGGTATTGAAGATGAGATCACAAAAGCACAATGTAGTATTCTAGTAACTACTTCAGCTATCAAGGAGATTGATGATATACTAGATAGTCGTGTGGGCAGAAGCACAAGGAACAAGACATATGAAGAATATTTGGTCAAATGGAAAGGATGACTTGTAGAAGATTCATCATGGCTAACAAGGGAGGAGCTTAATCATCTTGGTTTTCCTCTACACACTTGAGACGTGACAGGGTCACTTCTCAAATTACCTTGGGTGTCTGATGCAAGAGCATCCTGGGTGTAAGGGAAATCTTGCATCACCCAAAAATATTTCTAGTTTCTTTTCAATAAGGGCCCTATCTTGTGCATACCTAATTTGGGAAATTTACTATTTTTAGTAAATTTTTTGTTTGATCTCAGAATGGTCTATTTTCTTCCTTGGAGGTTCACTTTGGTCATATCAGCCTGCCAGTAAAGTTTCATTGCCAAATTAAGTCTAGTTTTGAAGATATTGAATTTTTTTGGTATTGGCAGCATGGTACAGAAACTTTGAACTCATTTTTGAAGGCTTTAGAGGCACTGAATGAGGTCAAAAATTTGGCTGACTAGAGCTTGCACGAGTTGGGCATTGTAGATCACTTCACACCCTTTCTTAAATGGGGTCATAATAACCAATCAGGTCAGCGGGTGATGACTTATGGTCTCCGAAAGTTGGGCTACCTGAAATGGAAGAAAAATGAATTTCCTTCAAAATTTCTTTTGAGTTCCGAAAGTTTTTTTGAGTTGACCCCAATGTAATAAAATGAAAAATAAAATAATTCTAGGGTTGGTTGGCCTTAAGGGCTAAAATTCTAGAACCTTCTCGGGCGGTGGAAAATTGCATATCTAAGGAAGGCCTGTAGTGTTGTCTAGAAAGTTCTAGGAGTTCTGGGTAATGAGTCAAGGATTTTTCCTACAAAATATTGTAAGGAAAATGCCATGTGGCTTTGCATATTGTAATTCTGAAATTTGTAATTTCACACTTATGGAGATAATAAGAAGCCCATTTTCTGTTCTTACAAATTGTTGTTTCTCTATTTCTATTATGTGTTTGTGGTGTTAAGAGGAGCACCCTTCACACACACACACCTTATACTGTTAAGTACATAGTTTCAACATTACACAAGTGATGATTACTTTCCAAGGCCACTATGGCTTTATTTCACCTAATGAAAGGTAGATACAATGCTACATAAGAACAAAATGCTTGATACACATGATACCAATGAATTGAAATGTTTCCACATGATGCTATAGAATAATAAAATATATTATTTTCAAAATATCATGACAAACATAAAATTTGGTGATAGAATTCATTAACCCTAATGATCTATTATGATGATTTCACTCCTCTTAACTTAGGAATGTTTCCTTTCATAAATAAAAGGGTGCATAAATATCACTTTCTAAAGTAAAATATTCTTTTCAATTAAATTACTACAATACCGTCATATAATAGACATGAACCAATTCAATTTCTTTTACATTTAATTCAATAATCACATGATGTAGTGCACTGTGCTCCATTGGGAGCCAATCAATAGGTAATAAAAGAAACACATAGATACCAATCAGTCACCCTATCCCAAAATGCTCACAAAAGAAATGAGCCACACAAGGGCTACTAAGATCCCAATGCAAGTAAGAACCAACATATATACATACAAGCTATCATGAGCTCTAGCAAATGGAAACATAATTATAGTTGTCAAGGAATCCATACAATCAAACCACACAAGGTCTACAAAAAATCACAAATAGGAGAAACACACCAACAATTGATCCATATCCCTCCCAAGAGGTTATCATGTACGGGTATTATTGCTCTTGAATGGATGCAAAATATAGGACTAGGTACTCTTCCTCCACCACATGCTACTTGGGTAGGTTCCTCTTTAACTCTTTAAAATACCACATGTTGGAACCCAAGCAACAAGATACCACTAAATCCTGACATGATACACATGTACTCATGTATCAACAACATCAAATTCATGGGAAACATATAACCATAGATCTCAATGTTGCAACATGAGCTCCTATATAAGATATAATGCTCTACCAAGGAACCCTCAGAACATAGGGTAATACATGCATTGATATATTTTTTACAATAACAAAAGCATTAACCGCATAAGCGCATAAACATAACATACATTGCATAAGAAAGAATTTAACAATACAAAGATTTTCAAACAATCACACACAAGTGGAAGTCTTAATACGCTCCCATGGATTCTATGACAACCCAAAATATACCATGAAAATAGAATACACATGTTCCACATGTTGTCTTATGAGAGCTTGAACAATGTCAAATGAGCTACATGGGACCAAGCCACACAATAGCTCATGGCTAGAAGTTGAGGAGATTAGGTCCATCCTCGGAATCTAACTAGAAAAGATTCATTTTAGAGAGCCAAACAAAATATGA
The DNA here is from genome assembly GCA_027943335.1 of Chamaecyparis obtusa. Lineage (NCBI taxonomy): Eukaryota > Viridiplantae > Streptophyta > Pinopsida > Cupressales > Cupressaceae > Chamaecyparis > Chamaecyparis obtusa. The sequence continues at coordinate 1,915,709 of BSBK01001590.1, forward strand.
ACCTAGCATGATCAAACAAGGTTTGTCAATACATAAAAAGCATCAAGAGAATAAAGAGTATCCAAAACCCTAACTACCTTTTACCCAAATCTAGAGCAACATCAAGTTGTCATGAATGCACATGAATGAATTTATAGTAATAGGAGATAAGTGCATTTAAATAGACCATGAATATGCACAAAATATAGATGAATTCACATAAAGACATAAAAATTGTGCAAAAACACACACAAAAGGAAAAATAATAAAAAAACTTAACAACAACACCAATGTACGACCAAATAAGGATAACCTCCACACCAAGGAGTATTGTATACACATAATCAAGGCAAAAATCACTTGATATGATCAATATAAATGAAAGTATACTAATCAATTAAGCATGATATCATAAAAGCACAATTACTATAAATAAATGCATAATGATAGAGATGAGCACATCATTCTTGATACTGCACCACTGAATCTAGTCCACCACTTATACATTGGTCCCCAAAAGTGATGTTTTACACCACCTAACCATGTGCTACCCACATAAACAACCTACCATGCTCACAAAGATAGTCACACAACCCAACAAAGTATAAAGCACAAAAATAAAGTAGGCTCACAGACATACCATAGAAGTGCATATAATTAGGAAGGCATGACATCATCCAATACAAATCACATACTATAAGATACCAATTTAATATTCTAGGTTTACTAATAAAACCCAACAATGGTTGGTACAAAGACTCAATAGTGGGAGTTTCATCACATGGTAGATGGTGGTCCATTTAGATTCAAGCATTCATTTTCAAACAAGGAGACTCTACTAAGATTTTGATCAACATTTGTGGATGGGAAATATAAGTCATATCTTTGATAAACATCTATAGATGGACAACTACTATATCTTTGATAAATGTCCTTAGACAACTAGATAATTTTCCTTTGATCAACATCTTCAAGATGGCCAAGAAAAGACATTCCTTCAATCAATGTCCTTAAGATGACTAGATAACATTTATATAAATATTGTTATAAGTTTCTACCCCATTCATTATTTAGTTATAACTTTATTAAGACCTCTCCATAGGGTACCCTGGTGAACCCTTTGTGCCCTATCCTACCATGGAGATTCACTCCACTCCACTACTTAAACACCAACATCACTCTCTCATTACAATAATGAGGCATTATCCAACCAACATAATAAAATAATCAAAAGTCAGTAAACCATGGTGAATCATGGTATGATCGATTGGTCTCTAACAAAGAGCATGGATCTCTCAAGATCCCACCAATGAGAATTTCTTAATTATGCTAAGGATGCGATCTCAAACAATATAAATCTAAATACCAAATGCGAGCACAAATCAAGCATACAAAAAATAGAACAAATGAAGGAAAAGCATAAAGTCAAAGAGCACAAGGAAATACAAGGACTCAAAGGTCATAGATTTCATTTGTTAAATATCCCAGACTATTAGATTACGAAGAGGGGGGGTGAATAGGTAATCCTTGATTCTTTGTACCTTGAAAACTTTTCTCTGATTAACTTGGTTAAACACAATTCACTATTTACCAACAATAGTAAATAAAATTAACAATCAATGAAAAATTCACATAAATCATTCATCACATGTAACACCAATATTTAACGTGGAAACCCAACTTTGGGAAAAATCATTGTGGGAATTGTCACACTAAGAAAATATTCTTCTGAAGTACGCTCGGTAAAGCACCAATCTAGTTAAAGATTACAATGCACACTGCTAGGTGTGACCCGGTCAAGGGATTACCTCAAATCTGTTAGGATCTTCACCCTGTTAGGAGTGGCTTGGTTAAAGAGCTTCAAACACTCTTTAGAATGTTACCTTTTGCAAGGGTTTTACAATAAGACCGTTAAGTCCACTTAGTTAAGAGATTTGTCTATTACAAAATATAATAAGAAATGGTAGATATATTGACTTGTAAATTCACAACTATCTTTTCATAACTAGATCCTGTGTGCGTTCATTATCTTCACTTCAATCCTTCACTTTCCACTGGCTTCAACACTTCATCAAATTCTACTTTTTGACTTGGAATCTATCTTTTCCTTCTTCACCGCATCAGTTGGTGCCTTATCAACCTTCTAATTTTTCAGCCATTTGTTCATACAAATCCATCCTTTATATAGACTTTATTTTCCCCCTTAATCTCCTCTATTATATTTTCCTTTGATCAATCTTAGTTGTTCAATTCATTTCATTAACTTATACAATGTATCTAGATCTCGGTAACACATTTTACATTCACCTCAGAACTTTAACTTTCTTGAAACTTGATCCTTCTATTTTAACCATTTAGATCTAAGCCATAGATCGTCATTTGAATTTTCCTAATCGTAGATATATCTAACTTTCCTTATCATCATAATCTTCCTTCTCATCATAGCTAATCATTAAATGTCATTCTGATCTTTGTATTTAATTTTCATTCCTTTCTTGGTGGATAACTCTAAATTTTGGTTAACTTCGCTTGGTGCCTAAGAATTTATGCTCATTGTCTTGAGTTCCTTTTCATTTACCAAAACATACTTTCTCTTTACCGAATGACTTTCCTGCTCGGTATCCAAAACTATTTTGCTTGCCGACTTGTCAAATCCTCATTACCATGCTTTACTGACTTGATATAATCATATGTTATATAGAAAATAATTATATCAACATAATTGTAACATTGTCTGATTTGTATTAGTTTCCCAATTAAGTTCTTCAACTTCACAACATCTCATTTATTCTTCTCCTTAACTCATTCAACTTATATCATACTCTTAATGATATGGAAACATAATATAAACTAGAAATACATTGCTTTACATCAATGAAAAGATAATAACTGATCTAACCTTTCTACTATCTTGTATTCAACTGATCTGGGCCAGTCTTCATCATAATCACCATCAGTTATAATAACAATCTCCCTCTTTGGCATTGATGGCGATACACTAACAATCTTCATTATTCAATTGATGATGGTAACACTTCACTATCATTCTTATATTCCCTCTTATCTGTAACTTCTTCTTTGTTGTACTTGATCTTCTTATGTTCATATTTTCCCTCTATTAGTAACAATCTTCTTCTTTAATAAATCTTCTTTAGTATCCCTCTTTGACAATTTTTTTTTCTTTTTCTAATTTTTTCTCTCAATAATCAATTGCTTTATTCTCCCTTTATTGGATCTTCATCTCCCTCTTTATAGTATCAATAACACTCTTCCTATAATCAATTGCATTATCATCTCCCTCTGCATTATTCATCAATTTCATATCCCTCTTTGAAAACAAAGCCAAAGACACATACTCCTGAAAACCTTTCTCAGGTAGTAAATCATACCTCAAATGTATTAATCTTTCATTGCAGCCATAAACATTTTCACAACTTCATGCATCACCTATAGAGTAAACATTAGCATCAACTCACAAGATAGATATTCTATTAAATACTTGAATTGATGCAACATGCATCTTTACTTAGTGAATATTGGATAGGGGAAGAACCCCTAACTTACCTCAGAGATACTCAAAAGCATCATTCGGTAGTGGTTTGGTAAATATATCAGCTATATATTCTTTTGAATTCACATACTCCAATATCACAAGCTTATCTTGTACTTGCTCTCGCAAGTAATGATACTTGATAGATATGTGCTTTGTCTTTGAATGCATCACCAGATTCTTTCATATCTTAATAGAACTTGTATTATCATAGAAAATAGTAACTGGATCAATAATCTCTTCTTGCATACCTTCAGGTATTTTTTGATCCACATAATGTTAGAAAAATTCATAGCTACAACAAAATACTCAACTTTAGTAGTAGACTATGAAATACAACTTTGTTTCTTGCTTAACCATGTTACTAATCTTTCTCCTAAAAAGAAAGCTCTGCCACTTGTGCTTTTTTGTCATCAATGTTTCCAACCCAATTAGCATCAATATATACCTTGAGATCAAATCTCCTCCTTTTGTGTATAGTAGACCAAAATCTTTAGTCCCTTTCAAATATCTAAATATTCTTTTCACTTCAGACATGTGTATCTCCTTTGGGTTGGCAAAAAATCTTGCCATAATACCAACTGAATGTGCAATATAAGGCCTATTGTGTACAAAAAATTATATTTTTCCAATCATGGATCAGTAAAGTGTCTCATTTACTTTCTTTGTATCATCTTCCTTTGACAATTTACAACTAGTAGACATCAATGTTCCAACCAGTTTTGATTCTTCCATATTGAATGTCTTTATGATCTCCTTGATATACTTTGATTGTGTTATGTAGATCCCATCCTCGACCTGTTGAAATTGTAGTCCAATAAAGAATTTAATCTCTCCTATCATAGACATCTCAAACTCCTTTCTCATCTCTTCAATGAATGATTTAGACATTATCTCATTTGCTCCAAATATAATGTCATCAACAAATATCTCAACAATCAAAATCTTATTAGTACTATCACATTTCAAATATAAATTGTTGTTGTCACTTTTCCTTTGAAATCCAATCTTGATTAAATATTAGTCTTTCATACCCTTCTCGGGGTGCTTGCTTCCAATCCATAGAGTGCCTTGTGTAGTTTTCATACCATGTTCTTATTATAATTTTGAACAAATCCTTCAGGTTGTTCAATGTACACTTCTTCAAGAATTCTATTTAAAAATGCAAAATTAACATCCATCTGATAAAATTTAAATCCTTTATAGGTAGGATATGCAAGTACTATCCTTACACCTTCTAATCTAGCAACATGGAAAAATGTCTCACCATAGTCAATACCTTCATCTTGTGCATACCCTTTGCAGACTAGTCTTTCTTTGTTTTTTTATCACATCTCCTTTCTCATTGAGTTTATTTCTAAAAATCCACTTTGTTCCAATCACATTCTTATCCTCAGGTCTCGATGCTAGTGACCAAGAGTTGTTCTTTTCAATGTGATAAATTTTTTCTTTCATTGCAATAATCCAATCTTCATTTCCTAGTGCATTCTTGACTAATCTTGGCTCAAACTCATAAATCAAACATGTGTTATCTTTTAACTTCTTGTCATGACTCCTGTGTTCTTGTCTCCAATAATTTTTCTCAGTGAATGGTGTCTTCTCACATATTTTTCTAATACAAGCTTGGTAGACTATTCATCAGTGTCTTCATCTCTTTATGGAGGCTCATCTTGTTCCCCGGTGCCTTCTTGTTGCAACTCAGTTGCATCAACCAAATTAACTTCCTATACATAAACAAATCTTTGATAATCCTCAAGTTCCTTTTTTCTATCTTCTTCATTCTTTTTTGAAAATTCGTCAATCCTCACATTTTCACTTTCAACACTTATGTTAGTAGCCTTGATCAAACATTTATACGCTTTGATTTTTGATGAATATCTTAGGAATATACCTTCATCTCCTTTAGAGTCAAACTTTCTATTTTTAGCATCTTTCAATATGTAACATCTACTTCCAAATTTTTTAAAGTATCTTATAGTCGATGTATGCCCATACCAGAGTTCATAAGGATTCTTATTTGTGCCTTTTTTTCAATTGTACTCGATTGAGTGTGTAGACAAAAGTACTTATGGATTCTCTCCAAAATGTTTGTGCAACCTTTTTGTCAATCAACAATGTTCTAGCACAATCAACTATAGATCTATTCCTTCTTTCAACTATATTTTTTTGTGGAGTTCTTGGTGTAGATACTTGTCTTTTGATTCCATTTTCATTACAGAAGATAGTAAATTCATTAGAGATAAAATCACCTTCTCTATATGATCTTAAACATCTCATTTGTTTACTTGTTTCCTTTTTAACTATATCTCTATACCACTTAAACATTTGGAATGCATCAGACTTCTCTTTAGAAACATAACATACATCATTCTTGAATGATCATCAACAAACAAAATGAAATATCAATCTCTATAGTAGCTTTGCATCTTCACAGGACCACAAAGGTCAGTGTGAACTAATTCCAAAATACCATTAGTAGAGTAAGAATTTCTCAAGAAACTTGATTTGGTCATCTTACCAATTTGACATTCCTTACACATTACATTATCAGGTTTGCATAATTTTGGTAAACCTCTAACTCTATTCTTTTTTCTCACCTTAATCATGTTATCAAAATTTACATGACAGAGTCTTTTATGCTATTGCCATACATCTTCAACTTTAACAAATAAGAAACTCTTTGCAATAGTATCAAGATAAAATAGATTACATTTAGATTCTTCATCAGTTCCAATTAGATCTCCATCAGTACCATAAATCTTCACCTTTCTATTCTGAAATTCTAGTTGGTGGCTAGTATTGTTCAATTGTGCAATACTCAATAGTTTATAGTTTAGACCTTTAACCTAATATTCATCATTTAATCTCATCTTATCATTCAATATAATGGATCCTTTACCTTTAATAGGACATGGAACATCATTGCCAAATTTGACAAATCCTCTATCATACTCTTCTATATTTAAAAATTATCAATATCACCAATCATATGATGTGAACATCCACTATCAATAATCCATGGGTCAGGTTTACTTACATGATAAATAGGTGCTTTTTCATCTTCGTAAGAATCTTCCTTTATAGAAACATAGATAACTTCAAATCCTTCTTTTGTATCATTAGATTCATCATCAGTTACACCTTCCTCATCTAGGTAACAAGATTTCTTACCTTTGTCATTGTAGTCTCTAAATCTTTTATATCAGCTCTCCTTCTTATCACTTTTGTCATTGTTAGGACATATCGATGCAATGTTACCAATCTTATTGAAATTAAAACATTTCAAGGGTAATTTACCTTTATACTTTCCTTTACCGGTAGTCTCTTAGCTAACAATGCTTCCAACTCTTCTTGTTCTTTCTCTTTGGTTAGGATACTGCCATATTCATTTCCACATGAACTAGTGCGATTATCTCTTTATTTACTTGAAGTTCCAATGTTCAAAGATGATTTGAATGTATTTTCAATGGTCGATAGACTATTATCATAATTGCTAAGATCAAATGTAGTCATCTTACCGATTAAGGCTTCAAGAGTAAAAATATTATTTGGTATGGATCTCAGTTCCTGAATAGAAGATACCTGGATAACATACTTAGATGAAATATTTATCATAATTTTACTTACCACTTCTTTATTAGTTAATGTTCCACCAACACCTTTGATGGCACTTACAACTTCCTTTATTCTAAAACTATATTGAGTAATGTTCTCTTCATCATTCATTTTGATTTCATCGTACTTTCCTCTGAGACTATCAACCTTAGCTTTTTGTACATGTTGATCACCTCCATAATAAGTGTAAGCCTATCTCACATATCTTCTGAATTAACACAGTCCTTAACATCATTGAATTCAACATCGGTCAAAGAAGAAGCAATTTCTATCATTACCGAGTTGTGTTCTTGCTTTTATCTCATTTGATCAACTATCATGGGTCTGGGAGGCGGTGGAGTGTAGTCATTATCTAAAAGATTCAGTGCACGTTCTCCAATCCCAGATAGATACAATCTCATCCTTCTTTTCCATGTTGAGAAACTTTCCTTGTTTAACTTAGGTACTTCTCTCCTATACATCTTTGGATCTTTTAATCAAGTCTTTCAAACTTATCCCTCTGGAGTACTTAGCTTTGATACCAATTGTTGGATTATGCAGAGGGGGGGGGGAGGTGAATCAGTAATCCTTGATTCTCTGTACCTTGAAAATTTTTCTTTGATCAACTTGGTTAAACACAATTCACTATTTATCAATAACAGTAAATAAAATTTAACAATAAAAAAATTATTCACATAAATCATTCATCACATGTAACACCAATATTTAACATGGAAACCCAGCTTTGAGAAAGACCATTGTGGGAATCGTCACCCACTAAGAAAATACTCTTCTGAAGTATGCTTGGTTAAAGATTGCAATGCACACTATTAGGTGTGACCCGGTCAAGGGATTTACCTCAGATCTGTTAGGATATTTACCCTGTTAGGAGTGGCTTGGTTAAAGGGATTCAAACACTCTTTAGAATGTTACCTTTTGCAAGAGTTTTACAATAAGACTATTAAGTCCACTTAGTTAAGAGATTTATCTATTACAAATGATAATAACCAATAGTAAATATATTGACCTTTAAATTTACAACTATCTTTGCATAGCCAGATCCTTTGTGTGCTCACTATCTTCACTTCAATCCTTCACTTTCCACTAGCTTCAACACTTCATCAAATTCTACTTTTTGACTTAGAATCTATCTTTTCCTTCACTACATCAGTCAGTGACTTATCAACCTTTCAATTTTCCAACCATTTGTTCATACAAATCCATCCTTTATATAGATTTTGTTTTGCCGCTTAATCTCCTCTATCATATTTTTCTTTGATCAATCTTAGCCATTCAATTCATTTCATTAACTTATACAATATATACTAGATCTCGGTAACACATTTTACCTTCACCTCAAAACTTGAACTTTCTTGAAATGTGTTCCTTCTATTTTAACCATTTAGATCTAAGCCATAGATCATCATCTTGAATTTCCGTTATTGTAGATCTCTCTAACTAACTTTCCTTATGATCATAATCTTCCAGCTCATCATAGCTAATCATTAAATGTCATTATGATCTTTGTATTTAATTTATGTTCCTTGCTTGGTGGATAACTTTGAATTTTGGTTAACTTCAATCGGTGCCTAAGACTTTATGCTTGGTGTCTTGAGTTTCTTTTCCTTTACTAAAATATACTTTCTCTTTACTGAATAACTTTTATGCTCGGTAGCCAAAACTATTTTGCTTACCGACTTGTCAAATCCTCATTACCATGCTTTACTGACTTGATATAATCATATGTTAGATAGAAAACAATTATATCAACATAATCTTAACATTGTCTGATCTGTATTAGTTGCCCAATTAAGTTCTTCAACTTCACAACAACGCATTTCTTCTTCTCCTTAACTCATTCAACTTATATCATACTTTAAATGATATGGCAACATAATATAAACTAGAAATCAATTTCTTGACATCAATGAAATGATAATAAATGGTCTAACCTTTCTACTATTTTGTATTCCTCTGATCTTGGTCGGTCATCATCATCATCATCATCAGTTATAGTAACACAAACAACTAAGAGGGGTGGATCAATTGTCAAATTATTTTTTTATCAATTTATCAAATCTAAAAATAATAGATTAATTATTTATCCACTTAATCAAATCATATATAAACATGAAAGGGCGCACATATGAATCATACATAATGAACACCATATTTTACAAGGAAAAACTGATATTGGAAAAACCATAGAGAAGGTTAATTATCATGTATAAAGCACCAACTAAGGTGACATCGATTGAGGTGATTTTTACAATGGGTGACTAACTACTAGAATGATCATTGTGGGTGGGCTCACTTCCCTAAGAAAGAAGAGAGAAAATGAAATTCACCACTAGAGTGAAACTTCCAGAAGAAACCCTTGGCTCACTACCTTTAGTGTCTAATAGAAATATTACATGCTCTACTCACAACCAAACTTCACACTCCGCCAAACCAACACTCTATATCTGATAGATCTCCTCAATAACCTTCTTACCAATCCATTACAATCAAACCTTTTAATTATATTGATATGAAATTACCAAGTCATCCAACATAATTTGAAATAGGTCCAAACCAAACATTCACACAATGGAGAGGAATGAAAAATGAGCCACACTACACACACCACCTTGATTGAATAACACATTACCCAAAATCCATAATCACCAAATCCCAAAAAGGAATAACATGTTATCAATTAAGCCTCCAAATCACATCAACACAATCCAAAATAGAAAAACAATGAAACCATACTACCACAAACCATATCTAAAACAACACGAAATTCCATACCACAGTCAAACATGATCATCATAGAATACACCACATGAACACATTTTATAGAGGACCAACCTCTGGACTAACAAAACCTCAAAATCACATCAACATAATAGAAATAATGATCACAATACCATCCACCAAAATAGTATGTTTCCATCAATGACAACCATACTAACACATTAATATCTTTCCAATAATATCAAAAACATCACGAACCATACAAAATACTACAACAACAACGACATCATTATCATCAATTCTACAACAAAAAAATCTACAACATTAATACCGCAACCTTACAATAATAAACTATGTAATATCAACACCACAACCATAAACTCTGCAACATTGGCAACAAACTCCCCCTATCGACAATCTCCCCCTTTGTCATTGATGGCAATATCTGTGAACAAAAAGAACAATTTAAAAAAACTAACTCATCTCATAACACTTTTAATCTTTCTATTCCCCTTTGACAGTAAGGACAAAAGTGGGAAACACACATTTCTCTCCCTAAGGGGAAGCCCCATGCATTAGTCCATACAAGACTATGCAGTAAGCTCCTTGGACTAATGCAATGCCAAAGATACTTGATTTGAACTAGAAAAGGGTAATGCCCCCAACCTCTCTTTGGGATACTTAAAAGTATCTTTACATAATGATTTTGTAAAGATACCTGGAATAAGTTTTGAATTCAATCCAGAATTTCCAAAGTTGTAAGATTTTCACTCAAAGCAGAAAACAAAGAAAAGATTATGCTCCCAGTCATCACTCTCTAAATCCTATGAAGGACATCATCGGGGAGCTCGAGAGGACATAATATGCAAAAATCTCAATGTGAATCAGTAAGCATACAAAAAGGATTAAAGCATGTCGCAGAGATTGTTTTCAGTTTGTTGTTGGTGTTTGTGTTTGATTACAAAATCCTTTCCTGGTGAGGAGACAAACAGACAGACTCAGATAGAGCTTTGGAAAGACCTGGACTGTATATGACTCGTAGGTGCTTGTGTGGCCTCATCTTCCTCAAAGATCATATGGTTTACTTGCGTAATAGTAGATTCATCTTCAATTAACGACCACTCATCTACCTCAAAGTATTTGATCTAAGTAAACAAAATCTTCAATTCTTGTGAACATTATTGTTCCACTTGATGTTTCATCCACACTTTTTCCTCTATATTTTTCTTGCTTATTTTCAGCTTGTTGATTTTATAAAAATGTGAATGCATACAACATATGACTAAGCAAACTATTCCTTACTTCATCAAAATCGACTCTATGTTGGATATATCACTTCATAAAGTTGTCATTGTGTTCTTCTATTAGGTGTTGAATAGTACCCAAGTTTGTTGATGTGGAGCATGCAAATTTCAAAATTTGATTAAGTCTATGCATACTTAAACAAGCATTGCCATCATAAGGATATATCATGAAAAACACAATAGTCATTTGCTAATGGATGTCCTTCAATTGCTAGCCTAGTAGGAGCTAGCAAAAATGGCATGTTGTATTAAATGACTAAAAGTTACTTCTCCTTGGAGGTAAAGTTGATATTTGTAAATAGGGATAACTCTTGGCAATTCTCTTTTTATATTTGTAACATCATTGACCAGACATTATAGCAATTCATCGTATAAACTTTAAACTACTAACCAAGTGGAATATATTTTTTTTTCTTATGGTAATCAAATATTTATGCAACTCAGTTGCATGTTTTTGAGCTTCTTCCCATTCAATATCGTAGCATGTTTTGAGAGGGAGGAAAGCATGACAAAGCATTTATATGACTTAGAAGAATCTCAAGAGATAGTGATTCAAGTCCACACACAATTAAATTTTGTGATTAATTCCCTCATATGCTCATTATCATCCTTATTAGCACTTGAAAGTTGTGCAAACAAGATATGACTATCTTCAACTAGTTTGAAGCATACAAAAACCTTCTCATGCATAGTTGTCAAATAGATGATAGAACTAATTTGAAGATGATAGAACCAATCTACAATTGGGCTCAACAAAGTCTCAATAACAATCAATCTACAAAATACTCATTCTAACAACTAGAACTTTTCATAATGTTTGAATGTTTTAGTATGCTTGTTTATATGCTAACTATCGCTACTAAAAAATTAGGAATGTCTTTCCATGACAAAGTTCAAATGTTTTGTCAAAGCCAATAGACCAACATTGTCTCCCTTAGGCAAGGGAACATGTATCATTGTTGTGCTTGTTTTGGATAAGGTAAAACAAACATTTTAAAAGAGTCAAACCCTTGTACAACTAGAAAGATAAGAATTAAGCACTACAAAATAGCAAAAGACACCCAGGAGATGAAACTACAAAAAGCTAACTATTGGTGTGTGTTTAATTGTTGCACCTAGTAAGTTGTTCTCCTAGGTTCTAAACACACATGTACTTAAGTTTACTTAAGGACTACGTGGGAACATTCCCACTTTTTATGGTGCTATCACATTTTTACTTTTCTAGCTCATGTAGGTGATAAGTTATCACTATACGTATCATGTCAAAAGATTAAGACACTTGTCATAATATTATGCATTCCTATGTCTCACCACCTACTTAACCAAGTGGTTTCCTTTGTAATATTCAATGAAGTGAATTCAGTTAATTCAAGTCAATCTAGTTGATCCATTCTATTGTATTATTGATAGGAATATAGATTACTCTTGTCATATTATCTCTCTTGTTATTGTGCTTTTCATAAGGCCTCTAGTCATGGGTGGTTACTTCATAGTCAAATCTTACACTAACAACTAACCCATACAAATGACCAATCCAACTTTAGGATGTTTTGAAAACAAATTGTTCAATTGATTTTTACCTAGCCATCGTTGTTGTTAGTTTTCCCATTCTTTTCACCAATCATTTGGAGTGCTTTTCTTGAAGCTAAAAATATATTAATAAGCTCTTGCAAAAATTTATATTAAAAAAGGAAAATAAACCTTATTTCGATGATTAATGTTCATCTACTAATGATTTAACTCTGTTGTTGGTTGCCCTTAGGGCTGGTTTGTAAAGGGACAGCACCCTTGTTTTGCTGCATATATTTATCAAAAACAATGATCACAGTTGTCATTTCCTAGTAGAGTCACAAAAAAAATTTGATGTTTTAATTTGTACATTCCAATACAACAGATGGAACGTGTAAAGTAAAACATGTCTTAATTGGACAAGGAAGCTCTTAATAACAAAAAGAAATAAAAAAAGATCCTAAAATCTAAGGATATAACCCTAGCCTTTTACAATGCATACATTTTGGGTTTTAAAAATCAGTCGCAAGCAACTTAAAATAATTGTTGTCGTTTGTTCATAGATGAGAGCTTGAGGTAATAACAAGATTTTGCTTCTGGACTTGACTATGTATGTTTTTAGTCAAACCCAGAAGCAAAATCTTGATCATTATGGATTGTGGAATTTTCATGAATTAGATCTCAAAGTAATTCAACACTTTGCTCAAGATCAGAAGTATTTGTCTTATCATGTAAAGTGAACGGCATTGTAACTCATAAATGCTTGCTCATTCTGTCCAAATATGAAGACCCAAAAAGTGAATAAAACAAAAAGATTCATATGATTTAAACAAATGATGCATACAAGATTAAACAAATCATATAAAAGAAAGTGCAATGACTATCTCTATTGAAATTAGCAATGCAAAGCCTACAATTTTCAAGAACAAAAATTTATTTGAAAAACTTGAACAATAATTTTAACAGAAAAATAAACATGCTAAATTCCACGACTTTTAACAGCAATTAAGACTTTGCAAAACTCTACATGAAAAATAATAAAAAGCTAATTTAAGACTTCTACACTGTCAATTGTTTGTTTGTGCATGAAGCAAGTTTATTGAACAAATTTTAAACCTCAAACCAATGGATCTTCAAATGTATTTTGGATAACTATCAACTAAGAATATAACTTCTAGGAGATCATCTGAAAATGGTCAATCTGTAAATAACTGTTTTAAAAACAGACTTATCAAAATATTATTATCCCTTAGAAATGGTTGACCATTAAAAATAAAATAGGCTATAAATAACTCGAGCTAAAAATAGTCAGTCATGACAATTAGCTTTGAAAATGACTCTGACAAAACTATTATGTTCTAACCATGGCAACTCCCCTCAATAAGTCTGAACCCCTGCTGGCCATTCTTGTTGTCTTGAATCTGACTTCCCTTAGTCTTGTTGATTTTTCACCAAATACTAGCTGAAAGTTACAACTTTGAAAATTCTGAAACCCTATTACTCATCTTTTATTTGACAAATATGACTAATTGTCTGTTCGATGTTGACGATGACTGAAAATAATCTTGACATGTAGAAAATTTGAAAATACCAAGCATGCCTGCTGTTATACAAGCCTACAAATACAGTCTACTGCAAACAGATAGCAATTATTCAGAAATCTTTGCTCGTACCTTCTGTTTGTGATCAAAACTTGACAGAGCTACTGGTGTAAACACAAATTGCTCATGACATTATACTGCTATCTATTATTTTGAGTAATGCAAGTCTGCTAGAAGTCAATATGGAACTTCTATTGGACTTTGTTTTGAAAAAGATCAAATGATCGCATCACTGTTTGTAAACCTGCTGCTATCGGCTATTTGAGTGGTAAAAGCTTCTTAAAATCTCAATGCAATCACTGTTGTATAGAGCTGATAAAATTCCTTTGACAACTCGCTGAAATGATGACAGAATTTTATGTGATTCTGAAGAAAGTGCCAGTTGATTGTTTGATGAAAACATCTTCAGAATATGCCCAAACCTTTGGTATTTTGGCAGCAATACTTGGAAAAAAATGAGCTTAGTTTGTATAAAATCTTCACTGCCAAAGCCAAAATCTGCAAACCTTTGAATGAATGGGGTAATGAAGAAGAATAGGGAGCAATGATACGTCTACAAATAAAATAAGCTGTTTCCGCCTCTGCTTTTCTTTCCCATCAAAATGACGCCTAAAACAGGACCATAGCTCCTCTTCCATTCTTAATAAAATCTGCTTCCTTTTTACAAAAACTATCTTCATCTATTGCATTGTGTTATTCTCAAAAGCACCAATTTTATTTAGTGAAAAAGATTTAAACCTGATTATGGATGCTTGTTTGTATATCACCTGCAACTTTATTTTCAAATCATCATCTCTTAGGAGAGTTCATTGACATATGATTGCAAAATTCTGCTTCTCTATATGGGATAAGTGTCCTCACTACCTTGAAATTTTTTTACAACAAAATTACACCTTTTATGTGGTATGCGTCCTGATATACCCTTGCAGACTTTAACTCAACAAAGACTTGTCTTTCCTTCAGCCTGGCTTAAACCTTTGTATGTCTGCTCCTTTTTGGCATTTGCAAATGAAGTGAGTCTTCAACATGGCGCACACCCATCAAGAGACCTGCAATTTTTACTTCAACATTTTGCATGCCCTCACTATCAAGTGTGCACTCATCTACTAAGCAAGATTTTCTATGATATGAACTTTACCATCATTCACATAGGCATTCTCCATTACACTGACTGACATTTTAATCTTGTAGTGAATTTTCATCATTTCTCCATCTCTGAGTTTTGATCATTGTATGCATGGGAGAGCTCCTTTCACTTCCCCTCCAAAGACACCAACTAGAGACAGCAAAAATGACATAATGAACATGACAAGGATGCAAGTACAACACACAATCAAGAAATAACAAGAATTTGTTTTGAAATTTAACACAATACCAAAAAATAACAAAATATACTTAAATTGGGCTTGACCTTTTGGTGAAATGGTGGGGCTTCTTGCCTGTAGTGCTTACAACCAAGGTTCAAGTCCCCACAGGGTCGCTCTCTATTGTGATTCTCAATGGAGAGTTGTTGATCTTGACCCTTGATGAAATAGTGGGGCTTCTTGCCTATAGAGCTTACAGCCAAGGTTCAAAAATTCGAAGGGAGAAAAAAACATATTTAACAAATTTTTTAACATGTTATCTACTACCATCTGCCACCCAGCAAACTCAACCATTGGAGCGCTGATTGGCCTTTCGTCTAGGCCTCTGGTGGGGGCGCAAGGTGTTGGGGCTACTTGTGGTGAAGGCCTATTGGCTCCAATGGCTTTGCGCTCTACAACGGCTCCTTCGACTCCAAACAGGTTTGTGCCTTGCAACAACTCCAACAATTTTGTGCCCAGCAACGTCTCCCCATGATGTTGTTGTGACTGCAATCCCTGAGGTTGCAGCAATGATTGGAGTTCCCGTTGTCGTCCCTATACAGGGTGAAGCAATGATTGTTGGTTTGGCTCCAATGATTTTGGGGCTTTCTGGATTGGGGCTGTTGGATGCAATGGGTGCTAGGGGTAATATTCCTAACAATGTTGGGTGTAGGGTTTTTGTTGGATCAGCGTCTTTTGGGCACCCCTCCCAGAGACACGGTACTGGGTTTACTGCTGTTGGTGGACAGAGTTTTGCCTGTGTTGCTAAATCTGCACCTTCAAAGGAGAAATCCCAGCCTCATGCCTGTGCCAAGACATCCCTTGTGGTGGTGTGTGGCCCAGAAGTGGTGAAAATATGGATTTCTACCAATGTTGTAGGTTAGTTTGCAGATTCGTCGGTTTTTGGCCTTCTCTTCTAGATCTTCATCGTCGAGTGATAGATTCTTGGAGACCCTTGGTCCCTAGTAATATTGAGCTTTTCACTTGTGCAAAGGGGTTCTTTGTTGCTCTTTTTACTTCTAAAAAATGAGATTTGTGCTAAGAAAGTTGTGGGTTGGGGCCAATCACTCTCTCTTGGCCAAACCCTAGATAGTTTCCTTTAATCCTCTTACTGAACCACTTAACATACGTCCAATGTGGGTTCGGCTTCCCAATCTTCCCCTTCACTTTTGGGAGAACTCTTGTTATGAGGCCATTGGCAACTCTATAGGTCATTTCATAAAGGTGGATGATGCTACGGCGACTATGGGTCTCTCTACCTTTGCACGTATTTTGGTGGACATTGATATCTCCACACCTCTCCTTGGCGATGTGGTTCTCATGGTGGGGGGCAAGCCATAGCCTCAAGCGATGGATTATGAGGGTATCCTGTTTCGATGTTGCTGGTGTTTCTCTACTGGTCTCTTGGCTATAGATTGTTCTCTCTTGAGGCATAAAGGCACTGCTACTTGGTGGAAAGATGCTAGAGAAGAACATTTGACTGTCCCAGTCTCTGATTCTTCCTCTGACGAAGAGTCGTAGACTAACAATGAGAAGGAAGCTCCTGCTGCAAATGGGGGATGATCCTGTTGCAAATATGAGTGGTGCTCCTGCTGCAAATCTGGGTGATGTTCCTACTGTAAATCGGGTAATCCATGTGAATACCACTCCTGCTCCTAGTGCAGCCCCCTCTGGCACAGTGACAACCCTTCTTCTCATGCTGACCTGCTCTGCTTCAATCTTCGACGAACAATGTACAACTTCCTCAGCACTCAACCCCTTGTGCTGACAGTTTTCCAAATAGAGTTTCATTAGCTACTTCCCCTTGTGGTGGGGATCCTAATGACAGCATCGACTGAGCAATTGTCTGATGGCATAGAAAAAATAGTTCTTTAACCTCAAACTCGTCTCCACATGTTGTGGGTGAGTTGCGTTCTCACTCTTGAGGTGGGCTACTAGCCTTTAAGTTAGTGTGATGTTTAATTTTTGTATTTTGTATTTGTCAGCACCTTTTTAGTTAGTGTGATGTGAACACTTTTGCTGCCTTTGGGCTGTTGATCGTGTGAGGGTCAGCACCCTTGTCATTTTAATCAAAAACAAAATATACTTAAATCTCAATATTTATTAAAACTGGAATCCAGGAAGCATTATATTGGAAAATGGTTGTCTGCCAAGACAGAACTTCACACCTTGCAGTGAACTCTTATGATTGGCACTATAACAGCAAGCCTTCATTTATTTGTAGCTGTTTCAGTAATCTCCATTATTTTTAATGTTCCGCTACAATTCAGAATTTCAAGCTCTAAGCAAGGTAAGCTCCTGATGTATGCAGTAAATATACTTGGTATTTCTAAGAATAATCAGGAACATTTTCCAAATTTATTGGTCGCATGCTCATTTTAGTTTTCTGCCAAGCCTCCTTTATGTTGCCTGCATAAAACTTCATGTGACAAAAATTCTTTTAAGTTTTTTATTTCATTTGAATAAAATTCTTTAGAGTTTTTTTGTGTCACCATGCAGCTCTTTTAAGACAGCAAAGGCAGTGAAAATAGCAGTAGTCCACTCCATGGAACCCCACCTTAGCATTACTGAGATCAAACTAAAATAATGGCAAGACACAGGATTCTACACAGAATTTCTGGGCAAAGTCTCTTTGAGAGGAGACCAATTGTTCTAATCAATGATCTGGAATCTGGAACAATTATGTGCTCGCTAAAGGAGGAAGCTTTGGCTTGACTAATGATGTACTGAGTGAAGCGCCCAGATTCCAATTTATCACATACTGTTTTCTCAATCTCACCGTTACAAACAACAAGACCTATGAAAACTCAAAATATAGACCAAAACATCATTAGAATTGGAAAATGTGCTGTGTAATTATATAACGGAATAAAAAATTAAATTTTGGGTTTACTAATTCAGAAATGTAATTAGAAATCTTAAGCACCTAGTCCATTAGGTAAAATAGTAGCTCTCTACAATCAAAATCAACATGATGATTAACTCTAAAATTGTCGATCCATCTGGCCAGATTGACTGGTGAATGAGGGACACTCACTAGACCAAGTAATTGGGTCAACCTCTGGCGGAATTGTCCTGAAGTCCCATTGAGGTAAGGTGGGCGAACCTATGACATTGTCTGGAGAACCAGACTGGCAACCAGGTTAAATTTTGAATTACCAAGCAAAGGAAAAAGCAGAATTATGACTGTCATAACTTAATGCATTTTGAGAAGTCAAGTGTTGAAAATAAATGGCTTGTGGCAATCGCCTTAGCAAGTAGTTTGTTAATTTGTTCCATTTGCAATTTAGATAATATGCATCCTTGGAAAGTAAAACATCCCCACACAGGCGTTTAATGACAGTTGAAACAAATAAAACAAACAACACTTCTATAGTAAATAGTATAAACTTATCAAAAGCTGTATGAAGAAACAATATTTTGCTCCTCCTAGCATTCAAGCTGGAGGAGCACGCTGAAGAAAAATATAGGGGAGAGATGACAGTGTTCAGCTGGAGGATCATGCTAGAGGAGAAGCCTTGAAGACAGAGAAGCATGCTGGAGAAATGTCAGAGGGAGATGAAGGAAAGGAGGAGGAATGTATGCCCTGCAGGAAGAGATAGGAGATCATAGGTAGGAGGAGCGTTCAAGCTGGAGTGAGATCAGAAGTGGAGTGTTCAAGCTGGAGGAGTGCAATTGTTGCATTGTATTTGTAGCATTATTCCCTGCTTTTAGAGTATTAGTTAAAGTGGTGTCCCTGCAAATAAATTGCATTGAATGTGGGTTCCATGAACAAAACTCTCACAATTTCAAGGATGGGACACCAATACAAACCCTGGCTAATTAATCTAAAAAACATTTTGCTCCTCCAAATCAATCATAGTAGAAAAAATCAAGAGAAAATAGCAATTTTTCACCACTCACAATTGGAGGCAATTTTTTGTCTCGGTAAATAGCAATTTCATCATACATTCGACCACAGCAATTTAGGGTTGGGGTTTTCCCATTTTTCCCTCGAGTTCTCATGATCTTTTCATCAATTTATCTGCAAATATCACATCTACCTATTAATCACTGATTTATTCTGCCTTTTCAAAATTTGTTCTTGCAACTTTTAAAAACATGGCAATTTTTTTCTTTTTTTCTGAAAACCCTTAACCCTGCTGATTTTTCCCTCTTCGAATCACAATTTCTTGAAAAAAATTCTTCGTCTTTTGGTTTGCCAATTTATTCTTGTTGTGATTACGCCTTCCCCCTTCCAATCAAAAATATTCAAAGGGCTAATTTGTTCAAACTTGGTATTACCAGCAACCACAAAATGCACAGATAACTCCTGAAATTTTTTTTTGGCAAGTTTCTGGAGTAGATCAACAACAGGAAATCATTGACGACAATCTAAAACGATAATTGAAAGCAGCATGTAAAACTGTAATCGGGCAATCTATGATCTCAAAGATGAGGAACAACTGTCCCGAAATCATAAGACATTAATGAAGAACAATCATGCAGGTCATTATGACTACCAGAACTCTGAAGGCAAGGTATTGCAATCTGCAACTTTCATTCACCCCACATATTCTCTTCCCAAAATTTAAGGAAGATCTTACAACTTCAGCATTTAACTTTTGTAAGCTTTTCTTAGGGGCTTCTGTCCCATCATTTCTTAGAAATTGTTATAGAAGCCAACTGACTTCAGGCACTCAATTCCGGACTCTGAGAAAAAGAAAATAATAAATAACCCAGTCTCTTAAGCTCGTTTACTTGGTTCAAAACTCATTAGAATTTATCTGAAGCATTTGACTTACATGTTAACTTTTTCTTTTATATTTCATTTGAGATTCTTTTTCCTTCCACCCTTACTTGCTTTTCTTGCTCCCGCCTTTCTAATCCCCTCTTTTTCGTAGCTTTTAAAGTTTAGATTCCTCTCATCTATCAATTTTCTAAGTCTACCTCTGATCTGATCTCCAATAATCCTGTTGTGTAATTTCTTGAGTCCTTTCTTGACCATTTGATAGGTACTAGACTGTGGCAGCAATCCATCATCTATCATATCTGCACAATATGCAGCAGCTTCCTTCACCTCACCTATTTGGCATAATGCCTGTATCCAGATTGCATAGGCAAAGATATTAATATGGGAACCACCCTTCTTCATACATTCCCAAATATCAGCAGCCATATCAAGTTTCCCTGCTCTAAGAAGCTCATTTAGGGGCACTTTAAGAGTGCCATATTGGGGTGCTGGAAGCAGGCCTTTCCCAACCATTTCTTTATAATATGTGCATGCATCTGTAAGATTATTGTGTTTGAGTAGCCCATGTATAAAAACTGTGTAAGTATGAAGATCGGCACTGATACCCTCCCTCTCCATCTTATGCCAGATCTCAAAAGCCTCATTCAATTGGCCTAAGTTGCAAGAAAGTCTCAGAAGTGTATTGTAAATACCCAGATCAGGGTCACAACCACTCTCCAACATTTCTTGGACAAGCTCCAGAGCTTCTTTCAGCTCCTCTCGTTTTTCATGTTGTCGAAGCAGAACAGAATAGGTCATTTGATTAGGAGCACAGCCCTGTTGGACCATCTCGTCCAAAACCTTATAAGCCTCATCTAACTTCCCCCATTTGCAAAGCCCGCTAATCAGTGCAGTGTAGGACACCACATCTGGAAAGCACCCATACTTTCTCATATCTTGAAACATTCTGCGAGCTTCTTCTAGTCTTTCCGCCTCACAGAGTGCATGGACTAAACTTGTGTATGATATTATGTTAGGTACACATCCCTTGTTTTTCATTTCGTCCAAAAAATCAAAGGCTTCCTGTATTCTCCCTGCCCTGGCATACCCATGAAGGAGAGTATTATAAGCAGCTATGTCTGGATCAAACCCTACTCCTACCATTTCCCCCATCAAGAAGCGGGCCTCCTCCAACATACCCTCCTTGCAAAGCCCGTTGAGCAAAATAGTATAATTCTTCACATTCGGTTTGAACCTAAATTTCATATCAGAGAACAGTGCCAGAGCCTCTTTAACCTTATTGTGTTTGCAGAGAGCATCCAGCAAGCACCCAAATACATGTGCATCAGCCTCAACACCAAACTTAGGCATCTCACCCAAAACATCAATGGCTTTCCTCACCATTTTTGCCGCTGCAAATCTCCTCACCATAATAATAAAGGTGTGGGGAGTGACGAGACTAGGATCCCTCGTTCTCATCTCGTCCAGAATGGCCCAAACCCTTTCAAATTGATTCATTCGACACAAGACATTAATAACTACATTGTATGATTCATGCGTATGCATGTAATGATCTTGCTTTCCAGCCCATATAAAAAAATTGTATGCTGGGTTTGCAGCAGAACCACATTGCTTCAACACTTGCACTACAAACCCAGGTGTCAAGCTCAACCCACATTTGTCTAAGGCCATTTCTAGCATATCCGTTTTGTTATAGTATTTCATGACAATCTTATACACTTTCTCTGCATTGGACAAACCAGCACTAGCTTCATTGAAACTGGTACCTTTTTTCCCAGGTCTGTGAAGGATAGCTGTGCTTCTGGTTATTGATGTGTCGATCACTGTATCAAGCCTTTGGCGCAGGTGCTGCTCCGCTTTCTGAGTTTCCTCTTCTTCTTTAGTTTTTGGGTTTCTTTCATCATTATTTGTTGGGTTAAATTGCGTAGTGTAGTAGCGTGCAGAATTAGTAGCATTGTATGTGGCTGGAGCCCAGATTCAGTTAAATGAAGGGATATGAAAGAAGAGAAGATTAATCCTCAGGTGATGTAATTTGATGGACGTGAGATTGTTATGCATTGCAGACAGAAAGCCAATTCCATGAAGAGTAAACAAATTCGCAGAAGTGATGATTCCAACCTGAAGCAAGAGAGGATGAAACTAGAGACTAAATTTGACAGCCAACTCTGACTGTCGAGAAAAATAAATTCGATCGACTTATCCCGTCATTGCTCACCGTCAAATTCTGCCTGGAAGATTTCTCACTCTTGTTAAGGTGAAAAGTGCGGAGCGAGTGTATTGTTTCAAGATTATTATGTAATTTCAATACTTTTTTATAGTTGTTGAATGATATAATATTGAATTGAAATTGGTTCCATATATCTTGAATTTTAAGAGTTTTTGATTGGTAATTTGAACATTTTTTATTTTAAAATTTAAAATTAAATTGTAGTTTTAAATTAACTCTTATATAAATTATTATTTGTTGATACCAAAAAAGTATTAGAGAATTATTAAGGAATTATATTGTGATATCAATATTTAGTATTTTATTAGTATTAGCATCAAAAAGAAAAGAATAGGTGTGTGGTTGCTTGAATGTATTCATATCATTGAATTGATTTCAAGTGTTTGACTAAGACAAAAGAGGGTGGCAGTGTTAGGATTAGAAGATAGAAATCTAATAGTTACATGCAAATATAATCAATAATGCAAACGAATAAAACACACAAAAATATAACAAGAAGACACAAAGATTTAATGTGGTTCACTCAATCTTGGGCTATGTCCACCAAACAGAAAGTTCACTTATTTTATTATCCAGCAAAGAGAAAATGTGAGGCCTCACCCTGACCCATCATAGCATTTTTTTTAATCATTCGCATTTTGATACTTCATGATTTGATACATTGATACACTTTTTTATTATCATGACAGATACTCGAGATATTATGTTTGATGATGATTATTATATTATGTAGATTACATTTGGGATGGATTAGGACCTAGGACATAATGTGGATTCTGGTTATATATGCTTAGAAATGTGACTTGATGTGAAAGACTTAATCATGAATAGATTTGATTATTTCATGGATGATATGTTATGATGTTTATGAAATTACTATGTTTAAACATTACTGAATGAAAATTGTAATTAGAATTGAATTCTGCATATTGATTATGTTGCTAATTATGAATTGAATATGTATATTTCATGTGATTTTATTACCTTGGACTACTGATGTTCGAGTTTAGTGTGTAGGAAAGAGAACCATGAAATTATTCAGAGAATCAAGGCTAATCATATGTGAATTGAGTAAGTCAAGGTTTATTCCGATATGAGATTGAAAACTTCATTGTAATGTGATCTTGTTGTAAATGTGAATTTCATGTGTGTTATTAGTTTAACTTCATGTTGTCAATTAGGACACGTCATTGTGGATGTGATGTGTATTTTGTTGGTGTCACTTGACACTTGTGTTGTATATGTGGAAGATGACATGTCAATTAGGGCTTGTGAAGAACCACCTAACACCATAAAATATTGTATTAAGTCTCACTTTCTTGTAGATGTCATGTAGAGATCACATCAAGTTGGGAACTCGGATTTGGACTTTAGGGGTACTTTAGAGGGGTTAAAAGTGACCCTAGGGTGTAGTTTTAACCTAAATTAGCTAACCCTAAGTAGTTACTTTGGGTTGGGGGTTAGTTTTTACCTATGGGAAAGCCTAGAACCTCATTATGGGCCTCCAAAAAGCCTACTTTTCAAAAGTGGCGAAAATGAAAGTGGTCACATGCATTCTAACTTGCCCACACTCTTTGCCAAACCCACAATTAAAAGGAGAGACAATATGGAAGACCAATGACTTAGTGTCATGTCTCAATTAATGTTATTTGTTGAGTACATTTTAGAGGCCTTTTTAGTGGGATGAGAGAGACTTAGTGCGTGTTCACCCACTCTCTAATTTTAGAGACAATTAGGTTTGGAAAATGAAAAGGAGAAGGGATAAGGAGCTCAACTCAACTTCATTCTCTCATTTTTGCTTTGGATTCAAGGTTGGTGGCTCTACCATGAAGGAAACTTCTTGCTTGAAACTCATAAAAGAAGATTGTTATGTAAATTGTATTGTAGATTTTCTTATCCTTCTTGCCATGAAAGAGTGTTTATTGCATCTCATTTTGTTGTTTGTTGTGTTAAAAGAATATGTGAGAGCTTGTATGTATGTTCTTGTAAATCTCTCCATTGTTGTGTTGGAAATGAGATTGCATATGAATTTTGCTTCATTTCTTGTTTTCTTATTTTTGAGAATGTTGTTTCATGGGAGTTAAGACATTACTCACCTTTTGGGAAGGGAAGAAGTGACCTTGGGTGAAGGGGTTAGTTGGGCTCTCCATTGTAGTGAGAGTTTCTTTTCTTGGAGAAGATGAATAAATTCATGGGGTATGGGCTCCATGAAGCCATCTTTGTATTCTTGCATTTTGAGGATGCTATTGAGGAAAGTTGTGTATGAAATATGGATTCATGTAGCCTTGAGAGGCATGGAAATACTTTTGTGAAAAATGTAACATGTTGGCATTCTCCTACTTGGAAAAGCCCACCTTCACCCTTCTCAATGAGTTTTGGAAAACTCATTTGTATAGCCTTGGATGAGAGTTATGTGTTATTGTGCATATATGTGTTATGAGAATTTTGTGTTGTATATCCGTTTAGCCTTGGTTCTCCAAGCTTGGGGGTGGTCTCATTGAGACCTAGGTTGGGAGGTGAGCTTCCCATGGTTCTCCTCTTTCATTTACAAATTTTTGATGCCAAGATGCTTGTTGATAAAGCTTCGGAGAGTTCTCAATGTTGGTAGGGTTGTGTGAGAGCAAGCTATGTTAGGCATTGTTGTAATTTTGTAAAAAAGAAATATCTCCTTGTTAAGAGAAGCATACTTGTAGATTGTAAAATATTTTCCTTCTCTTCATTGGGTCATCATGAAGTTGTATATTGAAATGTAATTGAGAAAAACTTGTTCATTCTCCTTGATACTCTCATTCATGTATTGTTACCAAATTGTATTTCATTGTTTAAAAATGTAAATGAATAATCCTTATTTTCATGCCTATTGTATTCTATTCTTTGGAATAGTGAAGTTAATCTTTCATTGTAAAATGATATCCAAAGTTGACAAGAAAAATAATGTATTAGTTTCATAGAAAGTAAAACTTTATTGGTATAAAAAGTTAGTAATCTCTTAAAGGTTTGATTGTAATTTTCAAGTTCATTACATTCAATCTCTTCTTGAACAAACTTCAATTTCAATATAAACAACATCTTAATTTTGAAACCAATATTGCAACCTCTTTTTCCTCCAAAATGAAGCATGATAACAATGAATAATTAAACATGTTAAAATACTAATGTAAAAATCACATATTACAATTATTCAATTTATAATGTCCTTAGTATAATACACTAATTGAATAATCAAATGCATGCAATTAGCTCATCTATAACAAGCAAAGAAACAACATGTTAGAGGCAATGTCAAACTAAAACAATGACACTTCCCAAAATTTTAGAGCAAAAATACTTTCTGAAATTTGTATGAGAAGAGAAATAATTCTTTTTATCACAAAGAATATTTCCTTCCCAAAATACCTTTCCTAATAAGAGTTAGTATATTAACACCTAAGTTAAATTATGTTAGTAACTAACACCTAACATAACTTGTTAATAACAATTAGTACCTAAATTTATAAAATGATTTTATATAACAACATACCCTTACACTCATCTTCCCATAAATGGGCGCAGATATGTGTGACAGAGTTCACAATAAATAAATAAAAGAAAACTTGCTTAGACAATGTAGGAGGAAAAGGCCGGGGGGAGGAGGGGCAGGGGTCATGCCATCATGTACCTTGGGCTTCCCCCACCCAAATCTCACGCTACCTTTCCTTCTATCCTCTCACACACCTTTATGGCATCATGCATTAAATGTTTGGGCAAGTTGACTTCCCAATTCCCTACGAAAATTTCTTGTAAAAGAGCCAAGTTCAATTTAGTTTGTGGGCCCCACACACTTGTTCTCTTGAAACATGTGCATGCCTTTTGGAGAGGGGATTTCCTTCAATGTTTTTCTTTTGCATACTTAGACTTATTTGGGGAGCATGTCCCTTCACCCCACCCACTTGGCAAGTGGGTCATGGGGAAAAGGGAAAATAGGATAGGGATAGATTGTGATGGGATAGGCTAAGTGTTTGTAGGTTTAGTAGGTTACTTTTTAAGATTTGATCATTGTTTTATTTTATTTATTAGTTTTATTTTTATTTGTTAATATATTCTCATGTACAAGTATTTACTAGTTAAAAGATTTATTATTAATGGGTACAAACTTATTTATTATTAAATTAAATTGTTATTTTGATAGGTTAGTAAGATTAGTAGATTAGTAGATTAGTTAGGACAATTTTTATTTGGGATTTGATTTGTATTTTATAGTTAATAATTTTACTTATTAGTGATTAATTTTATTTATTAATTATTAATTTTATTTTGGGATTAAATTCATTGTTAATAGAACTAGTCACTAATTAATAGATTTATGGTAAATTTGTGAATTAGCTAATAGGGTTATGGCCTAATGAATTGATTTGCTTAATTTAATTTAATTTAATATATAAGAGAGTTTTAACACATCTTGTAATGGTAGTATAACTAATCTACATTTTATGTTTAGATAACATTTCATGCTAGTTCACATTATCAAGTTTATTGTCGAATATAATTTGATTATTAATATGGTTAACTCATGAACTAATAGTGTTAACAAATTATCAATTATGTTAAATAAATCACATTCGAAATATATAACCTAGTTACATATACCTTTTAGGTTATTATTTATTGAAATGAATTGGTTAGATAATTAAAGCCCTCGTTCATAAGGGAATTGAAGGTTAAACATTATCGAGTAGGTTTTGATAGAATTGGATTCACCCTGAACAAAAATTCTAAAGTGAAAATTGTACCCACTAGGGTTCCGCTATCCGAACAAACTTAACCCTAGGTTGTGACTGGTTTAACCGTAGTTGACTTATCCATAACCTTTGATCGTCACTCCCTAATATCTTATCTTAAAAAAATAAAAAATTGTTGCATTTTTGTTGGTTAAATTTTGGGCATGACAGAAAATTATAGTCTAATTCTATTTCACATTATGTTGATGCTTATATATAGGCCCTTTTGGCAGTTTACAATGTCGGTTAACAAGTTAACCCTAAAAAATACTTGACAAGTCAACCAAGGGAAATGCTTGATGATTCAACTCAAAAAAGCTTAATGAGTTAACCCCCCAAAAAACTTGTATAGTATTTGCCTGATTAGTCACAACAAATCAACAATCTCCCACGTGAGGACTAATTAGGCTCCACACAAAAAACCTCCCACTTAGAGACTGATATTGTAGCAACACTGCTACCCCTGAAGCTCCCATTGGATTGACGCACCCTGGACTTTGTTATTCTTTTTATTGTGTTCAGTATTGAAGACTAACTGAAGCTGAAGAGGAGTTCAACTTCTCCCTTGTCACTACCTTTGTAAACATATCTGTTGGATTTTCATATGTATGTATCTTTTCCATCTTTAATTGTCCATTATCCAACACTGATCAAATGAAGTGATACCTCAACTATATGTGTTTGGTCTTTGAATGCAAGGAAAAATTACTTGCAAGATGGATGACACTTTGGCTATCTGTAAATAGATAATTTCTAGTTTGTGATTTTCCCAACTCTTCCATGAAAAGTTGTAGCTATATCATCTCCTTAGCTGCCTTTGTAGTGGCAACATACTCTACATCTCTAGTGGATAAAGTAACCACCATTTACGATCGATAAATCCAACTCAGTGTTGTCCCACCAGCAGTAAATACATAACCTATGGTACTCTGCCTAGTATCTAAATCCCCAGCCAAATCTGAGTCAATATAGTCTTTTAAATCAGTATTAGAGCCCCCAAAACATAAACATTTATAGGGTGTACCTTTCAAGTATATGAGAATCCATAATATTGAATTTCAATGCTCAACTCCAAGATGACTCATATACCCGCTAAAAACTCCTACAACAAGTGGAATATCTGGTCTAGTGCATACAATGGCATTCATCAAACTACCTATAGCTAAAGAATATGGTACCTTGGACATTTTGTCTTCCTCCTCTTGTGTCTTTGGATACATCTCCTTAGTCAATTTGAAATGACTAAACAAAAGTGTGTTGACAGCTTTTGCATTCTCCATATAGAATCTTTGCAACACCTTTTCAACATAATTAACCTGAGATAGAGTCAACATTTTGTTCTTCATATCTCTGTAAATTTTCATACCAAGGATTTGTTTTGTTGTCCCCAAATCCTTTATGAAAAAAGAACGTGCTAGTTATTGTTTCAACCCCTTAATGTGATCCATGTTAGACCCTGCTACAAGCATATCATCAACATATAAACATAAAATAATGTAGGTGTCATCATCCAACCTCTTAAAATAAACACAATGGTTTGACTTACATTGAATGAAGCCATGCTCAGTCATAAAACTATCAAATTTAATATACCATTGTCAAGGTTCTTGCTTTAAGCCATATAAACTTTTCTTCAATTTGCACACTAAGTTCTCGGGTTACCTTTGACCTCAAAACCTTGTGGATGTTGCATTTTTTTCTTTCTTCTAAATCACAATGGAGAAAAGTTGTTTTAACATCAATTTATTCTAAATGCAAATCTTCGGTAGCCACAATACTTAAAACAGTGCGTATAGAAGTCATTTTTACAACTGGAGAAAAGATCTCATCAAAATCAATGCCCTTTTTCTTTGCAAATCCCTTTACAACTAACTTGGCTTTAAATATTTTCTTACCTCCATCCTCCTCTTTCATCCTATAAACCCATTTATTTGGTAAGGCCTTTTTACTTGTGGGCAACTTACATAATTCCCAAGTCTGATTTTTTAGCAAGGAGTCCATTTCTTCTTCAATTGCAGACTCTCATTGAACCTTTGTATCCACCTACACAACTTCGTCATATCCTTCTGATTCTCCAACATCTGTTAATAAAATAGAATATAAAGAGGGAGAGAACTTTTCAAGAGGTCTACTTAGCCTTGTTGACCATGTAACATTCACTGGAGTTTGTGGTATTTATTCTTGTTGTTGGTGTGGAGCATGTTGGAAAAATGTTCAGCGCTCCCCTCAAGATTTGTGACATGGCTTAACCACCTCCTGTGTCTTCTATAAGTCTAGTGGTTATATCAAGAATTAACAAGTTGATCTTTTGGTGCAACAACAACTACTACTTGTAATAAGTGGTATCAGAGCTTGGTCACAGGTTTGAATCCCCTTGAGTAGCGCTGAGGGGGAGATTGTTGATAAAATGGTAAGTACTCCCCTCGAGATTCATGACATGGCTTAAATGCCTCCTATGTCTTCTATAAGTCTAGTGGTTGTATCAAGAATTAACAAGTCGATCTTTTGGTGCAATGGAAACCACTACTTGTAACAGAGCACGGGGAAACACTGGAACATCATTTTTTGGAGTATCATCCAGCACTACATAATCATTTTATTTCTTCTTGTGCTTCTATAACCAATCTTTGTACAAAACTTTCTCATTGAATATGACATCCCTGCTTCTTACAATTTTATGATATTCAATATCCCAAAATCTATATCCAAATTCATTAATGCCACATCTAACAAATATTTTTTTTACTTAGCTTCCAATTTGGCTCTATTTTCAGAATATATATATGCAAATGTTCACAACCGAAGGTTCTAAGAAAAGAATAACTCACCTTCTTACATGTCCATGCTTCCTCTGGAATACCACAACCCAAAAGAGTAGAGGGACCTCAAAAAAATAGTAGTGTTTACAGCCTCTGCCCACATGTTTAAGGACATCCCAACTTGCAACTTCATACTCCTTGCACACTCCATTATTGTCCTATATATTCATACGTTCATCCAATCCATTTTCTTGTGGAGTCCTTGGAACCGTTTTCTCCTATGAACACCATTAGAGAAACAATAATCTTTGAACTCTTGATGCAATACTCATCACCATTATCAGATATAAGACATTTTAGTCTTTTACTAGTCTCATTCTCAACCAAGCTTTTTCCATTTTTTAAAAGTTTCAAATACATCATATTTATGCCTAAGGAAATAAATCTATACTTTCTTAGTTGCATCATCAATTAATGTAACATGTTGTAGAGAGCCACCAAGGGAAGGTACTTGAGCTAGTACCCATACATTTGTATGCACAAGATCTAATTTCTCACCTTTCTTTTCCTTTCCACTCTTCAGAAAACTAACTCTCTTTTGTTTTCCATACACACAACTTTCACATAAATCCATATTGACACATTTTAGACCTGACAAAACTTTCTTTGAATGAAATAATTTCATCCTTTTTCACTCATGTACCCAAGTCTATTGTGCCATAGTGTTATTTTGAAGTCCACAGTGACTGTTTCATGTTCTACCTACTCAATTGCAACAACTGTTCTTGAACATTGACTTTTCCCTATAACAATTAAAGTAGAAGGAATAGTATGACCTATACAAAGATATAAGGTGCATAGTTTCACATATTTTTCTACTACTGATGAGCCTTTTGAAACCTTCCAATTGTTATCATTAAAGTAACTATGCAACCTTCATCACCTAGTTTTCCTGTTAAAATTAAATTCCTACTCAACCTTGGAATATGCCTTACCTCTTGTAGTAGTCAATGATTCTCATTCAAAAACTTAATCTTAATTCTTCCCTTTCCAATAATCTAACAAGGTTCATTATCTTCCAAATAGACTAGACCAAAATCCACTTAGACATAATCAAGAAAATAAATTCTATGAGGTGTAGCATGAAATGAGGCCCTTGAATCTAGAATTGATGAATCATCAACATTTTCTAGGGAAAGAAGCAAAACATCCTCTTTAGATTTATTACTTACCACATTTGCCTCCTTATTCCCTTCTTGTTTGTCTCCTTTATTTTTCTGAGACCAACAATCTTTCTTTTAATGACCTTCTTTCCCATAGTACAAGTGATTGTTTGGTCCTCTGGATTGAGACCTCTTGCCCTTTGATTTTCCTCATGATTTCCCATGACTTCTAGAATTGTTTTCTCTCTCCTTTGATCTATCTCTACTTTCTGCATTTAAAACACTATCTAATGTGGATCCACCTAAGCTTTTCCTACGAATTTCCTCACTTAGAATAGCACCAACATCATCAAATTTTACGGTATTTAAACCAGAAACAAAGTTACTAACATCCATTACCAAGTTGTTCCAACTTTTAGGAAAAGAAAATAGAATCAAAAGAGCCCTAATTTCTTCATCAAAATTGACATTAACAGAAGATAATTGGCTGGTAACTATATTAAACTCATTTAAATGATCAACAACTGACCCACCTTCTACCATTTTCATATTAAATAAATGTTTCATAAGAAGTATCTTATTTGAAGTGCAAGGCTTTTCATATAACTTCATTAGGGTTTCCATCAACTCTTTAGTTATCTTTCCTTGTGTAATATTAAATGTCACTGATTGTGCTAGGCATAAATGAATACTGCCAAGTGCCTTCTTGTTTAAAATATCCCAATCCTCATCAAACATTCATGTCAGTTTCTTGGATTTTCCTTCCAATGGCCGCCATAAATCATTTTGATAAAGATAGTCCTCCATTTGCATCTTCTAAAATTAAAAGTTCTTCCCATTAAACTTCTCAACCTTCAACTTACCCTTGTATGTCATTACTTCCACTCAACCGTGAGGCTCATACTCAATTGTAAGACCTTTAGGTATAGAGGATAACTAAAAGCAACTCGCTCTAATATTACTTGTTAGGATTAGAAGATAGAAATCTAACAGTTGCATCCAAGTATAACCAATAATGCAAAGGAATAAAATGTGTAGAAATAGAACAAGAAGACATAAATATTTAATCTGGTTCACCCAATCTTGGGCTACGTCCACCAATTAGAGAGTCCACTTATTTTATTATCTAGCGAAGAGAAAATTACAGTCTAATTCTATTTCACATTACATCATTGCTTATATATAGTCTCTTTAGGTAGTTTACAATGTCGGTTAACAAGTTAACTCTAAAAAATACTTGATAATTCAACCTAGGAAAATGCTTGACGAGTTAACCCCCCAAAAAATTTATACACTACTTTTCTGACCAGTCACCACAAACCAATAGGTAGGGGGAAGGGGGTATAGTCTCATATACCTACCACAACAAAACTCTACCAACACACATTGATGCTATGATGTTCAAATGCCTAAGTTGAATAAGATTTTAAATATTATAGCTATCTAGGTCAAATCTACAAATCAAGATTTCTATGATCCTTTTTCTTACTAATTATCATTTGCTCATTTCAATATAAGATAGTCAAATTATATATTAGAGTATTGAATACAAGGATAAAATCCTAATTTTATTGAACAATCTAAGATATATTAGAAAATTATTAGGGAATTACTAAGAAATTATTTTGAGATGTCAACACTTGAGCATCATATAAGTATTAGTAATGAATAAGAAGAGAATAGGTGCATGGTTCTTTGGAGTGCCTTGAACTTGTTCATATTGTTGAATTGGTTTCAAGTATTTGACTAAGAAAATAAAAGGTGATCAAATAGTTGCCTACACCTGCCACAATGAAACTCTACTTTAATATAGATTGATACTATCATTTTAAATACCTAAGTTGAATAGGACTTTAAAGATTAAAACTATCTAAGGTCAAATCTATAAATAAAGATTTGTACGCATAAAAAATTGGCACATCCAATTTCTTTAGAGAGAGGGATGTGGTTGACTATGGCTGAGAGGTTGAGCATGTGGAGGGTTATTTTAGGCTAAATGGACAGCCTTCGATATATTACCATGTTTTGATGTCAACCTACTCATTCAAGGTATTGATTTGGTTGACAATGAGTAGTGGAATCAGGATGGGATGCAAATGCCAACTATGACATGTCATTGTAAATGTTAGTTTGTGCTCAATAAATATTTAGTTGACTAGAGACTTGGAGCAAATGTAAGATTTTACATGTGGTGAATAGTTCGATGTTGATGAATGTGTACTACTTGAATGTGTTGATTGAATATATTTCTTTTAATATTGTTTGAAATGTTGTATCGGTGTATATTGTTGGAGACATTGAATAATGTTGTGTCAAAAATTATGTGTTGTAATTTGTTGCAATGTCATAGTGTAAAGTATCAAGATGTTTGTTTATTATTTTTGTGATTCTATAATATTTTTAATTTTTAGTTTTATTAATAATTTCTCAAAAGTAAATAATATCTAATCTATAATAATTATCTTAAATATAAAAGTGTGTACTCTATGTAGGAGATAAAATAATACGACTAATTCAATCTAGTTATAGGAAATCACAAATAAAATTGACTGTATTTTCTAAAATGGGTAATTGGAGATAATTAATTAATTAATGTATAGGTACTTAATTAAATGTAGTTGTCGTAGGGGTAAAGTATTTGTAAATCTGCAACAACCAAGTTAGATCCAACCACAAAGATCTATATTGCTACAAACAATACTCTTAATGTCAAGAGAAGATGAAAATATAATTGATTGTAAATTAACAAAATTAAATCAAACCATTGCAACAATCAACAAATCATCCCTTGGCTCTCCCCTTCTCAATGCAATGTGGGCTCTCAGAATTGCTCAAGTATGATAACATGAGAAATCAAGATTGTGGTTGTAAAATTATGAGAATTAAGTCTCAATATATAAAATTTTGAACTTCAATCAGGGTTGGGTTGATGGATCAAATAACTAAAATTGACTAGACATACGACTAACTTGATTGAATAGAAGACTAGGACTAATTGATAGTTAAGTGGTTACACAACAAAATAGATTGGATAGTTAACTCAATTGATTAGAAGTAGATTGGATAGATTAGACAATAAATTGAATAGATTGGACATAAAATTGAATTGATTGATTAGTAGACTAAATTGATTGAGAATAAGGATTGTTAGTCAATGACAATTAAAAGAGGTGGAATTGGAGGAATAATTAGCGTTAAATAAAATTCAAAAATTTATTTGATTGTGCAAGAGGGAAATAAATAAATAAATTAAATTAATTTATTTTTTAGAAGAATTAGTTTACATTGGGAAAATGGAAAATTAAATAAATTGACCATTTATTTAATTTTAGAAGATGTAATTAAGTAATTTGGAATTATCACTTGATTGTGGTGATAATAACAATGAGGAATATTTTAATTAAATAATGCAATTATTTAATTAAACTGAAGAAAAAAGATAAATTAAATAATAACAACTATTTAATTAATTTTCAAAGAATAATTTGAGAATCTCTAAAGAATATTTATTAGAAACTTAAATAAATAAATAAATAATTAATTAAAATTATTCAATTATGGAATTAGAGGAAAATGATAAATTTGAAATGTGAATTAAAAAAAGATACAAATTAATTAAATAATTAAAATTATTAAATTAATTAAGATGAAAATTAGTAAAATTATCGTGCACAGGTGACAAGACAATTTTTTTAGTGTCTCCATTTTGCCCATATTTGAGACAATGTGTTTTTTAGCATTGTTTCAAAGAATAATTAATAAAAATTATGCCCCAATATGCCCCAACAGGATCACGGTAACAACTAGGTAATATGATGCCTCTTAAAAAATTGAGCGAAAAATCTAGAAAGGAGCTCAATTTGTTGAAAAAGTGACAAGGATCCCAATGAAACTGGTGGATCAGAAAAAGGAGGTGTGTAGCAAAATTTATGGGCTCTGGAAGGTAAAAGTTTACATGACCAGATTGAAAGGGGAGTGTCCACATCCACCAAGGAGGGCTAGGGGGTTATAAATAAGGCCTAGGGGTCGATTTCTAGGTTCATTTGCACTCTTGAGTTTTGGAAATTTTAAGAAGTAGAAGAGATCTCCAAGCAACTTTGAGAAGCGATGGCGGGCTATGAGGATGGTGGTCACGCCGACAAGAGTGTTAGGACATATCGATGGCTAGAGGGTGCCCCAACACTAATGAGTACATTATTGATCATGCATTAATTATCTCAATTTTTGTACTTTTCTGTAAGTAGGTCTAAGCAAGAAACTTTGTATGCAAGACATGTGATAGGCACATTCATTGTAAGTGCGACTTATGTGACACATTTGATAAGGTTAGAATTTTTTAATTGACTCACATGTGTTATTCATGCAATGCATGTGTATTTCATTAGATGCAAGTGTAAGTTTTATTATATGCATGTGTATGTATGATTAGTCACAATTGCGTTATAGGATAAATAATAATTAAGTTGCATTTGCATATCCAATTCAACACATTTGCATGGTAAAAATGTACAAATGATTAGACACATATGTATAGTTCATGCAATGCATTTGTCATGTTTATTTTATTTACACAATTAATGAATGCATTTGGTCATGTGATTAAATAGATATAGTGTAAATGTATTTTCATGATATGTTTTTGCATTTTGATTGGTCTTGTATTTGTATTTGATGGTTTAGATTTGATACTTTATACTCATCACTTGGTAGAATCATCTCGAGACTCTAGCATATAGACATCGACTCACTCAAGAGGAGCACGATCAACTTGATAGGATGGGACTATTACATGTAACTTTGATGCCCCAAATTAGGGAAAACAAGGGGCTTATTATAGCACTAATCAAGATATTTTGAGTGGGAAAACAATGATTTGATGAAGTGTTAATGCCAGTGGAAGATGAAGAATTGAGGAAAATATTGAAGAGCATGTAAGGATCTGATTGAGAAAAGATAGTTGCACATCTATAGGTCATTTGTATTATTGTTTCTTACTAGCATTTGTAACAGAGAAATCTCTTAACAAAGTGGACTTAACAGTCTTATTGTAAATCCTTGAGAAAGGTGACATTATAAAATAGTGTTTAAAGCCGTCTTACAAGGTCACTCATAACAAGGTGAAGATCCTAACAGATATGAGGTAAATCCCTTAACCGGGTCACACATAACAGTGTGTTTTGTAATCTTTAACTAGATTGGCTCTTAATCGTGCATACTTCAGAAGAGTATATTTCTTAGTGGGTGACAATTCTAATAGTGGTTTTTCCCAAAGCTGGGTTTCCACATTAAATATTGGTGTTACACATTGTGAATGATCTATGTGAATGTTTTACTGATTGATATAGTTTATTTACTATTGTCGGTAAATAGTGAATTGTGTTTCTACCGAGTAGTTAGCGAGTTAATCAAAATTTTTTTTTTTAAGGTATTTGTGATTAGGATTATTGATTCACCCCCCCCCCTCTCTATAATCCAACAATTGGTATCAAAGCTAAGTACTTTGAAGATATAAGTTTAAAGACTTGAGTAAAAGATCCAAAGATGTATAGGAGAGAGGTACCTAATTTGAATAAGGAAAGTTTCTCAACGCGAAAAAGTATAATGAAATTGTATATGTTTGGGATTGGATAATATGTCATGTATCTACTGGAGAATGAATACACTGCACCACCTACTAGACCCTTGACAGTTGATCAGATGAAAGAAAAGAAGGAACACAACTCGGTCATGATAAAAATTGATTCTTCCCTCTCCAATGTTGAATTCAATGATATTAAGGACTGTGTTAATTCAAAATAAATGTGGGACAGGCTTACACTTATCTATGAAGGAGATCACCATGTTCAAAAAGATAAGGTTGAGAGGAAAATATGATGAGAACATCACACAATATAGCAACATAATTAAGGAAATTGTTAGTGCCATCGAAGGTGCTGGTGGATCACTGACTAATGAAGAAGTGGTAAGTAAAATATTGATAACTTTGTCTTCTAAGTATACTATTAAAGTATCTATAATTCAGGAATTGAGATCTATACCAAATAATATTGTTACTCTTGAAGCCCTAATTGGTAAGTTGACTGCATTTGAGTTAAGTAATTATGATAATAGTCTACCGACTATTGAGACAGCCTTCAAGTCATCTATGAGAATTGAAACATCAAGAAAAGAAAGAGATAATCATAGTAGTTCACATGGAATTGAATATGATAGTATTCTAAATGAAGATAAAGAACAAGAAGAGTTGGAAGCACTACTGGCTAACCGACTACCTAGAGGCAAAGGAAAGTACAAAGGTAAGTTACCATTGAAATATTTCAATTGTAATAAGATTGTTCATATTGCATCAAGTTGTCCTGATAATGATAGAAATGATAAGAATGATAAAAGAGACAATCGACACTGAAGAATCAGAGATTTAAAGGACAAAGGAAAGAAGTTGTGCTACCTAGCTAAGGAAGGTGTAACTGATGATGAATCTGATGATACCGACACAGACTATGAATTTGTCTTTGTTGGAGTAAAGGAATAATCAGATGAGGAAAATTTTGAAGATGAAAAAGAACTTGTTTATCATGTAAGTAAACCCAACCCTTGGATTATTGATAGTGGTTGTTCACATTATATGACTGGTGAGGTACAAGAATTATCAAGATTTGAATAAAAAATTGTTATTGCCTTTGAGCAATGCAAAGATTTATATAAAAAACCAACACTTCTATAAATAATGAATAGTCAACAGTCTATTAAAAAAATAGCAATCCACTTGACACAATTTACTACTCCAAATAATTGGGCTTCTGTTATTCAACTTAATTTTCCATCAATGTCAGTTTCAAAGGTGTAAGTATTAACAAATATACTATATGATAAATGTAATAAATGTCACTTAAAAATCAAGTGTATACCACAGGGATTAGCAACTGTTATGCCAAGAACACATGTTATGCCATGCTTGTCACAGTGAGTTTATCTACATTGGCTAAAGGTACATAACATCGATGCTTGCCTAAATATAATAGTTATGAATGAAGAATAGAAGACAAGATCTAATTTAACACTTCACCTACTCAAAACACAAAGCAATGAAACAATCCAGATTAGGCCAAGAGAGGTTGACAAATTCAATAAGAGAATACTTACACAAAATGAAGTCGAATCATGCTAGACAATGACAATGAGAAGTTGACTATTGGTCCTTCTAGTTTGTTATTCGATAGTTGCCTAACAATGACACATTCAAAATGCACTTATGAGCAAAGACCTAGAATGAATGAAATTGATTAAATAATGAAGGTATGTTAGTTTGAGCTTCACTTGGTTTCGAGAATACTTTAATATTCTCTACTTAACAAGGCCAACCACGTGAAGGTGGAAGCTCATCTGGCCTCATCCCCCCTCCCCCTAACATCAATCTAAATTCCCCACTAACATCTAATTACACACTTCATTCATCCATTTATGAACTATAACATTCAATCAATACAATCACATAAAATTCATTAATATGATATAACATTCATTAATATGCAACACTAATCAAGAATTCATTAACACATAACAATATTCATTAACATGACATATAATTCAATATTAATACACAACATTCATAGATAATTACTTAAAACAACGTTCTTTCATTATCCAACAAAGTTAATCAAATAAATTTTATCAAAGAGCATTTTTAAGAAATCATTTCTTTTTTGGGTTTTTCTTGGATTTCTTAAGGTAAAGGCTGAGAGGAGCATCAACATCTTCCTCCTCTTGTGGTTGTGATCTCAAATTATGATGTTTCCTCATGTCTCAAGGAGCATGAGGCTACTGCACTAAAAGGGGGTCTGCTGCAATAACAAGTAAACGGGTTAAATTCACATACTTTTTTTACTGTTACATGTATTTCATTAACCAGTAGAACATAACATGCATTTTTATTTACCTGACAATGCCACATCATCATGTACAATAAAATTTTGATCTGTCCCCACCTCAACATGCTCAACATGCTCTAAAATATTCAAAAAAAGGTTACACAGCCAATTACAATTAAAGATGTTAAATTCTATTAATAATTACGTAATTTATTTCCAATAGAAAATTAATACCTCCACCACTGTGATGCACATCATGGCCTTCGTCATGCCTAGGTTCTGTGATAGGATTTGAAGGCTGTAGTGAAATGTCATGCACATTGTTATCATGAAATAGTCAATTTATGTTCGAAATTAACTATTCAATTTCATTTACTTTTCATTTGACCAATTTACCTGTGTCTCATCTGGTGTAGCAGATTCTTCGTTATAGCTTTTAGATTCTTGGCGTAGGCGTGCAGCCACAACTTTATAGCCTTCCTTCAAGGCTATTCTTTTATCTTCATTCATGGGCTCTACATTGAATTTTGTGCCCTGTATCTTTTGTTTAATATCGTCACTTTTACATGTATGATTTGATTAGACAAAATTGTTTGCAACCTTATATATAAAAATTTGATATGAAATTCCAATGCTACTACTTACAAGTTGAGAGTGAAGTTTCATATAGCCACCAGAGCCAAGTTTGTGTTGGCCAACCTTTTTTAATCTCGCTTGTGTAGCTTTTGATGTGTCTTGCAGTCTATGAAAGTTTTGAAACATGTTAGATTATATATTTACAAAGATCACTAATTAGTGCATGATTACATTCTACTTAATACTATCATGACATATCTTCTTTTGTTGTCTTATGGTTGAATTCCACTACCCTTTAGCCTTTTCTCTTTTGCATCTTCCATTATTTCATTCCACTCCATCAATAGAATCATAGGAGGACACTCGTACTTTGGGTTATCCTTTAGAGCCCTTCTATATTAGTCCCTCACAGTCTTTATATGTTTGGATGCTCTTTTAAGAATCGTGACACTATCAAAAGTTTTATTTTTGAAGAGGTCCTCTAAAGATTTAATGAGCTGATTTTTTTAAGTCAGCATCCTGTTCATTCCACCTTTTTTGAAATTTTTTTTTGTTAGAAATCATAACTTTAATATAGTACAATAAATGGAAGATAATAAAAATATTGTACCAATATTATGAAGCTACATACCTTTTACGTATGGTGGGCTCAAATAGCTTCAATGTCATTTCAAAAAGATGATCATAAAAAACATCACTTCCTACAAAAATATCATGGGATTCTTAGTCCAAAATGAGTTATGTATAAGTAAACTAAATTACACTATAAATAATAACAATTTTAAAGCACCTGGAAGCTTTGGTACTTTTAACGAAAATATATTGTTCTTGTTCAACAACAATGTCCCCGCAAACGAACCAGTACTAGTAACATGGGCTGATCCAGGAAATGGTTGATCTTCACTAGTACTGGTCTGATATTTTCTTGTACCAGGTATAGGTGTATCTATTAGTGCAAAAAATAGGTCCATGCAATGTATAAAATTCACACAAGAAAAATAATCAATGCATGATTAGCACATAACAAAATATAGAAAACAAGGTTTTACCAGTTGTAGCTGGTACAAAGGAAGATGTTTGCAAGCACCTTGTTGTGGACAATGCAATCGTTGATAGAAGAATGTTGATTGAAGAAGGTGTCTGCACTTCATCATGAGCTGAAGAATACATTGTTAGCAAAGACATTTTCAATGGATAAAGATTAAATGGGGTACTAGAAGCATCCCAAACATAAGTTGAGTCAATAATGCATACAAAGGTTAAATGAATGGTTAAAGGTTTAAGGATTATTTACATGAAGGTTGTGCGGTGCTACAACCCTCACCATATTGACCATGATTCACAGGTGTCAAAAAAATTCTATAATAAGAACACATCATATTTTAGATCATGATCCATAAGATAGTATAAAATATAAACATCTATTGAACTTTAATTATTGCTTAAGATTAATTACTGCTTACATTAATACAATTGAATCTATGTATCAATTCTTCTTTGAGTTCCTCTGTCTCCTCAGTTTTGTTTGGTTCCATTACAAGGTTAAGAATTTCTTTACTATATTTATTTTTTATTTGAGTAGCCATGAATATGGGGTTAGAGCTAGATGCGATGTCATCTATAAATGCCGCCTTAATTTCAGATCGCAACTGATCTGCTATCATTTTTGCTTTTTCCTATCAATAAGTATCAAGTTGTGACATCAATATTAGTAAAATTCTATCAAAATAATTCATAAGCCATAAAGAAAAGAACATAATAATATGAAATTTGTTTCTACATAATTTTTATAATT
Organism: Chamaecyparis obtusa; assembly: GCA_027943335.1. Lineage (NCBI taxonomy): Eukaryota > Viridiplantae > Streptophyta > Pinopsida > Cupressales > Cupressaceae > Chamaecyparis > Chamaecyparis obtusa. The sequence continues at coordinate 1,957,205 of BSBK01001590.1, forward strand.
ACACTAATTAAGGTTTACCTTTGATGAAGAAGTTGTACTGTGAGGAACATCCCTGCCTGTATCTTGAGGTGGATCCATGTTGCCCTGTGACAAGATTAGTAATTCTTAGCAATCAACAATGAAATGAAAGTAATAAAATTACCAAAAAAAATTATTAATAAAATAGTAGATTGTACATTGAAGTCAATATTAATTGGAGGCAATTGGTTTAAATGTTATACTTACCAGTCCCATGATAGGGAATTTTTTTGTATCTACACGATTCAAATTGTAATCTATCAAAAGCTCTTCCTCTACACTTATTGATTTTATCGCACATACAAATACATGATTTCCCTCGCGTGCCTCGAATATACAATTCGACCGCTTATTAGTTGACACAGGTCGGGAACTATATATAAAACCTACAATATTCCCTGTTGCTTTTGGCCTTCCATCAATATACATAGCGAGCCTTTTAGTTTGATCATTTACTTTGCATTGTATATAATTTGCTGACAATGCATACCTATGCATACTTTTTTTATATTGCACAATCTGCATCCAATCATTGTAATTGTAACAAGGTCCTACATAGTCCATCAATTCAACAACTTGATTATAACTAACCTTTATGCCATCCATGGAAAATAAGCCCAAACCATGTAATGAAGATGGAGCTATGCAATATATCCTTTCGTTAACAAAAAAATTAGTGTTAACTGGAGGTAGTTCCTTGGGTATCCATTCTTTTTGAAGATGTGTGTACCTTAAGGGAACCTTCCCGTTGTAATACCCCAAAAATGGGCTATAAGTTCATTAACCTCCTATATCATCAAATCATATGAAATCGACATCAAAGTCCTAATCTAAGGCACATCTAAACATCATCAAATCTAATTGATTATCTTAAATTTTGCATCGGGGAATATTCCTAGTAATATTCTTAATTATCTTAATTATCTTTAATTTTATAATTATTTGGCAATAAATCACATTTATCCTAAAGTTTGATTAATTGAATATTTTCATATTTAATTAATTAGATTTAATATTTGCCACTTAATTATGTAATTAAATTTAATTATATCTATTATTAATTATATTATTTAATTTTGACAATAAATCTAATATCATATGAATAATTGATTAAATTCTTATTTAATTAATTAAAGCAAGTTGTCATTATTTAATAATATAGTTTTTAATAAAATTTTGATTAAATAATTGATTAACCCATAAATCAATTGTTTTATTTTTAAAAGCAGTTAAGTTGGAAATAAATCACTTTATTATTAAATTAATTCATAAATAAAACATGCACAATCATAAAAGCAAACAACTATTAATTATCAATTAAAGCTAAACTCTATTTTGAGTTAAAACTTAGCTTTTGCATGTTTTTGTGAGTTAATTATCTTTTATTTAAAAATAACTCAAAAATCAAGTTGAGTTATTTGAGTGATTTATGACTTTTTCCCATGCACCTCCAAAGCCCTGGATTTCTATAAATTAAAGGCTCAGCTCTTCACAAATCATCTCATATTTTGCACAATCACGCTGGAGAATTGGAATTGAAGAATCAAAGCTCTTGTGAATCGACATCTTTGTGAGATCAATCTTATTTTTGCATTCATAGTTTTCATATCATTGTTAGAATCTTCATTGTTAGATCATTTAGCATTCATTTCATATCAAGTTTTTCATATTAGCATAGATTCATATCAAGTTTTCATTCTTATTGCATAGAAAATATCAAAAATATAGATTAATTGCATTCAATTTCATATCCATCTTTTGCATTCAAATCCTTCATTTAGGTGTCGTCTAGGTCACTGATCTCGATTACAATCTGAGAACATTAATCTCGCACCTATTAGAAGGCAGTAAATCGCTTGGTTAGATAGCTTTCAATTTTGCACGATTTTGATTATAGCTAACCTCTAATGTTTTACTGAGTGTTGTGTCTACAGATCAGGTATAATTTTCACACACACATTTCTGGCGCCCACCGTGGGGCAACCCACCTTTGCATGCTGGTTTTGATTTTTTTGGGAGCTAAAACCCCAAAGTTTCAAAGATTTAATTTTATCTCCCAAACGGATTGGAATTTTAATCTGAAATTTTTTTTGCAGGTTGGTGACATGTCATGGAAGCTACAGTAAAAAATTTAGAATTTTCTGAGATGTTTTAAATTTTTAATAATTTTTTCTTGAAATTATGGAAAAAATTAATATCTGACGCAAATCAGAATATTTTTTGAAAATTTTTATATTTTCGGAAAGCTCTTTAAATTATACAGGGGGTCCATTCTTTGTGTTTTAAATTTGGACATGATATCATAGCTCAAATAGTCAATTTACAAAAACTGGTCTGTATTGATAAAATGGGTCTCTAGGGCACAAATGAAAAGGTTTTTCTAAAATTTTTGCATTTTTGGAAAGCTCTCTGTTTTTTAGTAGGGGTCTCTATTCTGAATTTCTATTTTTGTGGCCAAAATCATATCAAAAAAATTAGATCTTGTTGACTAGGTCAAATGCAGCAAAAAAAATAAAGTTTTGTGATGGGTATGCACTTATTTTTTTTACATGGTTCAATGAATGATATGAGTTGTCATTTGGGTTGATTGCTGGTTATTATTACTGATAATAATTTATTTTTAGAGCTAACCTTATGATTTTCATAAGTTGAATATATTTTGCATATCTTGTTTGCTTGTTTGCTTGTTGGAGAGTTCGTCACTTGCTTGCATGGAAAAGCTCAACAAAAATTGCTAAAAATCAAGTAAAATCTACTAAGCGCGTTGCAAGGATCCCAGGTATTCTCCTTCATCTAATAATATTTTTATTTGGGACTTAAAATAAATCTCTTATGTGTCAAGCTTGTGTGCATCTTTTCATGTTTTTGATCTATTTCTACACACTTGCATAATTGATACTAGGTTGTGAACCCTTAAGGATTCATTAAGTAGTCTTAGAATACTTGTGATTGATCTTGATTGCTATCTTGGGTTATTGGACTCGCTAATCCGCCGGCCCCTCATTTCCGCCCCGTGGTTGCAATCTCAGCGCCATAAAGGGGAGGGGTCAACAGGACAGAAGCGTTAAATGTTCCACTTGGCAACCCTTTTGTGCTTTTAGGAACTCCCTTGTTTTCTAAGTTGTGGACTCGTTTTTAGCTTGTGTGAGGTGTTAAGTGTTCCACCTTGTGGACTCATCTCATATTCTCTTTAAACGTTAAGTGTTCCTCTTTCTACTTTTTGGATGCTTTTGGTAGATTTGCTTTCGGAACATACATCTGTGCTCACATAGTAATTAGGCCCTATGAACACTATTTGTGATTCTTGAGAGATTGGATTCCTAGCGAAATCCTTCTTGACGATAGAATCCTTGTAGGTAGGGAGGATACTTAGTGCGTTTCACATTCAACTTAGTTAGTGAGTCTTCTCTTATTGATCGACACATTCTCTCTCCGGAGAGGTTGATAGATCATGTGGGGTTGATATCACAAGCTTTGGTGAATCAAAATTGGTTAGTGCATCTTCTCTTATTGATTGATACATTCTCTCCCCGGAGAGGTTGATAGATCACGTGGAGTTGATATCACAGACCTTGGTGGAACAAAACTTTGTCTTAGCGTGTCGGATTAATCTGCTTGCTTTGTTTGGGTTAAAAGTGAAGAGGTGTCAAAACCTTGAATCTAGAGCCAAGTCCCCTTGTGGTATACTATTGTGAGTCATCTTTAGAGAGGGTTAACCGTAGCGTACAATCCCTTCACAGGGCAAACTGCATTGACGGAACCTCAAGCGGTAATAGCCATTTTCACCATGGTAGTGACAACCGCTATATAAATGTCCTTGTGGAAGAAATCTCCACGGGTATGGTTCATTGTTGGGTTGTCAGATCTCCCTAGCAGCTCTTGAAGATTAAGTTCTCGGACTGTGTCAAAACCCCGGTGCGTCGGGATTGGAGTTCACCCCTTTGAATCATAAAAGTTGCAGAGTCAAACCATTACTAAAAACCTTAGAGAGGCCAATTTTTCATTCTCAGGTATATGTGTGTTATTGCAAAACTTTTCAGAACATACACAATTAGTACTCTCAGGGATTAGCACAATTTGGTCACTTGATTGTTCATGTGCAAGGTTGCTTTTGCCCTTGTTCATTGTTTTCAGACGTGCTTGGAATCACTTGCTTGCTATTCTGTGTGCTTGTTTATCTACTTGGCTATTAAAAATGATCAAATCTGGTATAACCTTCAAATCTGGACAATACAATTTGCAAACAATCCAAAACTGAAGACCTTAAATTTTGCAAAAATTGACGTAAAATCTTTTCTGGAGTCAAAAGTCATTTCAGAAAGTCAAAACCCTATTAGGAACTGTCATACGAGTTTTGTCAAGTGTCATTTCAGTATTACCCAATTGTCGTATGAGTTTAGCAACTGTCATTTCATAGACTACCCAGTGTCGTACGAGTCTGCAGAGTGTCGTTTGGAAAAATTTGAGAGAGTTGTCAGAAATTGTCAAATTGCAAGATATCCAATGTTTCCAGCCTAGTTCCAGAATCTGTCAAAAATATCATTGTGTCAGGAATAGAGCAATAGCTATTGAGAATCAGTACACATGTCTCAAAGAATCAGTGAACAAGAGGAAGAAGCTCTGATCGCCACTATAATGAAACAGATACATGCTATGCAAGTCCAGCTTGACAAACTTGGGAAAGAAAAGGAACCTCTATACTCTTTTCCATTTGATAAAGACTTGTACATGTCACCATGCCCCCGGAAAAAAATTGAGCAATATGATACCTCTTCCACGGAGAGTGACACATCTAGCTTTGAAGACTATGATGACTATGATGACAGAAAATGTAATGATACCTATGACACCTCTATTCCTAAGAGTCCTCCTCATCGTTCATTCCTGCTTACTACAAATGGGCCGTCACATTGGATAGATCGTGATGGTGATCCATATGATTCTGATTTTGAAAGAGATTTTGATGGCTTTTGTGGACAATACCTTGATGATGATCCATCTACTATTGCTGAGGACTATAAAATACATCATGCTAGCTTGAAACGTCAATACTATAAGGATCTCTCCTCTAAGAACTCTCCAGCTGAAAATAAAGATTACACTCTCAAGCAAGATCATGTTAATGTTGGACCTTTGTCTTGTGATGGTTCCCTTCCATCCCCTACTTCCTCCAATACCCATACATTTCCTAAAGCTTCAGGGTCTTTAAAATCTTTCACAGAACCTTCATCTGACACAAGCCCTGATACTTTTCATGTGGTTCCCTATAGTTATCCTCCAGGGCCACCTCTTAAAGAAACTCAAGCTAACCTTCACTTGGCTGCAAATACTTTCAATAATGATAAACCTAAAGAGCCTAAGCCTTCATATGCTATAATCCCTACTTTAGCTAGTCCTCCACCATCTCTTCCAAAGTCATCCATACAATCCCAACATGCTTCCTTGTCCTTAGAAGTGGCTCCATGTCAAGAGGACTCTAAAAATGATGAAGAAAAGAACATAAAGAAAGATCAAGATCAAGAACCCTCCATGTCATCCACTCCTTTTTCTAATGTCTCTTATCCACCTCAGGGTTCTTTTGATCCTGTACCCCCTTTTTCATACATTCCACCATGTCTTAAGTCTTCTCTTAAGCAAGATCAAGCTACTACTTACACTAATGAGCTTATTGACAATCAAAATGACCTTACTACGCTTGCACTTTCCAAAGATGATACTTCCATTAAGGTTGGTAAAAATGGTGTTCCTTCCAATGTCAAGCCTATTGAAAATCAAAAGAAAAATTATGCACTTGTGCTATCCAAAGATCCTTGTCAAGATCAAAGTCTTCCATCTTCTTGTTCTACCACTCCATGTTCACTTTCACTTTCTACTCTTCCTAAGTCTTTGCAAGCTTTGAACAATCCTATCAAAGAAGGTGCTCATATTCAAGATGTCCATGATTCTATTGAAGATCCTAATGCTCACTCTAAAGATGCTGATATCCTTGGTTGTCATATAGATGCTGATGAACTTATTGATTATTCTTTTGCGTCTTCCACTTCCATCCTTGGACCTCTTCCACCACTACAAAGATCTTCACGTCTACCTTCCATCTTGGGTCCTTATGTCCCTTCACTTTCCCCTCCTAACTCTCCTGATTCGCCATCCATCTTGGGTCCTTACATACCTCCATCTCCCATCTTTCCTCAAGATCAACATAGATGCATACCCTTGAATCCTTTTCATCCACCCACCCATCTAAACCAGTCATATCCTCCCTCTTCCACAAGTCCCAAGTCTTTTGGAAGTAACTTGAATGTTCAATACAAGAAAAAGAAGCAATACAAGAATCTATCAAAAAAAGAAGATCACCATGTCTCCTCTGATAGACATGGAAACATAAAGTCAAAAGAGATATCTAAGAAAAAAACTACAAGACAAGTATGGGTTCCAAAATCCATCATTCAAGATATTCTCTCTAGATCATCAAAAGGAAATAAAAATCCTAAGGCTATATGGATTCCAAAGTCTCTCTTGAAAGAGTCTGGTGTTGAGCAAAAAGTGAAGTTGACATTCAAGCTTCCAAAGGCTTCCACTTCATCTCCCTCCAAAAATATTCTTCCATTCCATGTGCCTAAACCACAACCTCTGCTATCCATTCGCCATATTCCTTCACGTATTCCTTCATTCACGATTCCTCCATTATCTCACCACCCTTCAAGGTATGTGTTGATGTTGAATTTGCCTTCCTTTCCATCTACCCTTTCACAATCCTTCCATGCATTATCCTTATACCTCCTATCCTTTTTCCTCATTTGCCTATTCCTCCTATCTTCCAACCTCACTCGCTTTACATAAAACCTTATCCTCCATTTTTCTCTTCCATCTCCCTTTCCCTATCAGCATCTTTGAGCATATCATTTTGAATCTTTGGCATATCATGGTTTATCCTTTCAAGGAGCATTACATAAAAAGCTTGCCTTCTTCCAAAAAAATAAAAAAATAAAAAAATAAAAAAATAAAAATAAATTGAAAATGTGCCTTGGTGAAAACTTGGAAACAAGCGCCTTGGTAGCAAAAGTAAAGAGAAATAAATTCATCCTATGGTGAAAACCACTTCCTTGTGGCACCTTGGATAAGTACCATGATGAAAACCTGGCAATCAGGCATCATGCGTAGTTCTTCTACATATTTCATCCATTCCATCTTCTCTCTTTGATCTTGACAATGTTATTTATACATGAATATTTGGCTATTTTGTGAGCTATCTTACGGTGATCTTGCTTTCATTCCTTCCATGTTTAGCCTTCATATCCATCTTCCTCCATTCATTTTCACCTGTCACTATCCTTTTCCCCTTTGGTCTTGATCTAATAAAAAAAAAGAAAAGAAAGAGTAAAACACGGTGCTATGAGGCCTCTTGACATGTCTACTCCTTTGGATTGCATCCTTTCCTGCTCTTGCATTATGATTTTGTGCTTATCCTATGCTAGCCTTTCATTGCTTGTCCAAATGTGCTTTACATGACAATTTTTCCCTAGCTTGGGTATTCTTGAGGAGTTTCCCCTTGAGGATTTCTTCCCTTCATTTTCCTTCATTCTCTTATCTTCCATCTCTTCCACCAGCTTGCTAATCCCTCTTGTTCTCCACCTTGCTAGACATTGGGACTGCACGATATGATCTTGCTTGGGAGTTTGCAAATAGAAAAATATGCTATCAAGTATACCCAGCATCAGAACCAATATCAGAATAATTATTAGAATCAGTATCAAAACCAGTATCAGAACAATTATCAAAATCATTATCAGAATCAGTATCAGAACCAGTATCAGAACAAGTATCAGAATGGGCCTATAGAACTAGTATCAAACACCTACAGGGTCTACACCTTTCGCTTTAGTTTATGGGTCTGAAGCGGTACTGCCTATTGAGGTTGAAATCCCATCACTCAGAATCATAATGCATGGACTTGTCACTGATGAAGACTACCGAGTGTCTAGGTTACAAGAACTGGAATTACTAGATGAGCGCAGGCAAGCAGCGTATGATCATCTCAGAGTATATCAGAAAAGAATGTCTAGAGGCTACAACAAGAAAGTCAGACATAGAGAATTTCAGGTTGGCGATCTAGTGTTGAGAGAAAATCCTAAAAATCAATCACATCGAGAACGCAAGGGGAAGTTCGAACCCAACTGGCTGGGTCCCTTTGTAATCACTGCTACTTTTGGCTCTGGTGCCTATCAACTCTCAACAACTGAAGGAGAATAGCTCCGAGAACCAATCAACGTTCTCCATCTAAAGAAATTCTATGCCTAAGGCATTCAGTGCTTGGTAAATGTCCTGAAAAAAATCTTAAAAATCGGAAAAAGTCCTGAAAAAATAAACATCTTGGTGAAAACCTAGCAATAGGCACCTTGATGATTCACAAAAAAATAAAAAAAAATCAAAAGTACAAAAAAATTGAAAAAATGAAAAATACAAAAAAAAAGAAAAAAAAGTGCCTTGGTGAAAACCTGGAAACAGGCACCTCGGTAGCAAAAATAGAATCTCTACCAAGATGGTGAAAACTCGGCAAACGGGCACCACTTGTTCCAAAATGCTCCATCTATCAGCATAATCTTGGTCTTTCCCAGCTTTCAGTCTTGCTTTAGTTTGTACATATCTCCCGGTTTGTTCCTGCATTTCCAATTTTCAATAAGTCGGCCTGTACACCAACCAGCTCAAGCGTTTGCATCCTATCAATGTTCAAACTTGGGGGCAATCAATGTCATATCTTATAGTCTCCAATGTATCTTAGACATTTCCTATCCAGTCAGAGTCCTTTGAAGCTTCATTTGAGTCAGTCGGTCAATCTTGTCTCCAGAAAGGATTTTGCATCAACAACAATCAAACATCAAAACTCAACTGAAAACAATTTGTGCTTTTCATGCTTTTATCTCCTTGTATGCTTACTGATTCGCATTGAGATTTTTGCATATTGTGTCCCTTCGAGCTCTTCGATGATGTCTTTTATAGGATTTAGAGAGTGATGACTGGGGGCATAATCTTTTCTTTGTCTTCTGCTTGTATGTGAAAATCTAACAGCTTTGGAAATTCTGGATTGAAATGGTGTCCGACTGTAAGAGCCTCTATCTCAAATTGGATGGCCATGCGTACCTCGACCATTGATACCCAAAAAAATTCAAGGATGTTTGATCTAACTATTATCTTTTTGAGTAAGTTCTTTCTCCTACTGTGAACGCAATCTTGCCTAAGGATGTGAATGATAAAGGGTCACTACGGGTAATTCACATTGGATTTAGAATGATCTCTTGACTGTTTGATGTGTTTGTAATGCAAGGCGTACTCAGGTCATCACAATGTTTATGTTTTGATGCTTGTACAAATTGCTATATCAAAATGGACATGATATTCAGGTCATCCTGGCGTTTGTGCCTTGATGCTTATATTTAATCCGACATTTCGAAAACAAAATCAATATTCATATATCCATGGTTGTTTGACCAGTGGGTGTTGTATTGATTCTTGCGCATACAAATCGATATTCATATGTCTATGGTTTCATGGCTAGTGGGCATTGTATTGATTTATCCGGTTACCTAAAAGTTCAATGATGATAACAAATCGACATATGATCAGTGACTAGGTCCTAGGTCTTAGGTTGCATTTCATTTTTGCATGTCTCTTTGCATTTTGCATGTTTGCATGATCTCACAATGGCTAAACGAACTTCAATGCTTAAACGATTCTTCAAATCACCTCTTCCACTCTAACAAGAGCTGAATCTCACACGAAGGTTCCTCCAATGAAATAGCAAGTAGAATCCTTTTTCGGGATCAAAATTCAAATCTGAGATCATTCATATTATTAATTGCTTGCATAATCAACCTTCAATCATCACAGAAATCTAGTATTCAACTTAACTGATTATCTTACATCACACTATCAAAATTTCAACTTGGTCAACCATGGTCAACTCATGGTCAAACCTAGTCAAACTTGGTCTTTTTGGACCTCCAAACGATGCAGAATGCGTTCTCGGACGTGTATAACCACTTCTCAAATCAATTAACATGCTTCTAAACTATAACACTGACTTTTCTTGTCAGATTTCAATTTTAATCCCGAAGGGGGCATGGTATTGCACATCATTCAAAGTCTGTAAATCAAATTCTATCGATCAAGTCTATCAATATCTTTCATCAGTGATCAAGACAAACAATCACGTCTAGTCACTGATTCATCAAAAGTCCTCATCGCTCGGGGCAAATCTATCATCACTTGGGGCATATTAGATTCATCGATCCATATCAATCTGGTATTCTCCTAATCTTGTAATCTGTATCAGTTTTTGCAACCATCAGATCATAGTGTTATTTCCTTGGTTCTTCGGCAACTAAAGGATTCAGATGTGATACCTACTAGTTCTGCTAAGACAATCGAGTCTAGAACGGGTCACTCACTTCTTATCAATCCTAAGGTTCAGAATCAGGCATTTTGACACTTTTTCGCAATAATAGGTTCATTTGCTTCTACAGTGAACATTATCTTTGGTCATTCAAGACCTATTATCTCCATCTTAATTCAATATCAATCAACTCCTATCTCAATATCTTTCAATCGGTTTCTATCTTGAGATCGGTTTATCTTTTGAATCAGTTTCATATCTTTATCAAACACAGACTATCTTTGAACCACTGCGCTTCACACAGTAATTCAAAGAGGGGCAAAATGTAATACCCCAAAAATGGGCTATAAGTTCATTAACCTCCTATATCATCAAATCATATGAAATCGACATCAAAGTCCTAATCTAAGGCACATCTAAACATCATCAAATCTAATTGATTATCTTAAATTTTGCATCGGGGAATATTCCTAGTAATATTCTTAATTATCTTAATTATCTTTAATTTTATAATTATTTGGCAATAAATCACATTTATCCTAAAGTTTGATTAATTGAATATTTTCATATTTAATTAATTAGATTTAATATTTGCCACTTAATTATGTAATTAAATTTAATTATATCTATTATTAATTATATTATTTAATTTTGACAATAAATCTAATATCATATGAATAATTGATTAAATTCTTATTTAATTAATTAAAGCAAGTTGTCATTATTTAATAATATAGTTTTTAATAAAATTTTGATTAAATAATTGATTAACCCATAAATCAATTGTTTTATTTTTAAAAGCAGTTAAGTTGGAAATAAATCACTTTATTATTAAATTAATTCATAAATAAAACATGCACAATCATAAAAGCAAACAACTATCAATTATCAATTAAAGCTAAACTCTATTTTGAGTTAAAACTTAGCTTTTGCATGTTTTTGTGAGTTAATTATCTTTTATTTAAAAATAACTCAAAAATCAAGTTGAGTTATTTGAGTGATTTATGACTTTTTCCCATGCACCTCCAAAGCCCTGGATTTCTATAAATTAAAGGCTCAGCTCTTCACAAATCATCTCATATTTTGCACAATCACGCTGGAGAATTGGAATTGAAGAATCAAAGCTCTTGTGAATCGACATCTTTGTGAGATCAATCTTATTTTTGCATTCATAGTTTTCATATCATTGTTAGAATCTTCATTGTTAGATCATTTAGCATTCATTTCATATCAAGTTTTTCATATTAGCATAGATTCATATCAAGTTTTCATTCTTATTGCATAGAAAATATCAAAAATATAGATTAATTGCATTCAATTTCATATCCATCTTTTGCATTCAAATCCTTCATTTAGGTGTCGTCTAGGTCACTGATCTCGATTACAATCTGAGAACATTAATCTCGCACCTATTAGAAGGCAGTAAATCGCTTGGTTAGATAGCTTTCAATTTTGCACGATTTTGATTATAGCTAACCTCTAATGTTTTACTGAGTGTTGTGTCTACAGATCAGGTATAATTTTCACACACACACCCGTCACCTTTGGTCTCATTATCATAAGAACATGACCCCCCCTCAACAAGGAAAAATTGCATTCATTTATTGAATTTTCTTCTAATCTTTTGACCTCTAGTTGATCTCCCTATTTTAGACCTACTAGATGTCTCACTTTTGTCTTCTATTCCTGTATTTTCCTCACTTGAGGAAGACAGATCAGACACATACCTATTTGGTGATACCTGCAATCCATCAAATGAGAGACATAGTAGGATCTATATATTTTGTTGACTCAAGAGAAGGAAACCAAATAATAAATTATACCTATCAATCCATGTCAAAGGCGTTAAATTTCCTGCATATGTAAATCATTGTTGATAACAAACCAATTTGCTAAGGGTAGGGTCTCAAGGTGGGGTCTTTCTAAAAAAAATTAGTGGGTATTGCTGAGATTTTTTAAGAATATTTTAAGGTGGATGGTCTCGTGAATTTTGTAGTGTGATTTATGTTTAAAAGCTAAGTTGTCTTCAATACCCATCATGTCCTTTTCAATATTTATTCTAAAAAGATTAACCAATCTCACATGGTTCATTTCAAGAGGAATGGCTTATGTAATTCAAATTCTTGGAACTAGTCATAATCACCTACTCTCTTATAATAGTTAATGGGCTCATTTATTAAATACCATAAGCCCTAGTGATTGGTGAAGAGAATAAAATATTTATTTTGTAAGTTATGTTTGAACATCTGCACTATGAACATCTTTATGTTATGGTGGCACAACTTCAATCCAAAATAATCAAGCTTCAAGAAAAATATTGTCCAATTTCATGTCCTTAACATCTTTATTATAAAAATATGGCTTGGTTTGTCACTGCTTATTCTCATAGAAGTAAAAATGTTTAATTTTCTCATTGACATTAATTGGAACAGGGTATGGATATCCATCAAAGCATAATACAAGGGGGATTTCCATCAGATATTATAGTTGGAAATTCTCTATTAGACATGTATGCAAAATGTAAAAGCATAGACAAGGCACGTGAAGTATTTGAGAGAATGACTCAGAGAAACGTGGTCTCATGGACTGCAATGATTGAAGGATACACTAAAAATGGATTTGTTGAAAGGGTTGTAGAAACTTTCAAGAAAATGCAATTGGCACGTGTAAAACCTAATTGTACAACCTTTGTCAGCATTCTGTCTCCCTTTGCTAAAATGGGAGCTTTGGAACAGGGTATGGACATCCATTAAAGGATAATGGAAGGAGGTTTTCTGTCAGACATTATGGTTGGAAATGCTTTGGTCCAATGAACACATATTAACATGATTCCCTAGTTCACTAACATAGCAAGTGTGATAAAATCAAAGATGTAGACCAGGCTCACGGGCTGTAGTAACAGAAAATAAACATAACATGATGCCCTAGCTCATAATAAAATAGTGAGAATCTAGATGTAAATGCCATAATCAAATCATCCAAAGAAATGAACTCAATGCCATGGAGACAACAGGGCATGGAGTAATGATCACAGTAAGATGTGCCCTCAAAATACATGATGGTATTCAATCAAGTGATCAAATACAATGTATTCTATAAAAATGCAGAGGAGATAATGACACAATACCTACCTCAATGATCAAGCTTCAATTTGATAGGGAGAGGAAAAGCCAAGTTTCCAAAACCAAGCTCGAAGATCAAAGGCCCAAGTCCAAATAAAAACTGCAACCCCTATACATAGTGCCGAATCCATAGGTGTTGGAACCCAAAGTGGTTTCTAGATGATCCTATGGGTGAGTTGGTAAACAAGTGATAATCGTAATAATAAACTTGGGAAAGGGGGGTTTCAAAAGATAATGAAAGACATATAATCTAAGTCCACATAGACCTGTTGGAGTACTAGGACCATAGGTAACTACAAAGGTGGATCCTTCACATAAAAAGAGGATTGTGGTTACATGGTTTCCAGGGAGGATCCCAATATGCAGGTTGTGTGATAATACTCACCTAGATGGTATGCTAGAAACCTAACCTTTGTGTATAGTAAGATGATATTTTGTTATGTCTTTTCCTTTGCTTTCAAGTGATTGTTTGTAAAGCCTTAAGTTTCTTTAGGCCTTGTGAGTACCTTGGTTCTATCTCCTAGCACGGGGGATGGAACTTCTATAGTTTCACATGGTTGGGTGGAAAATATCTTTTGAGGTACTATTCGTGGTTTGTGACTTGGATGCATTCAAATTTATGCAGTGATAAAGGATTCTCATTTTGTACCATGTACTATTTTTATTTTAATGCGAGATGTAAAAGATATCCTTGTAAGCCTTCAGGCCATTTGATGTAATTTTAAATGTAGCTATATTCTTCATTGGAAATTGGGAGGATAAAGCAATGTAATCGGGGAGGGATATCTTTACAGGATTTCAAGGGATGTTTTATGTAAGAATCCAAAATTTGTATTAAAGAGATGAAATCTTGTATTCTTTCTTGTATCTCTCCTATGTTGGAATAGAAAGTAAGACCTCAAATGTGAAGGTTTAATTATTATCTGTAAAGGCTAGTTATTCAATGTGTAGGTCAGAAGGATTGAAAATGAAATGGGAAGTAAAAGATATATTCATAAAGTTGTGAATGAAATATTATGTTATTACCTTTTCCTTAAATTCTAAAATGTAAGGTCAAAAGGGAAAAAAGAAATGAATCCAATTAAATAAGTAATGAAATGCAATGACTTTTGTTTTGGTGAATTAATTCATTAAGGGAACCTTTAAGGAATATTCTATCGTCGATGTAAAAAATGAAATGTTAGAATGTTTTTTAAAAAAATTGTTAGTTGTAATTTTATACTTAAAGACCCGATTCCTTATGGGTTCCCTGGTGGGGACGTTACAACTCTCTTCCAATTTTCCCTCAGAATTTTCAGTTCTACGTCCATATGTTCTTGTTGTCCAATTGCTTCTTTAGAGGATGACTTTTTTATCATTTTCTCTAATTCTTTGCACCTATTATTTGTTGCTTTCAACTTTGCCTTTTCATTTTATAGGTCTACCTTTAACTTATCTATTGTGCCCTAAAGCTTTCCTTTCTCTCTCTCCAACTTCATCACTAAACTATAGACCACTTGGTTGGTCATTTTCGACTCATTTATCTTGTCCAAATTTTTAATTTTGGATAAATCCATTTGGAGGGTGCTAACTTGAAATTTAGATGGATCTAACTGACTCTATAGTGGATTGTTATCTCTAGTTGGGGGCATACCAACCATGAACTCCATCATTTATTTCTTTGGGTCATATGTGGGAAATAACCCATTCGATGAAGGTTTTGCATCATGAGCTGCACCAATTGCATCCATCTTCAATGTCTTAGTATTTTGTCTATTCCTATTTTCTAAATGTTCAAAGTTAGTTACAAAATCATTGTAACAAAAATCAAGATTTTCTGACACAATTGAATGTTTGAAAGGTGAATTAGCACTTGCAGTGATGTACGAGATTCCACCTATGTTGCATATGGTTCTCCTAATTCCACCATGAGGATTATCAATACCCTAACCCATTACAAGTGGAGATTTTGGATTATTTTGAGGGTTTTGTCCTGAAGGTGTGGCAATTATTGGACTCACGGTCATTATTGTACTTGTCATAACATTTTTCTTCTTTACACTACCTTGATCTCTGGGATCCATTGATCCCATGTCTACATGTAATATCCTTTTCAGACCACTAGTACTACCCATTATATTCACACCAGTGGGAGTGGCACTTGATTGAGATCTAATCTGACTGCTTGGAATAGGTGGAACTAGATTTGAAGCTGGAACAAATAAAAGTGCAAGGGTATGAGACTGAGAAGTAATTATTTTTTATGAATCTAATGATTCAACTCCAAGGACTAGTTTCTCACCATATTTTGGTGGAACTAGTGGGTCAGGTGGACACCAAGGCCCTTGTCCTCTAGGACCCATACCACCCCAACCTGGATAGCCCATTTTTTCTACAATATCTACCCCTTTGGTATATTTTTATTTTGTGGACACATCAACTCCACTATTACTTGAATATACATTAGTGGATGTGGGATTCAGAGAATCCTGCTCATACTCATTATCTGGATGATCATCATTATTGTGATATGCTTCATCTGGATGCTCCTTATTCCACAATTTGCTAAATATTTTATCCTCTTCCACTTCATAAAGATAAGAAGAGGTCTTTGGCTCACCGAGATTCTTCCTCATTTCCCAAAAATTAGAAATTTTGGTTCGAGTCCAATTATCATATGTACATTCATCCACTAGGTCTTTTGGAATATATTTTCTAGATGGTTGAGCAACTTTCTGGTAGAAATTATATGATGTTGCAGGCTGCACTTTTCCTTTCTATTTGTGCAATGCCATAATTTGTGATGAAAATTCTTGTATTGAAATATTATTTTCAGTGACGTATTTCTCCATCTCTTTTTTGACCTTGTCCCAGGACTCCATCTTTTAAAATTTTTCTATCAATGGCATACTCTCATGTTGACATTTGCTTGTAGAGTTCCCATTCTCTCTAAGCTTTGTTCCAATTATGTTGAGTATATCATACTGATAGTGACTAACAAGATCAAAGTGAAAAATTGAAAAAAAAAACATGTGCCACTTTGAATCCTCTTTTCTCAAATGTGAACCCTCCAAATGAGAAAGGCAAGGAAGGAAATATCATTTTCTTTTGATGACCATTAAAGAGTACATTTGTGCTCTCCATCTATCATACATATTATAATGCAAATACCCTCTCTGCCACATGTATTGGAAGTTTATAGGGTTCTACCACTAAACTGTAAAACCTTAACACAGTGTACTCTTCCATGAAGTACCAGTCAACCAATTGTCTTTGACTTCCAAGTTGAATGCAATCTCCACAAGAAATAGGCAATCTAGGCATTGGGGTGCTTGTAATTTTATGATACATTGGTGCCAAAAATAAGTCTACAAAATTGTTGTAGTTCCTTCTTTTATCAATCATCCTTATCTTAAATGTCCATTCATATATTGGATTTTGGACCTGACTACAAAGCTTGTTTATCTGAAATATTGCACGATGCTTTGCTAAGAGAAGATAGCACAAGTAGGTTTTGAATCTAAATGTCTTATGTGAAGCTCTTTTAATCATTAGTAATTGTTCTTGCATGCAATGAACAATGTGCTCAATAAAACTATATTTTACTGGTTCTTTTTCACAATGAATATGAAAAAGCATTTCAAGAATGTTGGCACCCACTTCTTTGTTACTATCCAATCCCAAACAAAATTCTAGCAAGGAAATACTATCATGAACCCATTGCACAAAAATATCATAATCATAAGGAAGCTTATGATCTGGATACAGACTAGAACTACTTGTTATTCCTCTGATATACAAATATTTCTATGTTGCATCTATTTTTTCATAATCCTCTGTCAACTTTCCCAAGTCAATGTGCACGTTTGTGTTTTGTTGTTCAAACCCTAGGTCCAATAGACTAGCAAATTCACTCTCGATTATGGACAAAATTTCCTCTTGAGTATTTTTATTCACAATTAATTTTCTATTTTCATCATAATTTTCGGCGTAGACCATGACAATTTCTAGGCAAGGGAATACTTGAGGTAATGCCATGCATGCCGAACCAGCAACCCACGGTGCAATTTTAGTTGTCGTTGCCTTTACCATGTTGTTAAATAGATAAAATTTTGAACCTTCTTTGGATCGTTCCTCTTGTTTTCAAGTGCAAATCTAATTTTCATTATTCCCTTATTTCCATGGATAATAGTATCATAAATATCATGGAATTCATCAATGAAACCTGGTGTTTTAACCAGATTGTGGAAGTCTATTATCTCTACCTCCCGTCTTTGCCTTTTACTCATAATTGTGGTATTTATTTTGGCCATTGTGGTATTTACTTGTAGGAAAATTTAAATAATTCTATTCAACTACAATTTACAGGCATGATTGAAAATTAAATCCTAATTCTAGTTCTACAATCTAAATAGTAAACCACGAGATTTGAAGAATTAAAATGGCAGGACGTAGGTGTTCAGGATTTTACCCAGAATTTCAATTTGAGCAAACTGTGAGTGGGAAGAGAGATGAGAGACTCTGTTGCATTCCTCAACATAGAAGTCGTCACCCCTTTTTGAATCTCAAATACTAGTTACAACTAAAAAAATTTAGATTAAAAACCTAAAGGGAAAAATTTGTACAATTGTGACTCGTGTTAACTTTTATTGCTTCTTTCTGAAGTTTGATATCTGATGTCACTATGACACATGTCACTTAATCGTTTGACATTACAACTTCAGTTGGAGACCCAAAATTGAGTTTATTAGTTGTTGCATTTATTAAATGTTCAGTTTTACTCCAATTTAGATTTTAATTATACTTAGTTGAGTGTTAAATCATGACACATGCCTTGTTTCCAGGGGACATTTGCAAAAAGAGGTGATCTATGCTCATCCAATACTCATTGGTAGTCACTGTCACATGTCGCAGGTCTCATTCACTTTTGGCTTGTTAGTAGTCACCTAGTCACCTAAAATCACATGTCATCATTGAATGACACTGGTCAAGTGAGTGGACATGTGTCATGATTCCAGAATAGGTTTGCAAAAATGGGGTTTCTTTTCCCTTTCGGCCTGAAATACACCATACATCATTGATCTATGCTCATCCAACAATCGTTGGTAGTCATTGTGAGGTGTTGCGGGTCCCATTCACTTTTACCTTGTTAGTAGTCACCTTAAATTACACATCATCATTGAATGACACTGACCGAGTGAGTGGACACACGTCATGATTCTGGAATAGGTTTTTAAAAATGGGGTTTATTTTTCCTTTCAACCCGAAATACATCTTATGTCGTTGATCTGTGCTCATGCAACGGTCGTTGGTAGTCACTTTCAAGTGCCACAAGTCCAATTCACTTTTGCCTTGTCATTAGTCACATGTCATCATCAAATGGTGCCAACCTAAGTGGACATGTGTCATGATTCTAGAAGAGTTTTGCAAAAATTAGGTTTTATTTCCCCTTCAGCTCAAAATACACCATACGCTGTAAATTTATTAAATTTAAATTAAATTATTTTTCATTTACACTAAATTCTAAAACAATGAACACTGAATAATTTACAATTTTATTTTGATAATTAATTGGGTAACAATTTCATACAACTTCGATTAATGGTTATCTTAATTTAGGAATTCTAACGGTAATTGAGAAGGCAATGACATTTTAAATATTTGGATTTAAAAATGGAAATACCATCACTTCCTTATTTCTACTGAAACATACTTACATGTCTAAGACACAGATAAAGCAACTAATTAAAATATTGCAATCACAGAGAAGTGTAAGAATCATTTTTTGTACCCATAAAACACAAATTGAAATGAACTTGCAAAATTTTCATTATATTTTTTCATAAAAATAGTAATTACATTGTCAAGTAAAAATAAAAACATACTAGATCACTGGCAGTGGACCAGTGCTAGTGGCCCAGTGGTATGATTGTATAAAAAAACAAAAAATGTGGTAAGATTGTATCAAAAAAAAAGTGGGATGATGAGCCATGGGTAACACTAGTGATTTTCCCCTCCATCTAAGTAGAATTCTCTAGAGAGGATTAATTGTGAGAATTCATTGAGCCATTCATATTGCCCCACCTCCACTTCATTGAGAAAAAACCACTTACAGAGAAAATCCCTAGCAATCAATGCCCATTTCCTATGGCGCTTCAACTGCCTAGCATTTAGGCCCAATAGAAAAGGTTGCATGGCCACATTCTGGCCTGGGAGGAGAAGCTTGGGTATTTCACTTGCCCAAGGGATCTCCACCCCTATTTCTACAAACACGACAACATTAATGTTGTCCCCCAGGTATTCTTCTTTGAAAATCATCCTCAACAGCATCAACATGTCCACCTTTTCTCCTCTGAGGTTGAGACACTAATACATTTGGGGGCATTTTGCGATGGCTATGTGTCACAATTGTGACAGCTATGTGTCGCAATAGCAACACCCATAGACGTCGCTATTTTTTAGTCGCAAATTGCGACGTCTATGGGTAGCCGTCGCAATTGCGACACATATCCCGTCGCAATGTGACTAAGATTTGTTAGCGGCATGGGCGTCGCCCCCCCATCGCATGGCTTCGGAGGGCCTTCGCAATCGTGACGGGCCTCCCAAGCAATTGTGACAGGTGCCTGCATCGCATTACGATGGGTTGCCGTCGCAATTGCGACGCCCGTGGGTGGATTAAAAAAAAAATTTATTTAATACATTGCTAATGAACCACATTAATGCTTTTTTCTTTCAACAAATGAGGACAGCCACTGTAAAGACAACATGATAATGTACACTCACTGTAAGGATAGTCACAAATGAGGACATCTCACAGTGACTGTCCCTTGTGTAATTGCCACTTGAATGTATTGCTATTCAGCCACATCAATGCTTTTATTCTTCAACAAATGAGGATAGTCACTCTAAAGACAACATGATAATGTACACTCACAGTTGAGTGTACATTATCATGTTGTCTTTAGAGTGACTATCCTCATTTGTTGAAGAATAAAAGCATTGATGTGGCTGAATAGCAATACATTCAAGTGGCAATTACACTAGGGACAGTCACTGTGAGATGTCCTCATTTGTGACTGTCCTTACAGTGAGTGTACATTATCATGTTGTCTTTACAGTGAGTGTACATTATCATGTTGTCTTTACAGTGTCAATATATGCATTATTACTTAAACTGAAGAGTACTCTAAATAATATGTCATTGTGGAGTTCTGATTGCTTCCAATTTGATATACGCTTGTTCTACTTATGTATCCAGCATCATGTAAGAAAAGTTGATGCTTTTAAAATAGATTCATTTAGCCATGAAATGCCTGTGCATGGTACATACAAGATTCCAAGGCCCAAAACTGATTACTCATTATAATTCATGTACAGAATGATAATCAACCACAACGAGGCATGCGTAGGCGCTGCTTAGATTTTGAGGCATCAGAAGCTCATAGAAGAAACTTGACCAATGGCTCATGGAATGCAACAAACTTATTGCCTAAAACAGGAGCATTGGTAACCACAGATGATGGTTTTGAAAAGAACACTTCACCATCAATGTCATGTGAGGGAACTGCAATTTCTGATGGCAAGCAACTTGTAGTATATAAGAGAGATGCAGGTACAGATGCTGGGAATACATTGCTAATGAACCACATTAATGCTTTTTTCCTTCAACAAATGAGGACAGTCACTATAAAGACAACATGATAATGTACACTCACTGTAAGGATAGTCACAAATGAGGACATCTCACAGTGACTGTCCCTTGTGTAATTGCCACTTGAATGTATTGCTATTCAGCCACATTAATGCTTTTCTTCTTCAACAAATGAGGATAGTCACTCTAAAGACAACATGATAATGTACACGGGCTGTAAGTGTACATTATCATGTTGTCTTTATAGTGACTGTCCTCCTTCAAGTGGCAATTACACAAGGGACAGTCACTGTAAAGGCAACATGATAATGTAGAGAAACGTTGTCATTTGTATTTTCAACAGTGCCGAGAGAGATTCCCTCCGTGAAATCACAGCTACAATTTCTGAGTACGTTGGGTTTATTTTTCTTTTGTCATTATTATGTAATCTGGTATTCAGCTGTTATAGAGCTAAAATACCCAGAAATGAGGACATATCTGTGTTGAATTTATTGTTAGCGGCTTTGGTTATTTAGAAGTTTAATTTTATTTGTTCATCTTTCCATCACAAACATTTTGTGGACCGTAACATCTTCATTGTTTTGGGTATGCAATGAAACAGCCGTAACTTGCAACTACCTTCACAGTACTTGTGTACATTATCATGTTGTCTTTACAGTGACTGTCCTCATTCAAGTGGCAATTACACAAGGGACAGTCACTGTGAGATGTCCTCATTTGTGACAAGGACAGTCACACATGAGGACATCTCACAGTGACTGTCCCTTGTGTAATTGCCACTTGAATGTATTGCTATTCAACCACATTTATGGGCCCGTTTGGACCACAGCACACAGTAGCATCTACAGAGAAGAATATCCCAGGTGTAACAAGTTGTAAGAATATACCAACAGTTCTAAGAAGTTCCCTAGCACATAGTAGCATCTACAGAGAATAATATACAACATGAGGGCAGCCACTGTAAAGACAACATGATAATGTACACTCATTGTATGTGTACATTATCATGTTGTCTTTACAGTGACTGTCCTCATTCAAGTGGAAATTACACAAGGGACAGTCACTGTGAGATGTCCTCATTTGTGACAAGGACAGTCACACATGAGGACATCTCACAATGACTGTCCCTTGTGTAATTTCCACTTGAATGTATTGCTATTCAACCACATTTATGGGCCCGTTTGGACCGCGGCACATAGTAGCATCTATAGAGAAGAATATCCCAGGTGTAACAAGTTGTAAGAATATACCAACAGTTCTAAGAAGTTCCCTAGCACATAGTAGCATCTACAGAGAAGAATATGGGTCAACGAGGTTGACTTCAAAGCCATGCAATCTAATGGTAATAGTAATATCATAATTTGACATACTATCAGAAATACTTCCTAAATAGACTATTCAATCTTATAAGAGATGGATTCATGAGAACTATTATTTATGAAATATGAGTCAATGACTTTAATTAAAAAAATTACACAATCTAATTCTTGTAAAAATATCAAAATTTGACACATTGAAAATACCTTCCAAAAGTATCGTTAATTGATTAATATGAATCACTACTCATGAAATATAATTTTATAAACCTAATCTAAAAACTACACAATAAAAATCTTAATAGCAATATTGTAAGAAACTATTCCCAAAAGCAAGCCTAACAAAATTTGATGAAAATAATTTTTGTTTCACTCAACTTTGACATTCACAACTTCCTCTTTTATTATAATAAGAAAAAAAATGTCTTTTTAGATATACCTCATGAACCATACTCGAATAATCTATCATTTTTCTTCTCAAAAACATATTTGCAGAGCCTGCTTCTTTTACTTGTTTGTACTTTTATCTCTCTGATGGAAAGGGTTCCTTCAGGACACATTTTTCCAAGTTCACTGCTTGAGATATTTGAGGAGGGTTCCCCTGCTTGAGTATCCATCCAACCCATATTCGAGTAGTTCTACAATTGCACAGTCTAAATTAATAATACTGACAATTGAATGACGAATGATGATACATAGAATTGATATAAACTAATCCTAAAAACACTAAAACATTATTAATATATTTATATTTCATAAATAAAATTGATATAAAAGATCTAGAAAGATACATTAAAAAATAGAAAAATAGTAATTTATAATAGAAGGAAACTTAAATTGCTATTTAAAAAAAAAACAAGAGTCTTAAATCTTATCATTTTGTTTCATTATCATCCATAAGTACACACCTCTAGCATAATAATTATATTTTACCACCCATAAAATGAAAAAAAGATTTTCACAAGAGAAATTGAAGCTAGATTATAAAAATGAACCATCTTATTGGAAACTGGAACTGTTATCATACCCAAAAGGACTACAAAATTTCACCTTATCATACCCAGATTGTTGCTTTGCCTGGCGGAGGGAAATTTGATCAGTAAAATTGACACAGAGTATGTTGTCTCCATTGTCATGCTGGATAACAAAACACCAACTTTAATGGGCATGTACTGTCCCTTGTGTAATTGCCACTTGAATGCATTGCTATTTGATGCAGGGGCATCCCTAATGCAAGCCAAAGACACCATGATTGAAGGAAGTTGCCATGAAGCCAAGGAGTCAAATCCTATCAATTGGAACATAAGATTTTCACCTTGGAGCTTTGAAGGATTGACTGGTGAAAGGTCCTTTTGATTGACAAATCAGAGTCTTTTTGAATGACAAATCAGAGTCTTTTTGAATGACAATAAATTAGAATAGGAGTTTTAGATGTTTTCTTGGTTTGTAATAAATATTAAGGATTGATTTTATCTCCTTATAAACATCCACTTGTTGGACACAAGACCCCTTGGTGACTTATATATAAACCTTGGGCATCTTTTGAGTCCTTGGATGAAATGAGCATAGTAAGTGTTTATTAGGTGTCTTTTAGATGTTGTTAAGAAGTTTGAAGGTCCAAAATAACTTTAATAAGGTTCCTAAAGTTTCACAACACATTTTTAACCTTCTTGGCAAAGTTGTTTGCAAAGTTGTAATGCAACTTTAAAAGTTGCTTAGCAAAGTTGACATTTGTTGGATAAACTGTTCTAACCACCTAGATGGTTGAACCAACATTTGGAGAGCCTATTTTAGGCTTCAAATGGTTGAAGAAAGACAGAGAACCAGTATTGTAATCATTTTTCTTTCATAAAAAATAAAAATAACCCTGTTTTAGTGCATTTCTGGTGAAAAATGAACTCTGTACGACTGTACGGATGGTGGTTGGATGATAAAATTTTCCTGGAAGTTGTAATAGTGACATCTGATGCTTTGGAAGTTGGTTCTCTTTGTTTTATATCTAAGTTATTTCAAATTTTCTGTGCATTGTTTACAAACCCTCATTTTCAGGGTTTGACTGATGTAAAGACCTTAACTCACATTTCAACCATTGGAATTCCTTCTTCCTTGGTGGAATGAGAGTTAAGGATGTATATTTGTATATTCTAAAATCCCTAACTACTCTGCATCACTATTGAACCACATTAATGCTTTTTTCCTTCAACAAATGAGGACAGTCACTGTAAAGACAACATGATAATGTACACTCACTGTAAGGATAGTCACAAATGAGGAAATCTCAGAGTGATTATCCCTTGTGTAATTGCCGCTTGAATACATTTCTATTGAACCACATTAATGTTTTTTTCCTTCAAGTGGCAATTACACAAGGGACAGTCACTGTGAGATGTCCTCATTTGTGACAAGGATAGTCACACATGAGGACATCTCACAGTGACTGTCCCTTGTGTAATTGCCACTTGAATGTATTGCTATTCAACCACATTTATGGGCCTGTTTGGACCACGGCACACAATAGCATCTACAGAGAAGAATATCCCAGGTGTAACAAGTTGTAAGAATATACCAACAGTTCTAAGAAGTTCCCTAGCACATAGTAGCATCTACAGAGAAGAATATACAACATGAGGGCAGCCACTGTAAAGACAACATGATAATGTACACTCATTGTATGTGTACATTATCATGTTGTCTTTACAGTGACTATCCTCATTCAAGTGGCAATTACAGAAGGGACAGTCATTGTGAGATGTCCTCATTTGTGACAAGGATAGTCACACATGAGGACATCTCACAGTGATCGATTGTCCCTTGTGTAATTGCCACTTGAATGTATTGCTATTGAACCACATTAATGCTTTTCTTCTTCAACAAATGAGGACAGTCACTCTAAAGACAACATGATAATGTACACTCACTGTAAGGACAGTCACAAATGAGGACATCTCACAGTGACTGTCCCTTGTGTGATTGCCACTTGAATGTATTGCTATTCAGCCACATTAATGCTTTTCTTCTTCAACAAATGAGGATAGTCACTCTAAAGACAACATGATAATGTACACTCACTGTAAGTGTACATTATCATGTTGTCTTTACAGTGACTGTCCTCCTTCAAGTGGCAATTACACAAGGGATTTGTGTTTTCATTTGTGTTTTCAACAGCACCGTAACCCTCCGCGAAATCACATCGGGGTATAAGGGCAAAACAAACAAGAACGTTGTCATTTGTATTTTCAACAGCGCCGAGAGAGATAAACAAACTTAAAACTCAGACTTAAGAAAGATGAAGGCAATGCTTCAAAAGGCCGATGCCCTAAATACGAGAAAACACAATACCACCATTAAACGATGCCCTAGTCACTGTATCAATGCTGCCAGCTCCATACCAGTATGCTGACTGCTCACTTTCATCCTGTGATAAAGGTAACTTCATTAATCATACTTGAAATGGCAGCATACGAACTAAAGCTGATGAACATTTATAAACTAAAAGTTTAAAACTACAGATTACAAATGTAGTAGTTTCATACAAAAAGAACTTGATGTCTGAAATTTACCATTAGAAGTATCCAAAGGAATACCACAGTACTGTTGAACTTGGAGAATCGGAGATGATCAACAGCTGTAAGGACTGTTACACCATCTTTAGCATTTGAATACATTTTCTCCTTGGCTTCTGGTGGATCCTCAAAGACCCCCAATGACGTTTTCCCTACAATTATCAATTGTTTGTCAGTATGAGATATTAATAAATAAACATTAATCACAATATTAGGCAAACAATGTTCTTGATGTCTGAATCTAAATCACAGAAAGCTCTAATAAAGCAGTTCTCAGTTTCACATTAAACTAAGTTTCAATTTCAAATGGTTATAATAATTTTTGCAAGTTATAAGTAGCTGGTTACAGTATATGACATAAAAAGAAAAAAAATCATTTCTATTCTTTTCTTCTTTTTCTCTTTCAACGAAGCTTTTGCACCACACAAATGCATACCAAGAATTTCTCAGGAGGTTTCAAGACCATTGCATACCAAACTTTTTCTCTGTAGATGCTACTGTGTGTCGTGGTCCAAACGGGTCCAAATAGACCTAGTGACTCTAGTAGGTCTCCAAAACCTGTTCTGCAGCAATAACTCTTCAATTTGACAAAGGACCTTATGAACTTATATGTTTTTTGAGTACCCTTTTTGATGTTCTAACAATCCTCCAACTCCCAGACCCTGACTCAACTCTAGCATATCAATGTCCTTATTGAGTCCGCAGACCTAATGCATGCCTTTGGGTGTGGGTTCCAAAACAAGGCATTGAAAATGGGTGCATGAAACCAAGATCAGAGTTTGAAGATGTCCACCATGCTCTAAAGATCTAGATTCAACAAGGTTTGAGGTCCTTTACTTGCCGCTACCCTCTGATCTTGCATAATCCATCAACTCCTAGTCAAGAACATTGAGATTCTTGACCTAGGGCTTGCTCTTGAAATTCTCTGGCTTAGTATCCTGTTCCAAAGCTTTTAAAATATGAAAATAAACCCCCTTAACTTGCATTTTACAAAGAACAGAGGATATCCTATGGTTTATTTGCAAGTTAAGGCCATTTGAATGCAATAACCCAAAAAATGAGGGTTTGACAGAACAACAGATAAGAAAAAGGAATAACTTTGATATAAGGTGTCTTGAATCTACCAAATAAACTCTCAAAGCATAAGATATAAATACTCTAACTTCCACACTGGTCTACCCTCCCTTTCACATCCGTACACTGTACAGTGCTTGAAGGAAATGCACAGAAAAGGCTCTGAAATAGTGGCTCTATCTGACAGAGAGTCCATGCTAGGCTTCATGACTAACCTAGAGCACATTCCTTGTTATGGAGGAAGTTTGAATGGTGAAGAACTTATGGAATGGATAGACGACCTAGATAACCATTTTGACTACAAGTATCTTATGGATAGAGGACCTTGATAACCATTTTGACTCATTTAGTATCTTATTGAGCTTCACTTTGTTTCGAGAATATAGTTTAATATTCTCTACTAAACAGGGCCAACCACGTGAAGGTGGAAGCTCATTTGGCCCCACCCCCCTCCCCCTAACATCACTCTACATTCCCCGTTAACATCTAACATTCATTCATTCTTTCAATTATTAATAAAATGTAACATTCAATCAATATCACATGATAACATTCATTAACACATTAGATTCGTTAACACACAACATTCATCAATATGAAAATAAACACATAATTCATGAACATTCATTAGCACATAATTAAATTCATTGAGACATAAAATTCAGTCATTATCAATTAAGGTATTTAGATGACAATCATTTCTTTTTTCTCTTTCTAATTTTTTTTTCTATGTAAGCTCTAAGAGGAGCATCAGTGTTATCATCAATACCCCCCTCATCAGTTGTTTTGTTCTTTGTTCTTGATGATCTCAAATTCCTATGCTGCTGCAAAGGGGGGTCCTCTACAATAACAAATAAAAGAGTTAAATTTAAAATATTTAATTATAATTGTTACAAGTATTTAATTATTTTAAAGAACATAACTGTGGCGCTCTTTAATTACCTGATCTGGCCACATCATTTTGTCTAGACTCAACCTCAACATGCTCATGAGCACCGACCCCTCGATCCTCTACAGTTGCTATACAAAATGTTACATTAATCCAAACACCAATTGTAATTACATATAAAAATTTTAATAGCAAATGTATACCTCCACCACTAGGATGCACATCATGCAAACCTTCATTATGCATAGATTGTGTAGAAGGATTGTCAGGCTGCATTCCAATATCCTACACATTGTTATCATTGCTTTCTTAAAACAGATATACTCACTTTATATTAGAACTTAACATCAAATAGACTAATTGGTAAAGTATTCAATTTGAAATAAATTTCATTTAGCTTATTTACCTGTGGCTCAGATGCATCATTATTTGAACCTTGCACACTGATTTCAGCTCGTAGCCGTTCAGCCACGGCTCTATAGCCTTGTTGGAAGCCAATTCTCTTGTCCTCTTCTGTGAGGCATCTATTGAACTCTGACCCCTACATTTTTTCTTGGTATGGTGAATTTTACTTGCATTGTTTGATCAAAAAAAATTTCCTTGCAATATATAAAAAAATTGATACAAGTTTTCATTTACTAATACTTACAACTCGTGCTTGAAGTTTGGAAAAACCACCAGAGCCGAGCTTGTGTGTCCCGTGCTTTTCTAATCTTGGCTTTGTTGCCTTTGATGTGTCAGGCAATCTATGAAAAGTTTGAAATATGTTAGAGACCAGTATAGGAAAAATTTAGAGGTTAATTAGTACATAATTACATTCTCAAAAGTATCACATACCTTGCTCTACTCTCTACTGGCGTAATTCCTTTTTTCATGTTGGCTTTATACTTTCCATCCAAAATCAAACCCTACCACTCAGCCTCAAGAACACAGGGCAGACGCTCATGCCTTGGGTTAACCTCTAAATATTTCCTGTACTGGTCCCTAATATACTTCAAACATAAACCAGCTCTTTCAAGGAGCTTGTTTCTCTCGAATGCACGAGGTCCAAAAAGCTGGGTCATACTATGTACAAGATCATCCTTCAACTTTTTATCTTGGTTATTCCACCTTTTAAGTAAAAAAAAACATGTTAGACTCATAAATGAAGAGAAGCTACCTTTAATATAGTTCAAGAAATTGATGAAAAGGAAAACTATTCTAGCAATGATATGAAATCAAAATAGTGGTTTGGGGTTTTAGTTAGGATATGATGTTCCACCATGTACGTATGGTGGGCCCGAATATCCGCAAACACTTGTCACCAAGTTTTCGCCAAAAAATATCATTCCCTACAAAATAATCATGGGATCATTAGTCGATGAAGAGTGATCAAAAACTAAATTACTATTATATCACTATAGAATAATAATAACTTTAAAGTACCTGGAAGTTTGGATACTTTTAAGGGAACGCCTTCATCGTCGCTGATGATCAATACGCAATCCTTCACCGTTCCCGTACTAGGAACACGGGAACATACAGGAAATGATGTTGCATCGGGACTTGTTGCATCTCCTATTGCAAAAAATGAAAACCATTATCAAATGCCTCCAAGAAATAATACTTCAAGGGAAATAAATTGGTGCAGAGCACCCATGGCACAAACACAATCAAGGGATCTACATCGTAAACACATAACACTTAAACACATAACAAAAGAGAGAAAAAGAGGGATTTGTGTACCAGTAGATGGTGCAACAGTTGGTGCATTTAGGCTGTGTGTTGTTGACATGGCAGTCGGCAAGACATTTGTGGCTGTCCTGGATGGAGGCGGCGTTGTCATATCATCATGGAAAGGAGCTGAAGAATAAAATTGTTAGAGCATGCATAAATATAGAACGCGTGGACTAGCATGGACAAGATTGTTAGAGCATTAAAAAAAAGATTGTTCGAGCATGTATTGTCAATGATTATGATCATTCCTATATATATTCAGTGGAAAACACAAGTGGGGAATGGAACATGTGATCTACCTGAACCACTTGCAATACCGGCCTCATCATGGGAATGGGGTTCAAAATTATGCAAATAACTCTGTAAAGACAATGCATCCATATTTTAATTAATGTCATAAAAGAGCATAACATAAAAACCATTATTGAACTCTTGTAATAATTAAAAATTTCATTAATACTTACTTTAAAGTTTTCAGAAGTGCGCAACAACTCAGCTGCCCTGTCTTTTATTTCCTGAGTCTGAGGATGTATGGATACCAAACGTAGAAGTTCTTTCCCAATTTTCTTTAGCAGCTTTTTAATGGAACCGATCGGGTCATCGGTCTCTGCTAAATCAATAAAAAAAGGGTCCACAAGGGGGGACTCCTGAGGGACTGCAGGTTGCTTTCCCTCTCTCCGACCACCGGCCCTCTGTGACAACAATAGTATTAGTATTATCAAAATTACTCCAAAACAATGAAGAAAATAACATTAAAAAAAATAACATTTTGCTTCTATCTAGTTTGCACAATTACAATGAGTTTTACCTGCTCATGTGTAGATGAGCTAGGAATATCATCACCATCACCTTCGGGCGGTTGCTCCATATTGTGCCCCTGTGTCAAAGATCAAGTATAAAAATGTTAGCCAAAAATTTAATAACTAAATGGTATGTTGGAGTCATTGATTAGAAGTTGGTTTAATAGTATGTACCACCCCCATGATAGTAGCCTCGTTTGTATCTATGCGGTTCAAATTGTAATCAATAAGCAGCTCTTCCCCTGCACGTATTGATTTTATCGCACAGATGAATACACGATTTCCCTCGCGCGCCTCAAATATGCAATTGGGTTGCTTTATAGTTGACCCAGGTCGTGTACTATTTATAAAACCCGCAATATTCCCTGTTGCTTTTGGCCTTCCATCAATGTATATAGCCACACTTTTACTTTGATTATTGTCTTGCTGTTGTATATAATTTGCCGAGAGTGCATACCTACGCATACTTTTTTTATATTGAACAATATGCATCCAACTTTTGTAATCGTAACATGGTCCAACATACTTCATCAATTCAAAAACTTTGTTGTAAGACACCTTTATGCCATCCATAGAAAATAGGCCCAAACCATGTAATGATGATGGTGCTATGCGATATATCCTCTCATTAACACAAAAATCAGTGTTTATTGGAGGAAGTTCCTTGGGTACCCAATGTTTCTGTAGATGTTGGTACCTCAAGGGCACCTCGATGTCACCTTTCATCTCATCATCATAAGAACATGACCCCCCTTGAGCAAGGAAAATTTTTATGTGTTTATTGAATTTCCTTCTAGTCCTTTGACCTCTAGTTAATCTCCCTATTCTAGATAAACTGCATGTCTCACTTTCCTCTTCTATTCCTATATTTCCCTCACTCGAGGAAGACACTTCTGAAAAATACCTATTTGCTGGTACCTGCAAATGGGAGAGATCTTAGAAGACATCAATCTTACTATTGATAAGTGTATTAAATAGACTTTCTATAAGGTGTATTGACTTATACCTGTCGATCCATGAGACTGTGCGGGATGCTCTTGAAAGGGGTTCAATTTCCTGCAAATGTAATTCAATTATCATGAGCATAATCACATCATAATCATAATCACATCCATCATAAGCATCACATAAAAATTAAAAACATTAAAACGTACACATTATAACACTTATAGCTTTTAAATAGATAATGAATAAACTATGTAACCATTTAAGACAAATATATTTCTATCAAGAAATGAATATTAAATACATTAAGGATTGATGGCATACCTTTAAATTTCATCATCATCATCCTCATCATCATCATCATCATCATCATCATCCTCATCATCGTCGTCATCATCATCGTCCTCGTCATCGTCGTTGTCGTTGTTGTCGTCATCATCAACATCATCATCATCAACATCAACATCATCTTCATCATCATCATCAGTAGCAGCATCATCTTCTTCTTCTTCTTCATGAAAATTTGTCTCAGGAACATCATCCAATAATTGTCGATCATGATCATCATCTACATCATCTTCTACTTCTTCAGTATCTTCTTCTTCCATCGCATTATACTTTATCGGCCTTCCTCTCGGTTCATGTCTAACAACAAATGACCAACCCGGTTTATGTGAAACCTCTGAGTAAAATACCTGCTCACATTGGCTTGGAAGAACATAGGGCTCATCCCCAACTGGCTCAAACGACCTTGTATTAACCATTGTAAATCCATTATCATGTTCAATAACAGTTCTATTAGGATCATTTGGATTAAGTCGTAGCCTGTACCATTTGACAACGAAGAGTACTAATTTGAAGGAACTAAAGTCGCACTCAAGTATATCATCCAAAATGCCATAGTATTGATTTTTAGACTCTTGAGGATCTAAGTCATTTCTAGATGAAATATTAGTCACTTGAAAGACTGCAGTTATTCCAGAATCACAAGTTTTCTTCGTGTCATCCAACACTTTGACGCGAAATTTTTGACCATTACAGAACATACCCTTGTGGTGTTTAACCTGCAATAATATGTGAAACATGTCAAAATTATTATATCGTGAGTTGATAAACATACGGGTGATTAATAATTTTGTACGTACCTGGAAATCTCTTAAACCATATGCTAAATCTATTTCCCTTTGCGTAACATTAGAATCTCCATTACGATGAGCTTCTTTAACCAATGAAGATACACCTTCCCATGTTAATGTGTGACCAGAATGTTGACATCGTTCAATCCATACCGTCATCCAATCAAGATTGTTTGCAATATACAAATGTAGTGCATCCCACTCTCGAGAAACTGTACAAAAAAAAAATAGACGACTTACAACTGATTTATTTTGAAGATTAAGAAATAATTTATTACAATAACATCTTATAATTTATTACCTGTCACTTTCCTCAATCTACCTTTCCCCATCAAGTACTCCCCTTTGAATTTTTTAAAAGGGTCGAGATCCCAAATGCGATCTACATGGATATTTGAAGCAAACTTAGGAAGATATTCAGTAATGTACACCATAGTCTGGTATACCATGTATCCCTCTACCATAGAACCCTCAGGATGTGCTCTTTGTCGAACCAAAGCCTTCAAAGATTTCAAGTGCCTCTCAACCATCCACATTGACCTAGTGTATGCAGGTCCACACAATTCAATCTCCTCAACTTGGTGTATGAGGTAGTGTTCTTGTGCATTGAAAAAAGTTGGAGGTAGACACTTTTGCATTTCACACAATAAATGAGGAATTCTTCTCTTCCAATAGTTTATATCTTCTTTATGGATTTCTTTAGATGAAAACCACCTACATTAAGAGATTCAAGTCACAAAAAATATATAAATACGAGACTTTACAAAATAATATACAATAGATTACATAGCAAGAAAAACAAATCGCGAATATAATAAATATATACAACAAATTGAACAGATATTACTGCTTACCTCATGTATTTTCCAAGATCATATATCACTTGTTTGATGTTATTGTTGAAGTGCTCTGGGAGAGATAGAGGTAGCACGTACTGCAGTAATTATAAACCAATCATTTCATTATTTTCTAACATAACATAATGAATAGTACACGTAGTTTATGAATATATTGTAAATACAGAAGAACATAACTTACCTTGATGAAAGTATGCCAATCATGCGTTTTGAGCCCTGGCCCAAATTCACTTTTCTTTGATATGAGATTGCTTATGTTCCCAGCAAATCCTGTGGGAAATTGAATTTTTCGTATGACTTCTTTTATGGCATCACTTTGCTGCTCCGTTAATAACCAAGGAAGGGAACTTATATTAATTTGATCTCTATTGCTATTTGAGTGAATGAAATTCTTCAGTGCATGATTGGATTCATGAATGTCATTACAAATTTTGACAATTTTTTCTTTGTCACGCCTTCCATCCAATATTTTCCACAATGTCTCTGTTATATTCTTTCCAACATGCATAAGATCAAACAAATGCACAATTTGTAGGTCCTCGTAGTAGGGCAACCTACTAAATTGTCTGGGATAGCTTTTTAGTCCCTTTGGAAGGTTGTCAGTAGTGCCTTGACGACCTTCACGATCATCAATTACATAATTAGTAAACAAAAATCACAATAGAAATATATAAATTACAAACATAAACCATTAAGTGGAACGATATTACCTCGACGATTAATTCTATTATATTCCAACTTCCATAGGCGAGGTGTCATTCTTCGTGGCTTTGATGTAGTCTCTTCTTTCCCATTGAAAAGATGTTTTTCCATACTTCGATACTTATGATTCTTGTGGAGGAAGTGTCTGTACTCATCAAACACATGCTTTCCTAAACTTTTTGAATGACGAGATTTCATCTTTGGACCACAAACTGGACATGCAAATTTTCCCTTTGTTCGAAGACCTACAAGATAATGATATAATTGGATTATTAAATATGTTGATTTTTATAATTAGAATTATCATGCGCAACTTGAATTCACTATAACATACCACAAAAATGTGTTAGCCCTGGGGCATCATGTATTGTCCATACAAGTATTGCATGGAATTGAAATTGTCTTTGTCCTATTGGTCTAGACACGTCATACATAGTGACACCGTTCCATAACTCCACCAACTCGTCAATAAGAGGCTCAATATATACATTCATATCTTTAACTTGATATTTACCTACTTGAATGAACAGTAACATTACATAATTATTGTGACCATTTTACTGTAAGATTTGTAAGTACATGTAAATTAATAACTATCAAATGATAAAATACCTGGAACAATCATTGCCAACATAATGTGCTCCCTCTTTATTGACATCCACGGAGGAATGTTATTGTTGATAACAAAAACAGGCCACACTGAGCAAACAGATCTCATCTCTCCAAATGGATTGACACCATCCGCTGCCAATGAAAGCCTGAGATTACGAGGTTCTTCTTTGAAGTGTTGCCACTTTTCCTCTATGTGCATAAATGCCGAACCATCCGCAGGGATTCGAATAATGTCATCTCGACTTCTATTGCGTGCATGGTAATCCATAAATTGTGCCAAGCTAGTACACCTGAATAATTGTCGCATCCGTGGAATAATGGGGATGTAATGAAGAACCTTGTGAGGCACCTTTTTTGTTATTCGATCTGTTCGATATCTACTCGTATGACATACAGGGCATTGTGTTGCAAATTCATGTTCTTTATAATATATAATATGATCATTGGGACAAGCATGTATTGCTTGATACTCCATTCCAATATCTTTCATAATAGCAGATAATTCTCGATATGAGCGAGGTAGAATATTTGATGGTGGTAACAAAAACTCGCCTATCAATCTACAGCAAAAAATATAAGTTGTTAATATAAACAATATTAGTGGTACATTATTCACCCTTTGTTAACTATAAAGACATATATGACATACCTTAACATACGTGACATTGTTATGTTGGATAAACCATTCATAACCTTCAAATTCAACAACAACAATACAACAGAGAGAAGAGTTGTTTGGGAGTCTTTGTATAGGGGCTCGTATGCCTTCTCAAGTAGAGGTACATCAAGGCTATCATCATCATCATGATCAAATCCGCTTGGACTAAATGTGTCATGGATCAATGTATTTATACCATCATCTTCAATTGTGTTTTCTGGCGCATGATCGTCATCTTCCATGGGATCATTATCTTCACCTTGGATATTCGCACCCCCATGTTCCTCCATATCATGTACTTCCCTGGGGAGATCAACCTATATAAAATTGATTAACATAAATAAACCATGATCTTCAACTCATCATCAAGTGATTTCATATGTATATAAATTGTTAAAATGATATAATGAACAACTTACCAGTGGATGATAGTCATGCCCCCCTTCAATGTGACCATTCTCCCTACAATGTCTCTTAACTGTTTTGATTAGCAATCTTCTACGGTTTAAGCCCTTACAAATTTTGCAGGGACAATAACATTTTCCATCACCTTTTCTTTTCAAGTTAGACCACAATCTAGCGATTGTCTCCCTATTTTGTTCTTCACTTATATTATCTGACATGATCGTTCTTCGCAGGAAGCAAAAATTGGGCTATGAAAACTTCGGTCTACAACTTTCAGTGACTAAGCAAAATTGTCAAAAGTACACAAATCTTCTTAGACCTATCCTTTAATATTTTAAAAGTCTAGTTAAAATATACATTAGATTAAAAAATATACAATTTTCATGCCTGAGCGCGCGGCTACGACTAGTGCAATGGTCTTCTTGCTTAGCTCTAGAAGCTCTCTAGCAATCAAAACATATAAGCTACAAGGCCTAACAGCAATTTCAAAACATATAAGCTACAAGGCAAGACATATTACATGACATGGCAAAAGGATTAAAATATACATTAGATTAAAAAATATACAATTTTCAAACCTGAGCGCGCGGCTATAACTCGTGCAATGGTCTTCTTGCTTAGCTTTAGAAGCTCTCCAGCAATCAAAACATATAAGCTACAAGGCCTAATAGCAATTTCAAAACAAGGGTCATCAAAAGAACCAAAAACAATGTGTGCAAACAATACCTTGTGAAGTGGTATAGACAATTAGAAGATGCTACTATGTGCTAGGGAACTTCTTAGAACTGTTGGTATATTCTTACAACTTGTTACACCTGGGATATTCTTCTCTGTAGATGCTACTGTGTGCTGTGGTCCAAACGGGCCCATAAATGTGGTTGAATAGCAATACATTCAAGTGGCTTACACAAGGGACAGTCACTGTGAGATATCCTCATGTGTGACTGTCCTTGTCACAAATGAGGACATCTCACAGTGACTGTCCCTTGTGTAATTGCCACTTGAATGAGGTCAGTCACTGTAAAGACAACATGATAATGTACACATACAATGAGTGTACATTATCATGTTGTCTTTACAGTGGCTGCCCTCATGTTGTATATTCTTCTCTGTAGATGCTACTACGTGCTAGGGAACTTCTTAGAACTGTTGGTATATTCTTACAACTTGTTACACCTGGGATATTCTTCTCTGTAGATGCTACTGTGTGTCATGGTCCAAACGGGCCCATAAATGTGGTTGAATAGCAATACATTCAAGTGGCAATTACACAAGGGACAGTCACTGTGAGATGTCCTCATGTGTGACTGTCCTTGTCACAAATGAGGACATCTCACAGTGACTGTCCCTTGTGTAATTAAGTATTGTGGGGAAGCATTCTAAATAACCAAAGCCGCTAACAATAAATTCAACACAGATATGTCCTCATTTCTGGGTATTTTAGCTCTCTAACAGCTGAATACCAGATTAAATAATAATGACAAAAGAAAAATAAACCCAACGTACTCAGAAATTGTAGCTGTGATTTTGCAGAGGGAATCTCTCTCGGCGCTGTTGAAAACACAAATGACAACCCGCTTGATTTCGCGGAGGGAATCTCTCTCGGTGCTGTTCAAAACACAAATGACAACCTGCTTTGTTCAAAACACAAATGATAACCCGCTTGATTTCCCGGAGGGAATCTCTCTCGGCGCTGTTGAAAACACAAATGACAACGTTCCTTTTTTTTTTTGCACTTATATCCCGACCAACATAAGGTCCATTTGTAATACAACATGATAATGTACACTTACAGTGAGTGTACATTATCATGTTGTCCTTAGAGTGACTATCCTCATTTGTTGAAGAAGAAAAGCATTAATGTGGCTGAATAGCAATACATTCAAGTGGCAATTACACAAGGGACAGTCACTATGAGATGTCCTCATTTGTGACTGTCCTTACAGTGAGTGTACATTATCATGGTGTCTTTAGAGTGACTGTCCTCATTTGTTGAAGAAGAAAAGCATTAATGTGGTTGAATAGCAATACATTCAAGTGGCAATTACACAAGGGATAATCACTGTGAGATGTCCTCATGTGTGACTGTCCTTGTCACAAATGAGGACATCTCACAATGACTGTCCCTTGTGTAATTCAAGTGGCAATTACACAAGGGACAGTCACTGTGAGATGTCCTCATTTGTGACTGTCCTTACAATGAGTGTACATTATCATGTTGTCTTTAGAGTGACTGTCCTCATTTGTTGAAGAAGAAAAGCATTAATGTGGTTCAATAGCAATACATTCAAGTGGCAATTACACAAGGGACAATGTCATGAGCCGTGACATATTGAACTTAGTATAATAATAAAATGATTAGATGATATATAATAATCTATTATTAACGGTATATAACAATAATATATAATTATTATCAAAAGATAATAATAATATATAGTTAGCATAATAAGTAATATGTTAATTAAATAATATTAAAATATTAATAAATAATATAATTATGATTATAATTATAATATAAATTAATAATAAATAATTATTAATAAATTATATATATTATATTATAATAATATATTAAGTAATAATATTAAATCAATTATTGATATAATAATTTTAATATATAAATAATATTAATAAACCTCTCAATATAAAACAATATGTTATCACTATAATAATATTTATTATAATATTATTAATATTACTAACATCATTAATTATAATATTTAATAATAACAATAACATTAATAATAATAATAATAATAATAACGTTTAAAGCAATATCGAATATCTGTAATCGATATACATCTACATTAAACATCTGCATTATCTATCACGATGAGGAATGAAGAAGTGATACAACAATCACTAGTCATTACACATCGATACCATGAGAGGATGATTAATGAACCAAATACTATGAAGTCAAGATCAACATGATATGAATAAGGGATAGGTCGCTATGTGTTTCAGAAGATGTATTGATAAGCAAGAAGGATAACCATTCATATATTATAAATAATCATTAATTGCACAAGTTTAGACAATGACATATCCGATAAAGCAATATCAAACATGAAGACCCGCTAGCAAATATGCACCATCACTTCCTATGTTATCATGACAATAACATAAACTAGATTGAATTCTACTATCTATATCAATAGACACCACATAGGAGGATATCGACTAAAGGATTGAAAGATTATCGATTGTCTGAGATAAACCACATCTTGTAGAAACACAAAAGCATCAGTGATTATATCACAAGCTATTGATGAATGAGGCATCAGTCATGGATAATAAGTACAATGTATCCTTAAGTATTAACAGGAATGGAAGTCAATTTGAAGATCAAACTCCATTACCAGCAATCAACCAATAAATGGACAATTATCAGAAAATGATATCGACTTATATCAGAGTAGAAAGATTGGATATCATCATAACAATATGGGATAAGGCAAGAGTTAATATCGATTGACTAAATACTAATGATAGTTAGACCAAACTAATACAAACACAATGGATGTTAACTACTGGTTGCACTACCAATTAGGGAAGATTACCTTCATAAAAAGATTTGATATTGAGTCAATCTGGGAGTTATCTATGATCAGAAAATAATGAAATAATATTATGTGAACTGTCGGATTATGGAAAGGTGTGATTAACAAAGGGACATGGAGGAAGAAACAAGACACGTCTCATTCATAGCATCTCTTCATTTGTTAAAGACAATATAAGAATGCATTCTCGTCAGTCACTCAAGGCATCATTAGAACTTTATTTACTTATCCATATTTGGATATACTCAATAGAGCATCTGCCTTTGGCAGTTTGGTTTCAAGTTTATCATTGCAGATCAGAGACAACACCATGATTGCACAGATAGAAAGGATAGTCAGAAACAACATCAATATTTGAAGTTGCAAGCATATAATTCAGAATCTGAAATAGCAACATATC
Source organism: Chamaecyparis obtusa (assembly GCA_027943335.1). NCBI lineage: Eukaryota > Viridiplantae > Streptophyta > Pinopsida > Cupressales > Cupressaceae > Chamaecyparis > Chamaecyparis obtusa. The sequence goes on from BSBK01001590.1 coordinate 1,997,004, forward strand.
ACTCATAGCGATATTACACATTTGCATAATTACATCATCATATCAGACACAACAAATACATTGCTGTAAGCAATACTTATTGATTGTATATCAATATTGTTTATATCAGACATACCATCATTATACTATCACTATAAGTGATAGGAAACATCATATTCATAGCATATTTCATATCATTATATCCGACAGTGCTATTAAACATATTGGTATCAATATCATCTTGCACACATATTGTGATTGAATCTGAAATAGCGGTTGATATCTTAAGTAACCTCCATTACTTAGTTTAATTGTAAGTATCTGATAGAGTAAGTCTGAGAAGTGGAGTAATTGTTCCTGTTTTCCAAGTTAGCCAAAAAGGGGACATTACAGACAATCACTGTGAGATGTCCTCATGTGTGACTGTCCTTGTCACAAATGAGGACATCTCACAATGACTGTCCCTTGTGTAATTCAAGCGGCAATTACACAAGGGACAGTCACTGTGACATGTCCTCATTTGTGACTGTCCTTACAGTGAGTGTACATTATCATGTTGTCTTTAGAGTGACTGTCCTCATTTGTTGAAGAAGAAAAGCATTAATGTGGTTCAATAGCAATACATTCAAGTGACAATTACACAAGGGACAATCACTGTGAGATGTCCTCATGTGTGACTATCCTTGTCAAAAATGAGGACATCTCACAATGACTGTCCCTTATGTAATTCAAGCGGAAATTACATAAGGGACAGTCACTGTGAGATGTCCTCATTTGTGACTGTCCTTACAGTGAGTGTACATTATCATGTTGTCTTTAGAGTGACTGTCCTCATTTGTTGAAGAAGAAAAGCATTAATGTGGTTCAATAGCAATACATTCAAGTGGCAATTACATAAGGGACAATCACTGTGAGATGTCCTCATGTGTGACTGTCCTTGTCACAAATGAGGACATCTCACAATGACTGTCCCTTGTGTAATTCAAGCAGCAATTACACAAGGGACAGTCACTGTGAGATGTCCTCATTTGTGACTATCCTTACAGTGAGTGTACATTATCATGTTGTCTTTAGAGTGACTGTCCTCATTTGTTGAAGAAGAAAAGCATTAATGTGGTTCAATAGCAATACATTCAAGCGGCAATTACACAAGGGACAGTCACTGTGAGATGTCCTCATTTGTGACTGTCCTTACAGTGAGTGTACATTATCATGTTGTCTTTAGAGTGACTGTCCTCATTTGTTGAAGAAGAAAAGCATTAATGTGGTTCAATAGAAATACATTCAAGTGGAAATTACACAAGGGACAATCGATCACTGTGAGATGTCCTCATGTGTGACCTTTGTGAAGGCAAGTGCCAATTTGTACCCAAGTTACCAATATTGTGGAAAAAGTGGGAATGAAGCATTTAGGGGTCAAATTGGGCAAAGAAGTGTAGAAGTGGCCTATGTGAGGTCTAAATAGCCTAACTAAGTCATGGTTAGGGTCTTATGGTGTTTGAACAATAAGTTTTGAACCAAAATCCCAAAGGTTGTAACAAGTTGTCAATGTTGTCATTCACAACATTGACAACATTTGTGCAAGGGAGCATTTTCGAGTAAGATGGTTATGTAACTATATGAAACCATTGAATTAGGCATCAGATCAACTATAAGAGGCCTCCATCGATCTGTGCAAAAGGTTGGGGGGAAAAACATTTGGAATTAAGAAGATTTGTAGAGTAACACGGTTTTAGTGAATTCTTGAGTTTTTTTGTTTCTTTGTTTTCAGTTGATTAATGGATTAGATAGCTCGCAGTGTCTATTGGAAAAGTTAGTACAAGTTGTTTTTTTATTCTGTGTTGTGTTTTTTTTGAGTTTTGAAGCATTCCAACTAGTTTGTTAATTCTTTTGTTAAGTACCCTATCATTGGTTTGAACCAGGCAGGTTGAACAAATGGAGTCTTAGCTCATCATTCCATTGTCAATTTTGTACGGGCTCTTGGAATGGGTGAGGAGACTCCATGTACTATATGTTTGGAAGGAGGGGCCCTGGGAAGCTCATTTTCTATGTTTGCAATGATGTCCTAGGTGAGTCAGTTGAGCACAGTTAGGGATGACAAATCATTACAAGAAGATTACAACAAGTTGAATGCATTGGTTGCTTCAACTAAAATCTCATGGAGAGGTAGACACACATCTAAAGAAGCCCCAAGTCAAATTAGAAGATTGGGTGAGTTTCTTTGGCTGCTAAGAAAACAAACTCTTAGTCAGACTGTCCAAGTTGTGTCAAAATACTTGTTTTCAGGCATGGCTGTAGCAGTTGGTGTACAAAAAATCTAGGAGGAGAAGACCTTAGATATCTTGGAGTTCTCAATAAAGGGCATCTGAATCCTAAGCCCTTTAGGTGGCTTAATATAAACAAAAAGGCTTGACAAAGGCCTAATTGCTAGCAGCCTATTTTTGGGTGCAATTGGCATGGTTTGATGAACCGGATTGAAGTACTGATGAAAAGTATAGGTGAAGGAGTAATATTGAAACCAATAGAGGTCCTAGTGGCCAGCCTCTCCATGGAGTAAAGTTCTAGTTGAATGTGTTTCAATTTGTGAAGACAAGACTAGGAGTGTCCTAGTAGCTAGATTGGTATTGAGCAGAGTTCGTTGTATTTCTTGTTGGTGTGCACTAGTTGAAGGAGTGGGATCTTGGGTAGAGATACCTAAAGAGTGTAGGGATAGTTAAGTACCCTATCAAGTCAAAACATTGGCCTAAAGAGACCCTAGTGAAGGATAGGGAGTGAGCAAGACAAAGTGTTACATCAATTAACAAGATCATTTTTTGGTAATTGTGTACATTATCATGTTGTCTTTACAGTGACTGTCCTCATTTGTTGAAGAAGAAAAGCATTAATGTGGTTCAATAGCAATACATTCAAGTGGAAATTACACAAGGGAATATCACTATGAGATGTCCTAAGTGTGACTGTCCTTGTCACAAATGAGGACATCTCACAGTGACTGTCCCTTGTGTAATTGCCACTTGAATGAGGACAGTCACTGTAAAGACAACATGATAATGTACACAAGTACCGTGAAGGTAGTCGCAAGTTAGGGCTGTTTCATTGCATACCCGAAACAATGAAGACATTACAGTCCACAAAACGTTTGTGCTTGAAAGATGAACAAATAAAATTAAACTTCTAAATAACCAAAGCCGCTAACAATAAATTCAACACAGATATGTCCTCATTTCTGGGTATTTTAGCTCTCTAACAACTGAATACCAGATTACATAATAATGACAAAAGAAAAATAAACCCAACGTACTCAGAAATTGTAGCTGTGATTTCACGGAGGGAATCTCTCTCGGCGCTGTTGAAAACACAAATGACAACGTTCTTGTTTTTTTTGCCCTTATATCCCGATGTGATTTCGCGGAGGGTTACGGTGCTGTTGAAAACACAAATGACAACATTCCTTTTTTTTTTTGCCCTTATATCCCAACAACATCGCAATTGCAAGTTAGGGCTGTTTCACTGCATACCCGAAACAATGAAGACGTTACGGTCCACAAAACGTTTGTGCTTGAAAGATGAACAAATAAAATTAAACTTCTAAATAACCAAAGCCGCTAACAATAAATTCAACATAGATATGTCCTCATTTCTAGGTATTTTAGCTCTCTAACAGCTGAATACCAGATTACATAATAATGACAAAAGAAAAATAAACCCAACGTACTCAGAAATTGTAGCTGTGATTTCACGGAGGGTTACGGCGCTGTTGAAAACACAAATGACAACGTTCTTGTTTTTTTTGCCCTTATATCCCGATGTGATTTCGCGGAGGGTTACGGCGCTGTTGAAAACACAAATGACAATGTTCTTATTTTGTTTGCCCTTATATCCTGATGTGATTTCGCGGAGGGTTACGACGCTGTTGAAAACACACATGAAAACGTTCCTTTTTAATTTTGCGCTTATATCCCGACAACGTCGCAATTGCGACAGTGACAAATGTATTGTCGTCGCAAATTGCGACGGTGTCGGGCTATATTTGAAAAAAAAAGGGCAAAACCGCATGACATTTGCCTGCCGTCGCAAATGGCCGTCGCAAATTCACCCCAAATGTATTAGTGTTTAGAGGTCTATGCGGTCATGAGAGCTCAATCCAGGCTGTTGAAAGTTTCTCTCACATAGTTTTGAAACATGGTCTACTTGTGTCGAGCCCAAATTTTATTTAGAGTACAAACAAATGAAATTTCAATATTCAAGAAGGAACACATACATTTATATTATGTAATCAAATTACAGATATCTAGATCAGAGCTGAACATAGTTTGATTGGACCATAAAAAACATTTCAAAAAGCAATGAAGTGCTCACCTTGAAAAGGCAAATGAGATTCCATCAGCTCAACAACTTATGAATACATAGAGGTAACACAACAGGAGCTTGTTGATAAATTAACATGCAAATTAACCTACACATGATTGAATCTCAGTCCTAGAAAACAAAATTAACTATCATCTTCCAAATTAGATGGTAGCAAATTATGTTTGGTTGTGGTGGGGAGGGCCCAAACAAGAAAATAAAAAAAGGGTTGTTTGAGGACTTGCTCGTGTGAATCACACATCATTTCAGCTAAATTGCAGAGAATTGTTGCATCCTGGATGAAGGCCTCCTGGACTTCCACCCGCATAGGGAAATTGCAAATATAAACATGCTAAACAAAAAATTCCAAGAAAAGGGTTCAACACAGAAATTAAAAGACTGGGCGCTTGCAATAAGAGATCCCTTAGAATAGATTTGCAGCTATTCCCAGTTTGGGTTTCAGGTAGAGCTAGTGAAGGTGTGGGTTCCTTTATAGGGAGGTTAGCAGAAGCTAGTGTCCTCTGCAACATCTGAGACAAAGATTCCCAATCTTTTATTTCTTTTGAATATTTTTCCTTTAGATTTAGCAGGGCCAATTTTTTAGTTTGGCGGCATTGTTTAATGTACTGGTCATCATTGTGTTTTGAAGTGGAAGTTTTGGTTTGCATTGTTGAATCACAAACACGCTGCTTCTTCCTTCTCTTGTAGACAAATCCATCATCATTCACGACCTCCCATTCATCTTCCAAATCCAATGAAGGTTCATTCATATTATCTGTCACTCAGTCAACATCTAGGCTTAGAAGCACACTAAACATAATCTACAGAGGACTAACAAGAAGCAAAGTATACATTTGATAAATAGATAGAACATATAAAGGATTCAAGAATGATTTTTAATAATAACTATTGTTGTTCTAAATGGCACAATTTTTTAGGCAGAAATAATTAGATTTATCATTTTTAGAATGCCTTTAAGAATATGCATTGATGCCACTGAGTGATACAGTTAAAAGAAGAAACCACAATACTAGATTTTACAAGAAACAACATAATTATGGTTACTACCCATTTGTATTTTTTTACTCATAAAATATAACATTTTAGAGCAATTTTTGTTGTTTTCAGGTTGGAGAAAGGGTCACATGGAACCGTGAAAGTATTAGAGATTATATTTTATTTTATTCTAGCGAAAAATATTTAGGGGTTTTTTATGATTGGGTGTAAAGAACCCCAAAACGTAGATAGAAAATGTCTCAGGAAAAAGAAAACCAAACTAGTCTTTCCCTAATGAATTCTAAAATGCACATGCATACATGCACATGCACATGTACATGCATCCACACCCCCAAATTACGACACTAAAAGGGTTTGATTAAACACACTTAGCCAAGTCATTTAGTTTCTTATTTAGATGTTGAAAACAATCTTACTCCTTTGTAGGCAAGTTGCAACATAGAACTTAATATTCTTTATACAATAAAAGTCAAAATTTTTTTGACATGATTCTAAAACATTTATGATCTTCAACCTTCTGATCTATTATTTTCCTTGTAAGTTCATGTATTTGAGTTTTTCAAAGGAATGTCTATAAGATATTGCAACAAGTTTCCATTACGTATGCAAATTACCTATTAAGGGATGGTATTTCTTTAACACCATATATTTGATTAGGTCTGTCTAGAGATCTAAGAGATTTTTTATTCATTATACCCAACACAAAAAAATATTCTCCATTAAATATTCATTTTTTAGTTTTCCCCATGTTGCTGTCCCACTTAATTTTCATACTAATATTTACCAATTAATATGTTTTCTTATTAGTAAATGAGGGGACTTTATTGAGGAATTCACCCTATGATTCAATTTCTCCCATGGCCATAAAGCCTAGACATTTAGCTTAAGGCAAAACACTACAAAGATCAGAAACCTAGCCAGGGTGAACCAAAAGAGCAAAACTGTAAAAAATCAAAAAATAGACCAAAAAACAAACCTAATGAAGCATCTAAAGAGCACATAAAATAGCATTAAAAACATGGTACCTATAGCCCTTCATAAACTATGGCAAGTTAAGGGCCTAGAATCCCAACGATTAATTAGCCACTTCTTTCCTCTCCCCTGAACTCTGAGTCCATGCAGATCCCTACAGTGCTCTCCTCATCAGTGGCAATCATGAGATTCATATCCTAGCAACATGATCATCCAGAGACTGAATTTTGTCCTCAACAACTACACTCCTGACAACTGCCTCTCCTTGGCCTTCCCTCCCTACCTCTACCTTTAAGTTCTCCCCACTTTAAACCCTATTCTGTGACATAGGTGCATCCATCTTCACTTCTGAAAATTTTTCTCCTCTAGAGCCACCAACAACTCCATCCTTCACCAACCACCATTACTCATCTTCCATGCTAAACCCTATTCCAAGAAGTAGGCACAACCATCTCCTCTTCAGAAACCTTTTTTTCCCTCCACAATGACCAACAACTCCATCCTTCACCACATCACTATCACTTTTCAACCATATATTTTCCAAACATTTAATCTATCTTAAACAATATATTCCTTTAGAGTTCAAGGATTGTCCAGTGAGTATCAGTTTGTTTTACAAATAATTCACATGCTCCTCTTGTCAAGTATTAACAATAGAGACTTCAATCCAATGTTTTCACTTCCAGCTACTCTGAAACCTTGATACTACTACATAGATTTTAACAGTCAAATTGTGTAGTAGTCAATGATACCCTAATAGCTTATTCCTTCTAGTAAGATGGTAACAATCTTTTGATTTTTTCGATTTCCTTCCCTTCTATTCTATCAGAATGGTATTCAAATAATTTGGTATAGTCCATTGTCTAGCTTGTTTTTCTTAAGTTTACTTTCAAATAATTCTACCTCTAACCTCTCGCGATCTCCATTGGAAGTAGTTATTATCTGACAGTCATGGATTTTGTCACCTTTATGTCAAACAATTCAATGCATCGATTTGGTTTTCAACTTTATTGGTTACTTCTAGAGTTCTACAAGTATACTTTTTAAGGCATGATGAGTCATTGGATGCAATCATTAAAACAAAATTACTATACTGTGTAGGAGGTGGGGTCAATTGTGATGGGTATTGCTATAGAATTTAAATGTTATTTAATTTCTATATTTTCCCTTGTAAAGATCATTTCATATATAATGTGTAAGATGGGAGAAGATAAACATGACACTTGGCTAAATGCTTCAACAACTGATAAGTGATGTGATTTACGTTTATAATCACACCAATGAACATTACTTTTCCTTCTTGATGATCATGTTGATGAGATATGAATCTCGTGATTGCCACTGATGAGGAAAGTGTTGTAGGTATCTACATGGACTCATAGTTCAGGGGAGAGGAAAGAAGTGGCTAATTAATCCCTCTAGAATTGGTTACTTCTAGAATTCTGCAAAGGCAATGGATTTTTTCAAATTTATGGATAAATGCAATAATAGAGTATCTTCCATAAGGCCTCTAGATCTTGGGTGGCTACCTTCTTAGCCAAATCTTACAAAACCAAATACACAGGATTTTTCTTCCATATCTGGGCTACAAAGACAACAATCACAATAGTGAAAGCTTTGAGTAGGTAAGAAAAAATTCAAGAATGGGAGAAAATAGTCCCATGCAGCCAAAAATATGTTTTTGTTGAAGTTTCTATTCTACTTATGAACCTTGGTTTAGTGTTTAGGGAACATTCTTTATGGTCGAAAGTCAACTGAAATCAATCTAAATGCTTTAAAAATGACATCCAACACCTGGAATCAGTCTGAAATCACCTCGCTCCAGCTGAAGTCATCCAGGTACATGCAAGCTCATTTACAAATGAATTTTATTACTTTATTAGTAAAGTTCAAGCCTTGGTCAAATCCATAGGCAAATCAAATCTGAATATGATTCTGAAATATACATACCCAAAATCATCTAGGTTTGTGGTCTATTCAATTACTTAGGTTACAAAGTATGGAATCTACACAATGTCCAAACTAATAGATAGTAAGTGGATTATAAGTTTAGAACCTAGGAATAAAATACAAGACATTTAAATTTCAAGAATCATTGATGTGTCATTTCTGAAGCAATTCTTAACCTAGAAGACTAAGTGATGCTAGGTTGGTTACATAAAAGATACTCGACAAGATGGCATGCACCTCAAAGTGCCATCACAAGCATTGCAAGGTGGTAAGTCGATACCATGGGAAACTTGCCTGGAGTTTGCCTAGGGACTAAGAACCCACATTGGTTGTGCTCAAATCATCTCCTCTAAAAGTGGCGTCTTTGCTTCTGTCCATAGAATGTGCTTGGAAGCTATGTTATCCAATGTGGGATATAAGGAATTCTTCTTTCAATTTAGCATCCTTTCAAATCTTTCTAGGTGTCTCAAACAAGTATTCTAAATACCAGTTATCATTCTCTATCTATATTTTTCTCTTTGAGGAAATACTTCATACATCTTGACCTCTCATTATTTTCTTAAAATATTTTCATTCCGGCATTAATTTTCCTCTTCACCTTCTATAAATTTACTTTGACATTAAGTTCCTTGACCTAGACCTTGAGTTCAAATATCATATGTTTGATCAATGTCCTTCTAAAACTAATGAAACTTGTTGAATGGATAAGATTTTATTAGTTATGATTATGCATGCCTTCATACTTCAACCACAACCTTAAATGTCTTCTTTCCTCCTCAATGTCACTTTGACATGAGCGTAATCCTAGAGACAACTTTAAACCACTCTTATAACACATAGGAAGTGTGTGTATAACTTAATGTTATAAACTAGGTGTAATCTACTACCAGATCTAAATGGACATTATACTTGAACTTCTAACAAACTAGATGTAGGTGGGTATTCCATACGTATCATTTGATAATCCTGGTTATCTTTAACATACTTTGATTGAGGAACCATGGTTTTATGATAAAAATAGGTTTTTCCTTGCTAAGAATCACCATTTCGATGTGTTCAAAATGTTTGCATTATTAGTTTCAATCCTATGAAACACTGGAATATTGGTACCAGACCTGAAAGTCCTTAGAGTAGACCCCTTATGTTGTAGTACCAAAATAGGGGATTTATTCATGTTTATGTACAAATTATTTCCTAGAAGGCTTGGTACTATCACCAAATGGGTTGAATTATATGGTTTTTCGATACTGCAACAAAGCTCAAGCAAGTGCAAATGCTCAAACTAACCATCGAGGAAAGAAGGTATATACGATAAAGCAGGTGGTGGCCATAGAAAACATATAGGGTCCTGGTGAAATCCAAACCATTGAATGCATCCAAAGATCAATGACTAGTGAGAGGAAAGAAATGCTAGTGTGGTGAAGACTGCAAAAATTTCTGTTGATTGAGAGTAATGGATTACAACAATATAGTGATTGCTAAGTTTTTATTATTTTAACATCGAACAATGAAAATCTACCATGGCATTCAAATTTGAAGAATTGGCATCAAAGTAGTCTAATAAATTTTTATTGTAGTTTATTTATTATATACATGCAATGTGGTATTTTGAACTGAATTTTGAGTTTTAGGCTGCAAGTAGTTTATTTATTATATGCATGCTATGTGGTATTTTGAACTCAATTCTGAGTTTTAAGTTGCAAATATGGATATATTTATGATCTTTATATTTTTTTTGTACAAACATACCCAAAACATCCAAATGATAAAAATATTATCATACCAATGTACCCAAACTGAAGCTTGTTAACTTACTGTTGATTCAAGCTAGTAGTGTGCCCTGGAGGCCTAAGATTCTATTTATCATTAAAGTTGTAGATTTAATATGAATTGCAACTTATATTTTGCTAGAGTTTTTTCCCACATGGGTTTCATCAAGGTGAATCCTCTATCCTCTTAATTGTGAGTGTTGTTTTCTCTCATTTACATATTGTAAGTTGAGTTAATTAATTGGCAAGTTTAAAGTTATTTTTTCATTAAATTTATAATTTGATGACAAGCGGCGTATGAAATATCCATTCTAGGTTACAAATCAAGTGGTATCAATGTAGATTATTTCCTTGTGGAATTTGTTGTGATTTAAATTTCATAAACAACACAAATTAAGTAGAAAAGCTCATTTCCTTATCAAAGAGACAAACTTTCCCACAAAGAGAACCTAGAAGCATGGATAGTAATGTATGGTTCCTCAAGCAAGAAGATAGACTTTCCCACAAAGAGAACCCAGAAGCATGGATAGTAATGCATGGTTCCTCAAGCAAGAGATCATTATTGCCATACTATCTTGATTCTCAATCAATGGTAACAACACATCAAATAGAGGCTATCATGGAGAAAATAAGCTCATTGGAGAGTAAGGGATTAGCCCACTCCAAAGAATAGGAAAATTATCATGGTGATATTAGTACTCTTTGAAAACCTCAAAAGGGAGGTAAAAATTGAGATGCCACCATTTGAAGGAGATGAGAATGGGTTTGAGCAATTGGAGCCATATATTAATCCAATATCTCTTACCTTGGAAAAAAAATTCTATGTTAAGTTGAGAGTAGAAAGCAATGCTTCATAAATTATTGCCATACTATCTCAACCAATGGAGACAACATGTTGAATGAAGACTCTCAAGAAGAAATTTGGAGAGCACAAGAGCAACCCACTCCAAAGAATAGGCAAATTCTCATGGTGAAGTAGGCGAATTCTCTAAGCAAAATTAGTAATTTAAGCAAGCCTCAAAAGGAAGGCAGGAATCAAGATGCCACCATTTAGAGGAGTTGGGAATAGGCTTGACTAGTTGAAGGTGTATTTTACTTTGTAATCTCTTAAATTGGAAGAAAAATCTTGCCATGTTAGGTTAAGCCTAAAGTCTCTTTATTTCTATGGTTGTTGAACAACACACTCCTATTAAATTTATAAAATTGTTTAGGAAACATGTTTAACCCTAAATATCCTTAAGGGAGTAAATGTATGGAGGTAAGAAAGACCAAATACAGATACTGATAGTTCTTCGTCATCCTCAAACACAGATGGAATGAAAGCCAAGAGACAAAAAGACAAAAACCAAACCAACAAGATATTGCAATTACTATGGGAAAAATGGTCATGAGAATTATTCTATTAGGAATCACATCCCATAAAAGTGCTCTTGTAGATAAAAGGATAAGAAAAAGTTCCATATAAAATAATAAAGAGGAAAGGAAATTGAATGCAATTTGGAAGGGGATTCAAGGATTACTTGCACTAACAAGAAGGTTGGCTTGGTCACTCCAAAAGCAATATTTAATTTCAATATTCAAGTAAGGGTGTAAAAATCAATTCACTATTTGATTGATGTTCATGGAAAACCTTGATCAATATGTACCACAATGTTTCAGGGATGGTTAGTGGGATGGAAAGGGATGTGTTTTGGGGACATCAGTTCTTATATATATAGCGATACTAAAATATCTAAAATTTTAACTAGACACGAGTCATGAGATCAAAATCAAGATAGTGACAACAATAAATATATTTAAGACAGTGACACCAATTGAAGAAAATTATAATATTATAAATTTAGACTGTGATAGCAGTTGACAGCAGCAATAAGTGCTAGTTAACTGTACGACCTTGGTCTGCTAAACTATTTAAAGCCAATATTGATTGTGAAAAATGCCATCATGCTGGTTGTTCATCTTTGCTATAGGCACCTGCTAGAGATATGACAATCAGAGCAAGAGATGAGGTTGAATATAGTGTTAAATAGAGATTTTTGGGGGTTGACACCAAATACATTCTTTCAATCACATCTTCAATTCTCACAGCCATCGAATAGAGGGATATTAATGCTCTAAATCTCTGAGGTGTATGAGCACAATGACCACATGTTTGACCAAACAAAGCCCATTATACAAGTGAAGGACAATGACCACATGTTTGACCAAACAAATCCCATTGTACAAGTGAAGGATCCTATCCCGTGCTTCTATTAAGAACCCATTCAACCAATCATTCAGCAAAGGTGGGAGAAGCTCAACACTCCCTTACACATGGTTGCTCATGCATTCAACCGAAAGTGCTGTATGCAAAGGCCTAACAAAATTTCTTTTTATGGAAAATGTTGAGATGAAAGGAAGGTTCATTAAAACAAATAAAAATATTTGCAAAAATTAAAGATGATATTGCCATCTATTTTGGATAGAGCAAATTTACCACTTAAAGAATATCTAGAAGACAACAAAGTTAAATAGAGACAATTGCATAGGACCATCCAATATTATGGTGAAGTATCCATGGGACTCATTCATTGGTAATCATGCCACTCATTTGCCTTTTGTTTCAGATTTCTAGTTCTTATGTTTCTAGGAGGAACTAGTCTTCATACAAGCCATTATATTAAGAAAAAAATAAATTTACCTCTATGAAAGAAAAGTATGTTTTACTTACACATAGCACCAATGGGGTTTGTAATAATTGTGGGGAGATTTAAATGGATAAAAAAGTTCCAGTGAAGAGCAGTTTGCCATGAAATTTGAGGGCGATGATTACAAGCATAGTCTAATCATATTTCAATTTTAAATGCAATCATCATAATGACAATTTAAGTATGCACATATACTAAATTTAGACACTTTCATGTTTCAATACATTGTGTTTACGATTGGGTAGTTTATAATTTCAACAGTTATTTCTTATACATTTTTTATAACTAATTTTGGAGTACCATATATTTTCCCACTGTCCACCTATCCCTCCATTCCAAAAGTTTGTAGAACCATGAATTTTTGGAGTTACATTCATACAAATGTGTGCTCTTTCCAAAAAACTGAATGAAAGGAAGTTCACTTGCTAGTGGAAAACAATATTTTTTGTAGTTGCATTCATACAAGTATCTACTCTACACAAAAATGAATGAAAGGAAGTTCGCTAGCTAGAGAAAACCTTTTTTTAAAAATATTTTATGGTCAAGCTTTTGGTAAATTTAGAGGTCTACGTGGTCACGAGAGCTCAATCTAGATTGTTGAAAGTTTCTCTCAAACACTTTTGAAACATGGACTACTCGTGTCGAGCCCAAATTTTATTTAGAGTACAAACAAATGAAATTTCAATATTCTAGAAAGAACACATACATTTATATTAGGTAATCAAATTATAGATATCTAGATCAGAGCTGAACATGGTTTGATTGGACCATAAAAAACATATCAAAAAGCAATGAAGTGCTCACCTTTTTTAAAAGGCAAATGAGATTCCATCAATTCAGCAACTTATGAATACACAGAGGTAACACAATAGGATCCCATTGATAAATTAACATGCATATTAACCTACACATGATTGAAGATCAGTCCTAGAAAACAAAATTAACTATCATCTTCTGAATCAGATTGTAGACAATTATGTTTGGTTGTGGTGGGGAGTGCCAAAATAGGCAAATAAAAAAAAGGCTATTTGACGACTTGCTCATGTGAATCACACATAATTTCAGCTAAATTGTAGAGAATTGTTGTTAGAGAAATATTTAGTTTGCTTACTAATTAAATCATATTGATTTAATTCGTTAAGTTATTACTGTTTAGTGCTTAAGCTTTCTCTTAGGTGCATTAATAATTAATTCTTTTATTAATTATTAATGTGCAACCTAGCTTTTTTAGGCTTTAGGGTTTTGTTCACCTTTATAGGTTGAACCTTGTAAATACTTTTTCATTATCTTGGAATACATTTTTCTCTCACACCGCTAAGATTTTCCAAGCTCTTGCTTTTTTGTCTTCTTGGTTTCCTTTCAGCAACAGGTTATTTGCATGTAGGTGTTCTTGGCATTCTGTGAAGTTGGATTTCTCAACTTCTACAATTGTTGGATCCTGGATGAAGGTCTCTTGGAATTCCACCTGCACAAGGAAATTGCAAATATAAAAATGCTAAACAACAAATTCAAAGAAAAGGGTTCAACAAAGAAATTAAAAAATTGGGCAGCTGTAATAAGAGATCCCTTAGAACAGATTTACAACTGTTCCTAGTTTGGGTTTCAAGTAGAGCTAGTGAAGGTATGGGTTGCTTTATAGGAAGGTAAGCAGAAACTGGTGTCCTCTGCAACATCTGAGACAGATATTCCCATTCTTTTTTTTTTTTTGAATATTTTTCCTTTAGATTTAGCAGGGCCAAATTTTTAGTTTGGCGACGTTTAATGTGTTGGTCATCATTGTGTTTTGAAGTGGAAGTTTTGGTTGGTATTGCTGAATCATAAACACGTTGCTTCTTCCTTCTCTTGTAGACACTAGTACATTTGACATCATTTTTCTATGAAAATTATTGACCATTAATTAAAAAGGTTTAGGTTGGTCGGATTATAGAAGGAAATTTTTTATAAAAAAAAATCCATGCCCGTGTTGGTCGTAATTTTGACCAATACCATGTCGGTCAAAATTTTGACCAACATGGCCATATAACTTAAAAAAAACATTTCAATTCTCATTTAATTTTTACGGGCAAATTATATGAATGGTTGCAGCACGCAAATTAGGATTTCCATCTTCTAAGCTACACACCAAGGGATATAGGAACGAAGCTTATTCCAGATCGTGAAGAGCCAAACCCTATGCTAGTAGCATATCCAACACCTGAGGTTAATAGCACATTTCATCATTTATATAGAATTTTCTATAATAAATTTGGAGTTTGAGGTATCTTCCGTGTTTCGTATTGTTCATTACGTGGATTGTCATTTTCTTCTAGTCATCTCTGTTAGTAATATGCTGGTAGGTGATTGAATCAGTAACCAAATGCAAGTAGTCTAACCTTGTCTGAAGGTTCTCTGCGCAAGTCATCTAAATATTTTTGGTTACCAACTAGAACCCGAACTGTAAGATCAGTCCTCCAAAATGCCATGTGTCTTACATTCCTGCCAATAAACTTGAACAAACCTATGTGGGATGTAAGCTTATGTTAAGTAGTTTGAATGCAATGTTCCAAGCTGGTGATTGTGCACCCGCGCAATGCAATTTGATGCCCTAGGTTAATTGCCATAGATGGATTTAGCTGGTAAGGAAGGGAATCGGGTAGCAGAGCCCGCAAACAGATTGATGGTATTGGATAAGTGATGGATCTGCAACTTTTGGATTTAGATAAGACCTTCCAAGACCTATTATGATCACATGAACCCATTCTTGATCCTTTACATTTAACCTTGGTCTAAACCAACCATTTAGGCTAGAGAGTTTAGTGTGGGATTGAGGGTGCTGGAGTGTGGATTGAGCATATCCTGATTCTCAAGAATGAGTTAGGAACAGTGAAGATTCATACTCCGTATTTGGTGGATTGTAGGGGAATTTGAAATCTGGGATGTTGAGTGGTCTAGGTTGCATAGACACTCATTTGGAGATTCGAGATCTTGTTGAGTAAACTTTGTTGTAGGGTTGAAGATACCTCACTGCAAAGAACATCTTCACTCATTGTAAAATAGTAGGTTCACTTGTTTGAAGAGCATATATTACTTGGAGTGTCTCATTTACTTGAATAAGTAGTGGGCTCACCCACACACACATCTTTGAGGCTTCTTGCTGCAAAGCTAGTAGAGTCACAAGTAGAGTCAATAGTCATGTATATGACTTTAGATTTATCTCTTGTACCCCATTTGTTAGAAATAAATCACATCCCCATCGATGATTCAAAATTAATTCAGTGCCACCAAGCAATCTAGGCTTGCTAAAGATCAAAAGATGAAGAACATAAAGGATGATAAATTAGCTACTTCAATGTCAAGTTCTCTCTTTGATGAGAAAAGCAAATAATTCATCATGGTTTCCTAAATTCCAAATAGAAGAAACAAGCTTAAGGGATATATGCTTCCTGAAAATGATGATACCTATGCAATTGGTATTGAACTCAAGTTGGCTAAACCTCATGACAGGGTGGAACTGATGGGAGAGTATCAAAAGGAAGTGACTCGTGATTATTTTAAACCCTCTCTTAAGATGGAAAAGAAAGAAAAAGATTTATAGGATGCTAGAGCCATAATGGATAGATTCAAGTCTCAATCCAAGTCCTATGAGTTAGAACGTGCTCGTCTTACAAAGGAAATGGATGACAACTCTTCCATAGTTCTATAATTAGAAAGAGAAAATATTGCACAAATTCAAACCAGATTTAAGAACTCTTTATCATATTTGAATGAAGAGAAAGAAGGCCTTGATAAAAAACTACAATCAAAAGAACAACTTCTAGAGACCCAAAAGTGTCTTGAAGATGCCTTAAGGAGTATAAAGATTTTAGAGAAAAAGGTAGGGCTTGAAAAGAATAAGCTCATTCAATGGATATTGGACATCCAAACATAGTTTTAAAAGAGGATGTAAAATAAAAGGAGATATTAGAGAAGAAACTATAGGGAACAATACAAGATTTTGATAAAATAGATAAGGAGCTTGTTTCTAATATAGTTTTGTAAGTGTCGATTTAACAAAAAATGCAAGATAAAGAAGTTTAGTTAGAGAGAGAAATACAAGTGGCCAAAACAAAACTAGAGCTAGAGAAATGAAATCATCAAATGAAAAAATATGCATTACAAGATAGGGAATAGAAATTGATGAAAATTAAACAAGATATATCAGATATCCTAGTAGAAATAAATGAGCTATAGGAAGCTAGTAAAGAAAAGGATGTGCTAGTACAATAATTGCAAGTCTCTATTGTTTTCCTTATCAAGTTGCATTAGTTTGGTCCAAATTTATAGTGTACCATGACATAATACCTGCATACTTGAAACCAACATAAAGTGTACTGCTAAACATAGTACACAAGAGAACTTAGAAATTTCAGGGGTTTAGGCACTATAACCTACCCAAACCCTTAAGTGACTTGAAGGCTTCACTTCTCAAACTTATCCCGTAGACTTCTAAGTGATGTTTTGGGCTTTATATGTTCCAATCCACTTGGATTTCAAGACTTTTAGAGTTCTAGGTCAATTCCAAACTCCCATCCTACACAATCTTCTTCAATTTGCCAGAGACCTAATCCACCAAGCTAGTAGCCCTGTAGTAGACTAAAAATAGGAATAAATTTGTCTTTTCTCAAAGAACTTGATAAAATATTGTCATTTATAGATACCATTTTCAAAGTAATTCAACATATCAAAAAATTTCTTGTGGTTGTTTTGGACCAATGTCCCTGTCTATGACTGATGCACTATTTTACTATATGAAAATGACTGATTTAACAAAGGAAGTATTAGCCAGACCTCATCTAATGAACCCAACTCTTGGAAAGTTCTTAGTTATGTCTTAAATTGGCCAAATACAAAAGGAATTAGTCCCCAATGCTCTGCAACATCAAAACCCCCAATTTGGGACTCCAAACCCTTGCTACTTAGGGCTTTATCAATGTCACATCTCCATACACTCCTGCAACAAATTGATGAATGATTCACCATCCATTCAACATACTAAAACGTTCCCAAGCATAAAATATGTGCCTTATGTGGACGGATCAACCATTGCTACACTGTGGCATCCATTTTCACTGCTTTTCCACTGTTCCTGACTGTGATCACCTTTGTTCCACCCAACTCTGCATATGCATGATTAATAAATTAACAATACAACTTAGAATTAACATTCCATGAATACTAGGCCTTTATATTCATGGAATGATTCTCATTCCTCCTAAAACCCTACTGTAACAGCTGAAATAGATAAAAGAAGATCCCTGCTCTACAACTGGTGCAACAGTGAATTAATCCAATATGAAACTCATCAACTAAGAAATTAAAATGGTTAATAAACCCTTTCAATTCATGAGAATATCAGTCCAATCAATTTGAGACTTAAAAGATCAAGGAAATTGCAAAATTTGATAAGTTTTATTTCTTACTATTTCATCTAATCTGCATACACATAGGTTCTCTTCTATGGCCCGTAATAGAGACTTATATAACTTCACCAATAACCATTTTAACCAACTATCATAATTGAGTTGAAAGGTTAAGTCATAAAACATAACAAAATATTAGTTCCCTCTAAAATCCTAGAATAGTCATTAAATAAATATTAGAATTTTGGCTTATAAAAAGGATTTATTTAATTGAAAACTCCCTTGGTAAAGACACCTAAAGACTCAAACTTTTTTAATAACCTATTCTAGACTTTGAGAAATAAATATTGATGCTTGGACACTTTTGGTCCCCCATACAATCAAGATTTAGTCCATTTAGGACTTTTTTTAAAGAATTTCTAGGATTTGTTCCTATTACATAGAATCAAAATCCATTATAGGCTTTAGTATTTCCCAATTGATTTGCCTTAGCCTCTAATTGTCTTGTGGAATCTTCTGATCCTCCTTGAATACCTTGTAGGTCTTCTTAGTCTTTATCCCTGGATTGATTGTGTGTGGTGCTCCTGCACCATACTCCCCACCATGCAAAGAACTCTTGTCCCAAGAGTTGTCTTTCTTGTATCCACTATGACTGTTTGGAGGAATGAGAAACTCCCCTAGGGTGGCCTACCTCTATCCCAAACTCTTTGCATTCATACACAAAAGGTTAGAGAAAAACTCATTTGGTTTTGACTGTCTTTCTACATGACAGTACTGCTACTGCACATTAGATCCCTGCACAAAATCCATTGGATCTTCCTCTGCCAGCACTGCAACTTCATCTGCATGTTCTCCAATAGGACACTTGACTATCCCAATCACCACAAACATGGGTGTCAACAATCCACCTTTCTTAAGACTGTCCTGCCCTGCCTCAACTCTCAACCTGTTATCTTGTTTCCAACCGGTATCAACTTGGTTATTCTGGCCTTGCACCAAGACATCCTTACCAAAACACATAACTACATGGTGCATTTCACCTTTAAGAAGTGGAATCAGTTTGTAGGTTATCCTTCCTTTGTGCACTAAGTAGGTATTGGTGAAACCATCATGCGCAGTCCTTCTAGACCATTGCCAAGGTCTACCCAAGATAACATGTCCACAACTCATTTCCATTACATCACACAAAATACTATCAGAATATTGCCCAATTGAAAAATTCAGGATAAATTGCTCATGCACAAGTAGATTTTGATCCTTACTCACCCAAGTAGCATAGTATGGATTGGGATGTGGAGAGGTTTGTAAATGCAACTTGTTGATGACCTCCTTTGAAACCAAATTATGTGAAGCCCCTGAATCAATAAGCAAACTACAAAACCTTATAATATAAATAATATAACATTAATTCATTAAAATGAGCAGCACATGACTATTGAAAATAATAAAATTAAATTCAGTGAAGACTCATAAGGTTGAGGAACCTTAATCCCAACAATCTAGACACTAAATTGAACTCTCTTGTACAAAATATTTCAACAACCTATATATCAACAGTGTAATCATTTTAGATTATGTATTTTGTTAAATTGAATATACAAAATTATATATAAAAACTATCAACTTTTATAATTTAAGAAAGTACACTACAAAATTCATAGAACCACCCAATTTATAAGAGAATCGCATTCACAATTGAACTACATTTCTAATATTTAAAATTCTGGAAAGATTATTTTCTAGAGAATGGAGCATCTGGAAAAAGTTGTGTGATAAAAATAATCACGTAGGTCATACATACAACAAAAGCCACTTACCAATACTTATCTATCTAATGTCTGAGTCTATTCATACTCTTTCCTGATTTTTCAGCGAGGCAATGCAAAAATTCTAGTACAAGTTTTAGTAGATATAAACATACTCATTCTCAACATAGCATTTAGAAAAGAAAGAGCTTTAAGAAATGGATGTATTCATGAACATAACATTTTTGATGATGTATGTTATTGTAGTAGGAGAAACCACACTTGTTCTTGCAACAATTCTACTAAAACAACATAGAAATTACAGAAGCCATCTTCCTCTAGGCCCCAGAGCTATTCCTGTGTTTGGCCACCTTCATCTTTTCATAGATAAAAGTAGGCCAATTCATCAGATAAAGATTCTATATCTCGCAGGTAGAGGAGAATGGTGAAGCAATACCTGATAAAGATGCATTTATTAAGGTGACTACTATTGTAAGTTGTTTTCACTTTGCCAGTTTTGGTATTTAATAGTTGCAGGTGTATCAAAACCTGGGTTTTAGAGATATTGATTTAATTATAGATTTTTGACTTAGATTGTGTATTATTTTTGAGTCATCATTTCGGATAATAGTCTGTGATCCATCATCAAAATAGTGATTCAAATAACTGTTGGAAGTGAAGTATCACAAATTCTGACACGCAAATAGTAGGTATCTATCTCCTTCAGATTATTGTAACGCCATATAACTATAGAATTTTAGGTAGGAGCCTTTCATGCATACTGAGATCCTTCTAATTTCCAAACTAAATAGATTTTGATGATGTTGTTTTAGATGACATTAGATGATGTAGGGGATTGGTTATTGCATGGATAACAAGTATACTTCAAAATAGACAAGTATTCTTAAATTGTATCTTTCTAAATTGGTTTTGTTTAGCATTCAAACATGATGGTTTTCTAGTTTATAGTTTTTTTTTATCTAAGTTATTATTAGAGAGCCCTTAATTTTAAATGCCATGTATTAGGTAGACATAGTAGACATACACTATCAAGCAAGGAAGAGGTTGTGATCAAGGACATAGTAGACATACACTATCAAGTCAGTGGTATTAACTAAAATTTCTCTTTGCCCTTGTGAAATGAAATGATTATAGTGGTATTTTTATATTTTTTCTCTTTGCCATTATTCTGACATATTCTCATCTTTGTAACCATTTTGTTTATATTAAGCCACTCTTTCAAGTAACCATTAGAGCTATTTCATATGCACAGGTAATGAACATGCATATTTGTATAAGCACTACTGGGAGCTTACCCTGCAACACATGTACTATTGTGAAATATCATCACAAGTCCATTTATTGCAGGGTCAAGCTCCCAATATTTCTTGGTTGATAAATCTACATGTTTTTCACCTGTGCATATACCTTCTCTGATCGAATCTTATATGCACATGTAGTATTGTGAACATGCAGATTTTCTATAGTTGTAATGATTTTTCTTATTTCTTGTCTTTTGTCCCTTTTTTATTTCCTATGTCTGTACTTGGTGAAATCCATGTGAAATCTAAGTGTAAGGTTATCTCTTCTTATTTGAATATTTTTGAATTGGATGTGGTAGTTTATCTAAGTTATTATTAGAGAGCCCTTAATTTTAAATGCCATGTATTAGGTAGACATAGTAGACATACACTATCAAGCAAGGAAGAGGTTGTGCTCAAGGACATAGTAGACATACACTATCAAGTCAGCGGTATTAACTGAAATTTCTCTTTGCCTTTGTGAAATGAAATGATTATAGTGGTATTTTTATGCTAATCTTTTAAAGTATTATAGTGGTATTTTTATATTTTTTCTCTTTGCCATTATTCTAACGACATATTCTCATCTTTGTAACCATTTTGTTTATATTAAGCCACTCTTTCAAGTAACCATTAGAGCTATTTCATATGCACAGTTAATGAACATGCATATTTGTATAAGCACTACTGGGAGCTTACCCTGCAACACATGTACTATTGTGAAATATCATCACAAGTCCATTTGTTGCAGGGTCAAGCTCTAGTAATACTTGGTTGATAAATCTGCATGTTTTTCACTTGTGCATATACCTTCTCTGATCGACTCTTATATGCACATGTAGTATTGTGAACATGCAAATTTTCTATAGTCGTAATGATTTTTCTTATTTCTTGTCTTTTGTCCCCTTTTTATTTCCTATGTCTATACTTGGTGACAACATTTTGAACATTGTTGACATACTTAAATGGAATACACAATACCAAATGATGAATGCTCAATTATTGTAATGAAAAAGCATCAGAACCGTCCATTTCTAAACTTTGATTTTGCATTGAGAAAATTGTAGTTGAGAAAATGGTTGTTTAGTAACGATTTGTATCTGCAGGTTGCAAACAAATCATCCTTCTTCCACCAACGAGTCATTCCATTCAAGAAAGACCATGTCTGACGATATCAACACACAAAAAAATAGGGAGACAATTGCTAGACTGTGGTCTAACTTAAAAAGAAAAGGTGATGGAAAATGTTATTGTCCTTGCAAAATTTGTAAGGGCTTAAAGACTCGAAGAAATCTAATCAAAACAGCTAAGGAACATTGTAGGCAACATGGTCACATTGAAGGGGGAAATGAATTTCATCCATTGGTATGTATTTTAATAATTTATAAAATACATAAGACATGATTTGATGATGACATCATAGTCATGGTTAATATAAGGTCATCATTTTCATATAGGTCAACATCCCTAGGTTTCACGTTATGGACCATGACAATCTGGAGAATGTGGATTTCCAAATGAGGGAACATGGAGGTGTGAATATAGAAGTAGAAGGTAATGATCCCATGGAAGAAGACCACGATGATGAAGAAGATCACGATGATCAAAATGATCATGATGATCAAGATGATGATGATGATGATGATGATGTTGATGCAGACCTTGACGTACCTATACTTGAGAAGGCACACGAGCCCCTATATGAAGGCTCCCAAACAACTCTTCTTGTCATTGTATTGTTGTTGGTGAAATTGAAGGTTATGAATGGTTTATCCAACGTAGCAATGACACGTATGTTTTGATTATGTAAAAATAGGTTTTGAAAGGACCCAAAACCTTTTACAAAAGGATAAAAGATAAAACATTTAAGCTCCAAGAGGACAAGTGCAACAGCACCAAAAAACACAACACAACCAAGTCCTTAAACAAAAAGAACAACCAAAAGACAAAGGACAACAAAAAGGAAAGCAAGACAACAAGTTGCTGTCTAAACACATTTCATCAGTTTTGGAGCCTGATCAGCAAGGATATGCATGTTTGCAGTAGACAACTTCAGATCTTCCATGTCGTTCTTGTTGTCATCCTCCATCTTCTTGAACCTGGATCTCGTACGCCTGCTAGGTCCTTGATCCTCTTTAGTCTCTATGATCTCTTGGTTCCCTTTCCCATTATCGAACTTGTCAACTAGGATCTTCACGTGCTCATTTGAAGCCTTGAGGATAGAAAAAATTTATTCTACAATATTCCCCACAGTCTTCTCCAGCTTGTCAATTCTCTTTTCCATAGTCTCAATTTTCCTGGTTATAACATTACTGCTTTGAATTTTCTCCTCCAAGGTAGTAAGTCTATCGTTGACGGAGCAACATTCTCAGCTCTAGCGATAATGTCAGTGAGCTCATCAATTGTCTGGCCCATGGTTTTCTCCCCCGGGTTCATCCTTTTAAGAACCCCCATCTCTTTTTGCAGCTGGTGGATGTTGGTCTTCATCGTAGTGATATCATTTTTCATTATGCTAAGGGTAGACAAGAAGGCAAAGAACCCCAAATTCTCAAAATCCTTGTTCCTCCCCTCATTAATCTCAAGACCCCTATTCTCTTCCTCCATGTTCTCCTTAGGATTCTCCACCTTCTCCTCCAAGTTGGCCTTGTCCTTCTCATACCCATCTTTCTCTATATTAGTCACATCTTGTGCAACCTCTTGCAGGAGTTTTTCCTCAACCCAGAGATCTTTACCGGTACCCCCACTCTCCTCCACAACAGGGTTGTTTTCCACAAGGTTTTCCTGATCATTCTTTCCTTGGGAAGAACCCTCATTAGAGGATATGAAAACCCTTTTCACAACTTTCTTCTTCTCATTTTTTGTTCTGGTACGATTGCCTAAAGGTTCCAGTCTCTTTTTCCCCTACTTCTTGGAACTCTCCTCCCTGCTCTCTTCTTCCTCAACTTCCATATCCGTAGTAGAATCCTCCATATTCATTTTCTTTTTATTTTCCTTAGGGCTGACCTCCTGGTAATCCTCAGAATCCTCCTCTTCATCTTTTGTATCCTCCATAAAAGGCTCCTAAACTCTTTCCCATCAGTGTCATAGTCCTCCAGGGCTTTTCTGTTAAGCTAGGTTCTTTCCACCTTCTTCGATTTCAACACCTCAAATATGAGGACCATGATCCCTTCATGGCAGGCATGATCACCCTCTAGGTCCCTTTTCCAGTGGAGGAGGGAAGCATTCAAAGAACTTAGCAAGTAAAAAAGGAAATTAATCTTAACCCCATGCCTAAAGTGGTTCAGAAGAGTAAGATGGTGGTTGTAAATTTTAGTGTACTGACCATCAAGGGTAATGTAGCCTATAATAAAAAATAAGACAAGGCGCCAAGGCCTGGAAATGAACTTAGGGTTAAAGTACGAATTGTCCACCTTAACCATACGGTTTCTCTCCTGCTTCATGGGTGCAAAAGCCTCCAACGCTTTGTCTAAAATCTTCTTGTCCCTATAGAAGTTGATGCCCTTAGTCATCAAGCCAGTCGCTTCAACAATCACTTCCTCAGTCACCTCCATACTTTGCATGCCAACCAAAACACTCCCCTTATTCCAAGTTTTGATGAAATTTATGGTCACCGTGACTTTTCCTCCATGCAATCTCTCCAAAAAATTTCCCAGACCCCCTTCTTTGACAATTTTCTATATCTCCTTGTTCTGTTTCCAATCACTATAGTCCGCCAGCTCGCATATCCTCTTCTTGCCTCCCATGGCTATGTAAGATAGTAGAAAGTCTTTGTCCAAATGAATCCCCACTCTCTGCAACTTAGCCCTTGAGCTGTAATAAACACTATTAATAGTATGCACAACCCACAAATCATGCCAAAGGACCCCAATAATTATCTCAGAATCAGGCCATTTTCCTTCATGATGGTCATACAGATTGTTGCACTCAATACTCATTAATGATTTCTTCATTCAAAATGTGTTTCTTACTCCTCATCCTCTCCTTGTTAATTAATGATGATCCATCACAAGGGATGTCTGAACCATCACTCCATTCAATTTCCACCTGGCTTTTACAAGCAACGTTCGCAGCCTAGTCAGCCACCAAATTTGCCTCCCTGAAAACATGGGTTATCATGCATTTTTCAAAGGTCTCAATAATGTTTTTAGCCTTGCTTATAACATTGTCTATGGTCCACAAATGGGTCATGGAATTCTTCAAACAATTAACAATACTCTGGGAATCCCCTTCAATCCATATTTTAGTATAGCTCTTCCTTTTGGCTAGTAATAGCCCATAGAGAGCAGCATTAGCCTCCGCCACCTAATTGGTGTTGAAACCTATAGGAATTTCCATAGCCCCTTTGTAGTTCCCGAATTCATCTTTGATAACCATTCCACAACCAACAATTCCAAGGTTGCCTTTCGAGGCACCATCAAAGTTGATTTTGACCCATCCATTAGGAGGATAGTCCCACCTAGCCTCTTCCCTCAGATTTCTTTAGATGTTTAGAACCTTCCTTCCTTCAAGCTTCCACTTCTTATATACTTTGGCCTCCCACTCATTCTTCGGTTCTTGATAGTTCTTAATCAACCCCAAGTTTTCCAACAGGGCACTCTTAATCTTGTGAAAAATACTATCCCAATTAGACTCCTTATCCCTAAAAATTCTTTCATTCCTTTCTTTCCAAACCCCCCAGCACAAAAAGGGTAGGAAGAAATTCCAAAAGGAGATTAAAAAATTTTTGTTAGTCGGTGGTTTCCAACACAAAAACAACTCCTGAATGTTATGAGGAAACACCCACTCCATATTCATCAGAGCAATGAAATGTATGTTAAGGTATGTCATCTTTTTTCATTATTTTAATCGTAATTCCCTTACAATTAACATTGGGTGAATCGTGTAGCAATTAATATTCTTTAAATTAAAAAATTATATTTTTGGTTGTAGGTTGATAAGTGAGTGTTTGTTACCACCATCAAACATTCTAGCTTGCTCATACTGAGAATTATCTGTCATTATGAAAGATATTGGAATGGAGTATCAAACAATACATGCATGTCCAAACGATCATATTATATATCATAAACAACATGAATTTGCAACAGAATGCCCTATTTGTCATATTAGTAGATATCAATCAGATCGAATAACAAAAAAGGTACCTCGCAAGGTTCATCGATTTATTCCCATTATTCCACGTCAACATTGATTATTCAGGTGCAATAGCTTGGCACAATTTATGGATTGCCATGCACGCAATAGAAGTCAAGATGGCATTATGCAAATGCCTGTGGATGGTTCGACATTTAAGAAAATAGAGAAAAAATGGCCACACTTTAAAGAAAAACCTCGTAATCTCAAGCTTTCATTGGCAGCGGACAGTGTCAATCCGTTTGGAGAGATGAGATCTACTTACTCGGTGTGGCCTGTTTTTGTTATCAACAATAACATTCCTCCTTGGTTGTCCATAAAGAAGGAACACATAGTGTTGGCACTGATTGTTCTAGGTATTTTTTGATTTAATAGTCATCTAAATTAATTTATTATAAATAAACCATCAAAATGGTCATAATAATTATGTAATATTTTTGTTCATTCAACTAGGTAAGTACCAAGTTAAAGATATCGATGTATATATTGAGCCCCTTATCGACAAGTTGATGGTGTTATGGAATGGGGTTACTATGTATGACATCTCTAGACCAATAAGACAAAGACAATTTCAATTCCATGCAATGCTTGTATGGACAATACATGATGCCCCCGGGCTAACACATTTTTGTGGTATGTTCTCTTCTTAACACCTCTTTTTTAGTATGTTATAGTGCTAACACAAAGTTAACATATTTAATCCAATTATACACGATCTTGTAGGTCTTCAGACAAAGGAAAATTTGCATGTCTAGTTTGTGGTCCAAAGATGAAATCTCATCATTCAAAAATTTTAAGAAAGTAGGTGTTCAATGAGAATAGACACTTTCTCCACATAAATCATAAGTATTGAATTACTGAAAAATATCTTTTCAATGAGAAAGAAGAGACTACATCAAAGCCACGGAGAATGACACCTTGCCTATGGAAGTCGGCATACAATAAAATAAGTCATCGAGGTAATGTCATTCCATTTGATGGTTTTTATTTGAAATTTATATTTTGATATTTTATTTTATTTACTAATGATGTAATTGATGCTTGTGAAGGTCGTCAAGGCATCAATGACCAACTTCCAAAAGGACTAAAAAGTTATCCCACGCAATTTAGTAGGTTGCTGTACTACGAGCAACTCCCAATCGTGCATTTGTTTGATCCTATGCATATTGGAAAGAATGTAACAGAGACATTATGGAAAATCTTGGATGGAAGGTGTGAGAAAGATAAAATTGTCAAAATTTATAATGACATTGAAGAATCCAACCATGCAATGAATATCTTCCTAAGTTTGCAGAAAAGATCCATGTAGATCGTATTTGAGATCCTAACTCCATTAACAAATTCAAAGGGGAGTACTTGATGGGCAAAGGTAGATTGAGGAAAGTGAGAGGTAAATCTAAGATGTTATTGTAGTTAATTCTTATAAATCTTCAATATAAGTTATTTATAATTGGTGTATTTTTTTTTATACAGTTGGTCGAGAGTGGGATGCAATACATTTGTATATTGTGAACAATCTTGATTAGATGATGGTATGGATTGAACGATGTCAACAAAATGATTGCTCATTAACATGAGAAGGTGTTGCTTCATTAGTTAGAGAAACTCATCATAATGGAGATTCCAATGTTATGCCAATGGTAATTGATCTAGCATATGGTTTAAGAGGTAGAGAGGTACGTACAAATTTATTAATGATCATGATTTTTATGTTTCGTATCAACTCACGATGCAAATAATTTACACATGCTTGAAAAATTGCAGGTCAAGCACCACAAAGCTATGTACTATCATGGCCACAAATTTCGCATAAAAAATTTGGATGACACAAAGAAAACTTGTGATTCTGGGATAACTGAAGTTTTTGAGGTTACTAATATATCATCTAGAAATGACATACATCTTCAACAATCTCAAAATCGATACTATGGCATCTTGGATGATATAATTGAGTGCGACTTTAACTCCTTCAAAGTAGTTCTATTCATCGTCAAATGATATAGGCTACGACTGAATCAAAATGATTTAGATAGAACTGTTATTCAACATGATAATGGATTTACAATGATTAATACAAGGTCATTTGAGCCATTTGGAGATGAGCCCTATGTTCTTCCAAGCCAATGTGAGCAAGTGTTTTACTTAGAAGTTCCACATAAATAAGGTTGGTCATTTATTGTTAGACATGATCCAAGAGGAAGGCCGATAAAGTATAATGTTATGGAAGAAGATATTGAAGATGATGAAGAAGCATATGATGAAGATCAATATGATGATGATGATGATGATGATGATGGTGGTGATGGTGATGAGAGCGATGATGATGGTGATGATGGTGATGATGATAGTGGTGATGATGATGATGATGATGATGAAGATGATCAATGACATGATTGAAATGATCAATGAAATGATTGACATGATTTATTGATTTCAATTGTAATGATTACATATTTATTGTGTTTAATTCTAATGATTACAACATATGTGATTTATAATTACCAATGTTTTGCTTACGATGCTCAATTAATTGCTGTTGATACATGTATATATTATGTTTGATTATCACCTTTTTTGCAAATAGGAAATTGACTATAGGCATTGTCACCCCTTTTATTGATGATCTTGCATTCCATATATAAGGTAAATTTGTTCATGTTTACGATGTTGCATATTATTCATGTTGTCTTCTAAGTTATTTGTAGCATACGTATCATGTAATTTTTAGCTAACTTAAGATAAATGATTAACATATGTAGGAAATTTAACCCCTTTGGCATGGATCGTGCACAGTGACCTAGATCAGCAGGTATAACTTAATAAATAGACATAATTTTCTTATATTCTTCTTGTTTATCACTAAGCACATATGTTATATATAGACATATTATATAATGATATAATGTATATATAGAAAAATAAGAACCGTATAGAAATATAATTATATAATCACTTTCAACTTAGTACATTTTATATCTCCCACGTATAGGCAAAGAAGAACCATACGTATGGGTCACGACTTGATTATTCTATATATATTATTTAAATATTATCAAAATTCTATTTGAAGTGGGGACGTGACAATATCTCCTTTGATGGATTGCATGACCCACAAAATAGGTACTTGTCAGATCTATCTACATCGAATGAGGGAATGCTAGATAAAAGTTCTACATATAGTATGGCTAAAATAGGAAGATCAACTAGAGGTCAAAAGATTAGAAAAAAAATTGATAAACGCATGCAATTTTTTCTTGCTAATAGGGGGTCATGTTCTTATGATGATGAGACCAAAGGTGACATCAAGGTGCCCTTTCGATACACACATATTGAGAAAGAATGGGTACCCAATGAGCTACCTCCAATTAACACTAATTTTTGTGTTAATGAGAGGATATATCGCATAGCTCCATCCTCATTACATGGTTTGGGCCTATTTTCCATGGATGGGATAAAGTTATGTTACAACAAAGTTGTTGAATTGTTCAAGTATGTCGGTTTGTGTTACAATTACAATGATTGGATGCAGATTGTTCAATATAAAAAAAGTATGCGTAGGTATGCACTATCAACTAATTATATACAATGGAAAGAAAATGATCAAAGTAAAAGATTTGCAATGTACATTGATGGGAGACCAAAAGCAACAGGTAATATTGTGGGTTTTATAAATAGTACGTGACCTTCCTCAACTAATAAGCAACCCAATTGCATATTTGAGGTGCGTGAGGGGAATCAATTTTTTGTATGTGCGATAAAATCAATAAATGCAGGGGAAGAACTGCTAATAGATTACCATTTAAATCGTATAGATACAAACAAAGTTACTATCATGAGGGTGGTAAGTACTATATACCATTTTATTAATAAATTTTTTTTGCTAAGTCTATTGCTTTCAGTTCGCTGAAATTTTTATATTTAATCTTTGTCACAAGATGATATGGATCCCGCACATGATAGAGGCCACAAGGATGCTCCTCCCACCCATTCTTCAGCAAGGGTAAACCTTATTGAAATTGTACAAATTAGATAGTTGAAAAATGTTTTATTATTACGTTATTTTATTTATGATTTTGGAGTTTTTATGATAGTTTTACTGATATTCCTGTCACAATTTGATGTTCAGGATAGGGGAAAAACACCTACAGTAACAAAGGCAATAACTAACCCTTCTGATGATGATATCACAGAAACGCCTAATGTAACAATTATGTTGAGGAAAAAATAAAAAAAAATTAATTTAGAAATAATGAGAATTTTGGATGAAGCAAATATTCCAACCGAGGAGATGCTAAAGAGGCTATCTGAATT
Source organism: Chamaecyparis obtusa (assembly GCA_027943335.1). Classification (NCBI taxonomy): domain Eukaryota; kingdom Viridiplantae; phylum Streptophyta; class Pinopsida; order Cupressales; family Cupressaceae; genus Chamaecyparis; species Chamaecyparis obtusa. The sequence goes on from BSBK01001590.1 coordinate 2,027,593, forward strand.
GAAAGTGCAAGCACGACGTTATGAAGTAAGTAGTAATGAATCTTTAGTTATAACAAAAGTTCAATAAAGGTTTATATTTTATACTCTTTTATGTTGTGAAGTAAAATATGTAATATGTGTTCTTGTTACAGGAATTTTTGGCAACTGATCTAGAACCTGGTCAAGGACAACGCAGTGAGGTCGGTACTAGCAAAGCTCGGGCCACCTCAAGTAAAATAATCCTTTAGTTGACAAGTTACAAGGAATTTTTTCTTTAGAACATTCAAAAACTTCTTAAGTTAACTCTTACTTTTATTATTTCAGAATGTCTTTGCTAACAATGTATTGTTTAGGTCATCAAGTGCAGGAGACTCCTCCTAGGAGGTCGACAGATGTCCATCCGAGATTGCTGAGTGCAATGTCGGCAACAAGGGGCATGCAAAAATTGATGCCTTCACGGTCTATGCTAGCTGATAAATCTTTGTTTTGCTATATTTGGTTTTGTGTTAATTACGATTTGATAATTTGTACTTTAATCTTGGGTGCATCACATAGTGGTGATGAACTACAACTGATTTAGAACCTGAATGAAGAATCTATAATTTAAGATTACTGAGGAGTTGATGATTAGATATGCAAGATGATTAATTCAGTATTATGTTGTCATTGATGTCAACTAGCTTGACAATGCTTATCTTGTAAGTTACTATACCGACACATCTGAAGGAAGGTGAAAGAGATGAAGTACATAAATATCTACATAAGGAAGATGTATATGACAGATGAGGATAATGACTACACTGAGTAACTTGTTGACGAGTCTATGACTTGATGAAATTGACTTTATTATGTTGCATTCATCTATGATGGAGAATAGAGCTGAAAGACACAAAGCAGTGTTGTCGGTAAATAAAGCATTTTAGTATACACCGATGAAGTGTAGTGTATACCGAGTGCAGTGTTAACAGAGCTTGTGTTCATCGATGCATTTCTTTGTTAACTGAGAAAAACAAAAAGGAATTAAATGATCAGTTTAGCCGATAAAGTGATGAGCTGTAAAGTGTATGAAATTGAGGTAACAGATAAGGTTTGTTATGAAGATCGATGACTAACATAAATAAAAAATGATCTAATGGAGCAGATTGAAACATGTTATTGACATATCAGCCAAGGAAGCTTAAAGCAGCAAAATTTATGAATATGATTAAGCGGCAAAATCTAATGGAGGAAAAGAAAATGATTTACTCCTCTATATAAGAGACATTGATTTCATTATAGAAGAGAGCTGGAAGAAGAAGATACTATAGAATTATCACGTGGATAATTTTTCATGCATTCTGATCATACTGATTAATAAGAACCGAGCTACAGAATAATTATCGAGCTACAGAGAGTAATTACTGACAGATAGTAAGTTGATATAGTATTGAATCTAAAGTGTTATATTGATCAGAAATATTTGAATGAGCTGAACATTGATCTGTAAACTATAAACTGAAGTTTTTTTAAGGTAGATCATCTACTGTTACATATTTAACCATTGTACATAGTCAAATCTCTTAACCGATTGGACTATGAAAGTCTTTTGATGTTTCATTCATAGAGTGAACATTGTTATCTTGTCAACTCCAGAGTGACTGCTGGTTGGACGATAACTTTTGATCTAAAATCTTCTAACAAGGTCACACCTAATAGTGTGTTTGTAACCTTTAACAAGGTTGGGTCTTCACCGACCTCACTTCAAAAGAGTGAACAATTTTGGGTTGCCGGTCCCAGGTGGTTTTTCCCTTCACAGGGTTTCCACGTTAAATCTCTTGTGTTATGTGTTGATTGTGATATTTGTTTGTTATCATACTTTGTATATTACATGTTAGATTTAATCGGTAACTATTATAAATTTTAGATTGACAATCGGTAAAAACACAGATAGTGAAAGTATTTTATGTTTACCGAATAGCAGAAGTAGTAGAATTATTTTGGATTATACATTTTGAATTGTGGGACACTGGATAACTGATTCAACCCCTCTTAGTTATTCTAACAATTGGTATCAAAGCTTCGGTTGCTTAGAATAGAGTTTTAAGGACTCCAACAAAAAGGTCTCAAAATGTATAAGAGGGAAGTGTCAAAGCTGAACAAAGATAACTTCACAGTATGGCAAAGCCGGATGAAGTTGCACATATCTAGAATTGAGAATTCTGCACTAGAACTGATGGAGAATGGCTACATTGAACCAACACCAGGTCTCCTAACTCTTGATCAACTGAAGGATATGCATGAACACAATATTACTATGATGGAACTTGCTACTGCCTGTACCCATGTTGAATTTGATGACATCAAGGACTATGATACAACTAAGAAGATGTGGGACAAGCTAACTTTAATATACAGTGGAGATACAAATGTTAAGAGAGCCAGAGTAGAAAGCCTAAGAGGTCAATTCGATGATATGAAGATGAAAGAAGGTGAAAACATTGTGCAATATACAAACAGACTAAAAGAGGTAGTACATGCTATTAGAGCATCCAGTGGAGTTATTGACAATGAAACAGTAATAAGCAAGATTCTCAAAACTTTGCTGCCAGTTTATGCGATCAAGATCTCTGCAATTCATGAAACAAGGGCTACATCCAATCTCACCCTTGACACTCTGATCGGTAAGCTTACAACCTTTGAATTGAATAACTTTGACAACAATGTTGTACCTTCTTTTGAATCTGGTTTCATTTCTTCTTTGAAGATTGGTAAGTCTAGTAGCAGGAATGATAAGAATAATGATAATGACAGTAATACCAATGATGAACTTGATGAGCTTGAAGCTCTTATGGCCAAAAGATTTCCCAAAGGTAAGGGAAGGTATAGAGGCAAGTTACCTCTAGCATGTTTTAATTGTAAAGAAGTTGGCCACATTGCTACTAGATGTCTGAATAAGAAAGAAGATGATAGATCCAAAGATCGATTTGAAGGAAGTTATGGGAGAAGAGTCAACAGAGGCTACTGACACAACAACAGAGACAACTGAGATAGCTATGACAAAGGGAAAAAGGTATCTTACATAGTCGAAGAATTTGAATCTGAATCTAACATTGATGATGATGTAGAAGTAGTATTTGTTGCTATGAAGGATGATTTAGAAGAAGAAGAGAAACATTAAGAGATAAGACTGATCTCTAAAGTAAGTAGAAATGATACATGGATCATAGACAGTGGTTGTACACATCATATGACTAGTGATATAGAGAAATTTGATCTGCTTGATGAATATGATGGTGGATATGTTAGAATGGGAAATGATGCACCTTGTATGGTTAGAGGTAAAGGTTTACTAATGATTAATGATAGAATAAAATGTGAGAATGCATACTGGGTAGATGGACTGAACTACAATTTGTTAAGTGTGGCACAACTGAACAACTCAAGTCACCGACTTGCTTTTGAGAGAAAAAAGGTAAGAATCTATGATGATGGAGGAAGACTTGTTGGAACCGGTACACAATCCAGAGGTAATCTATTTTATCTTAATATTGATCAAACTTTTTATTTATTAATGAAAGATGAAGATGCATGGTTGTGGCATAAGAGGTTATGTCATGTGAATTTTGATAACATGATCAAGATTAGTAAGAAGAAAAGAGTTAGAGGGTTGCCTAACTTGTCAAAATCAGATCATGCTATGTGCCATGAATGTTAGAAAGGTAAGATGACTAAGTCTAGTTTTAAAGGAAAAACTACTCAACAAAGAAGATACTTGAGTTGGTTCTTATCGACCTATGTGGTCCTATGAGAACTCAAAGCTATTATGGTGATAGATACTTTATTATTTTTGTTGATGACTATACTAGACTGATGACTGTTATGTTCTTGAAAGAGAAATCTGAAGCTTTTAAGATGTTTAAATGGTATAAGGAAAAGGTAGAAAAAAAGACTGAAAAAGAAATTAAATGCTTAAGATCTGATAGAGGAGGTGAATTTATTTTAGATGAATTTACTAATTTCTATAATGAGAATGGTATTAAGAGATAGGTCTTTGCACCAAGAACACCTCAGCATAATCAGATTGTTGAAAGAAGGAATAGGTCAATCATTGACTATGCTAAAACACTAATGCTACAAAAGAATGTTGCTCAGACATATTGGAGGGAAGTTGTCAACATAGCTGTATATGTGCTTAACCGAGTACAACTGAAGAAAGACACCAACTGGACACCTTATGAGCTATAGTTTGGACACAAACCTACTGTAAGTTATTTTAGGATTTTTGGAAGCAAATGTTTTATTCTGAAAGATGAGAGAAATGACAAATTTGATTCTAAAGGTGATACTGATGACACTATTATTATTGCTGAAATTTTTGTTGATGATATTATTTTTGGAGGTCAAGATCATATATGTAAATCTTTTGCTGATGACACGGGGAATGAGTTTGAAATGTCTATGTTTGGAGAGATTAAATTCTTTCTCGGATTACAAGTGATTCAGTAGAGTGATGGAATATTCATCACACATTCCAAGTACATAAAGGAAGTCTTGAAGATATTTGGCATGAAAGATGCAAAACCTATGGGTACACCAATGGCTACTGAAAGTAAATTGACAAAGGAAGATGAAACTACAGAGGTAAACCAGACACTTTACCGATCCATGATTGGTAAACTCATGTATGTAGTTCATAGTAGACCAGATATAGCACATGTTGTGGTAATTGTTGCTAGATATTCTGCTAAACCTAGAGGATCACACATGATTGCTACTAAAAGGATCTTAAGATATCTGAAAAAGATAGAAGATTATGGATTATAGTATCCTAAGGAAGGTAAGTTTGAGTTGAAGGTTTATACTTGTATGGTGAAAATGTGACCACACTTCTATAAATCTTTACATGCAAGAAAACTCAAGAATGAGCCCTCACAAATTGATCCATAGCTATTTATGCATGGAGTTGCAAGATTTGTAAAATTGCTCTCAACTAGAGCTATAAACTCATGACCTTGCTAGTCAACCATACAATGAGAGATTCATAATGAAAACAAGGGCAAGAATGCCAATATCTCTAATGAAATCAATATGAATGCAATGCAATGCAAAATTAATCTAAGATGAGCATGCAAGTATGCAAATTAAGCTATGAAAATAGAAATGAAAGAGTTACAAACCCTCTAATTAAACTATATGAGATTAATCTAAAACATGAAAGGAAATGATACCATGATGATGCAACTATGATGCAAGCTAAGATGTGATGTAGATGCAAGATGAATGCCAATGATGCTCCAAATCTTCAAAACTTGATGCAAGAATATCTCCAAAAGCTTCAAGATGACTTAGAAAACCTGTGGCATAACAATAGCATAAAATTCAAGTGTGTGCAAAATGAAGAAGAGAGCTCTTCTTTTATAAAGAATGAGAAATCAATGGACGATCGAGATTAAGAGGCAAAAGACTTAATCAATGATGGAGGAAAAATAGAAGCTTGATCCTTGTTCACAAATATCCTCCAATAAGAAAATTAGAAGCATTTACTTTATGTCCATGTGAGACAAAAAGTACTTTTCTTTTATTTTTTATTTTATTTTTCTTTATAAATAAGAATTAAATACTTTATTTGTGCAACATAGGATAAGAAAAAAAGTGGAAATTTTTTATTTAAATAAAAAGGGAGGAAATTCTTTTTAATTAAATAAAAGCTTAGGATAAAGTGATTTTATTATTTAATTAAAAAATATTTCTAATTAATTAAAAGGGAGCATGTTCTCTTAATTAAATAAGATTTTTATTTTTATTTTTTCTCTTTTAAAATAAATAAGGCTCAAACCTTAGGAAATATTGAATTGATTATGATTTGATCAAGGAAATTGATATAATTGATATTGTTGATATTTGAAAATATTGATTTAGAGATTTGATAAATTGCTAAATGGGGGTCCAAAGTCTAGGCGACCATTTTAGGGTGCATACATTTGCCCCTCTTTGACAAATGTGAGATCGATTTGAGATCACATGTAGTCAAAGAAGAATTGAAATGTGAGATCGATTTGGGATCACAAAACAACTCAGATGTGTGTTCATTTTGGGAACACATCAGGATAAAAATAAGCAAAAGCTGAAAGACAAGACCAACACCGTCATTGCTAGGTGCAAATCAAGCCTTAGACAAAACTATCGCCATCACTGCTAGGCAATAATAAAGTCTAAAAAATAGGAGATAAAAATCAAAAGACAAAATCACCACCATTGCTGCTAGGTGATAATCAAGTCTAAAAATAATAATCTCAAGCTGAGCTGAATGATAAAGTTGAATCAAAGATTAAAGCTGATAGGCACTGTGAAAATGTGACCACACTTCTATAAATCTTTACATGCAAGAAAACTCAAGAATGAGCCCTCACAAATTGATCCATAACTCTCTATGCATGGAGTTGCAAGATTTGTAAAATTGCTCTCAGCTAGAGCTATAAACTCATGACCTTGCTAGTTAACCATACAATAAGAGATTCACAATGAAAATAAGGGCAAGAATGCCAATATCTCTAATGAAATCAATATGAATGCAATGCAATGCAAAATTAATCTAAGATGAGCATGCAAGTATGCAAATTAAGCTATGAAAATAGAAATGAAAGAGTTATAAACCCTCTAATTAAACTATATGAGATTAATCTAAAACATGAAAAGAAATGATACCATGATGATGCAAGCTAAGATGTGATGTAGATGCAAGATGAATACCAATGATGCTCCAAATCTTTAAAACTTGATGCAAGAATGTCTCCAAAAGCTTCAAGATGACTTAGAAAATATGTAGCATAACAATAGCATAAAATTCAAGTGTGTGTAAAATGAAGAAGAGAGCTCTTCTTTTATAAAGAATGAGAAATCAATGGATGATCGAGATTAAGAGACAAAAGACTTAATCAACGATGGAGAAAAATAGAAGCTTGATCTTTGTTCACAAATATCCTCCAATAAGAAAATTAGAAGCATTTACTTTATGTTGAGCATTTACTTTATGTCCACGTGAGACAAAAAATACTTTTATTTTATTTTTTTTATAAATAAAAATTAAATACTTTATTTATGCAACATAGGATAATAAGAAAAGTGAAGATTTTTTATTTAAATAAAAGGGAAGGAAATTCTTTTTAATTAAATAAAGGCTTAGGATAAAATAATTTTATTATTTAATTAATTTTTTTTTTTAATTAATTAAAAGGGAGCATGTTCTTTTAATTAAATAAGATTTTTATTTTTATTTTTTCTCTTTTAAAATAAATAAGGCTCAAACATTAAGAAATATTGAATTGATTATGATTTGATCAAGGAAATTGATATAATTAATATTGTTGATATTTGAAAATATTGATTTAGGGATTTGATAAATTGCTAAATGGGGGCCCAAAGTCTAGGCGACCATTTTAGGGTGCATACATTTGCCCCTCTTTGACAAATGTGAGATTGATTTGGGATCACATGCAGTCAAAGAAGAATTGAAATATAAGATCAATTTGAGATCACAAAATAACTCAGATGTGTGTTCATTTTGGGAACACATCAGGACAAAAATAAGCAAAAGTTGAAAGACAAGACCAACACCGTCGCTGCTAGGTGCAAATCAAGCTTTAGACAAAACTATCGCCATCGCTACTAGGCAATAATCAAGTCTGAAAAATAGGAGATAAAAATCAAAAGACAAAATCACCACCATTGCTGCTAGGTGATAATCAAGTCTAAAAATAAGAATATCAAGCTGAGCTGAATGATAAAGTTGAATCAAAGATTAAAGCTGATAGGCACTACCCCCTCGGAATCGAAATCGAAATCAGATAGAGGAGAACAACAAATTGATAAACCTGATCAAGTCACAATAAATCATAATCGAAGGATGGAGCATGATAGGATAACCATCAAACAGTGAAGATATGCCCCAGGTTGACGAGGTTTGACTGAAAAAGATATAGGATAAAGATTAAGTCAAACCTCAGAAAGAGGAAGCGAAAGGGTTGAATGAAAGACTAGAAGTTTGGAAGACATGGAAAGGAAGAAATTTCATCAAAGATCAAAGAATTATGCCTCAAAAGGTCAGTCAACTGCGTAGAAGAATGAGAAAACTTGGAAACGCGACTTAGATTTCGATTTCGAGTCCGAAAATGGATAGAAAATGATGTGATATAAAATATCAGAAATGAAAGATATGATCAAGAAGAATCAGAAAATGAGCACAGTTGACCAACTAGTCCATAGATGATAAAAATGAGAGCTCTCTCCATATGCAAGGTGCAAAAATTAAACTATGATGAACCTAAAAATGCAAGCTACTATGAAAGTGGTTGACTTGCAAGGTCACAATGCCAATAGACATCTAATAATCATCATCGAGCTTTATTGGTAGCATCGCAAGATCATACAATGCACACTAGCATAACTATGTGGATATGAATATGATCTTTATTCGATAGAAATGTGGAAATCCCACCTAGGCATCAAAGACATGGAAACAAGATGACTAATGCAGTGAGATTACCTAAGTTTGATATGGTGAGATTATACTTGTATCAAGACACATGAAAATCAGGATAACTAAAATATGCACTCGCAAAACAGTCAAGGATAATACCTTGTCAATCTATAGTGTCAAGTAAGACCAGCATAAATGCTCATGACAGTTAGGACCAACAAAATATACCCACAAATAGATAAAGAAATAAAACATGTTCTCATTCCCTCAGTCTTCTAGCTATGCATCATCGAAAACTTCTCAGGGAGAGACCACTCATCAAAGAAATCCTCATAGACAGCACAAAAAAAAAGAAAAAGTCAACATATCTCAATGAGTTGATTGTTTAAGTGCGTGTGTGTTGGTCATAGAGTCAAACTTCGAGCATCAAATTTACTTAGTGAGAAATATCACATCATACTTAGATTAGTTGGTAAGACATCTGATAAGTGTTAAGAAACACTCGACGCAATGGTAGTGTTGAAAAACATTGTTTGGGGTGGTGTTGAAAAACACTTGTTGTGAAATGCCCCAAGAGACAAATGCACCTAAAAGACCTGTGCTAACATGTATGCCCCCTAGACAAAGGTAAAGACCAATTCCAGACCAAGTCAAATAAGGTCAAGACATGATGGAAAGTGGTTAAGTGTCGAGGACACATGCTAACAAATAGGGGTGCAAAGGCCTCAAGTAGCGCCTATTTTCAAGTTTTCACCACTTGGATTTTTATTGCAATTTTTTTTTTTTTTTTTTTTTTTTTTTAAATTTTTTTTTGCTACCAAGGTCCCTGTTACCAAGTTTTCACCAAAGCATTTTTTCTATTTTTTAAAAATTTTTTGCATTTTTATTTTTTATTTTTTGTATTTTTTTTCAAGACTTTTTAGGGTTTTTAGGGTTTTTTCAGCATTATATATAAATTTTTTTGGTATTTTTTCAAGATCATAAAATATATACAAAGGATGCCCCCAGACAGAATAGGCATCAAACTCATGAGCAAGATCACATTGTGTATTTCCAATGTCTAGCAAGGTGGGGAACAAGAGGGATTAGCAAGCTGGTGAATGAGATGGAGGAAAGGAGAATGAAGGAAAATGGAGGGAAGAAATCCTCAAGGTCAAACTCCTCAAGAGTATTCAAGCTAGGAAAAAATTATCATGTAAAACACATTTGGACAAGAAATGAAAGGCCAGCATAGGATAAGCCACAAAAGCACACTGCAAAAGAAGGAAGGGATGCAATCCAAAGGAGTAGACATGTCAAGAGGCTTCATAGCATTGTATTTTACTCTTTTTATTAGATCAAGACCAAGGGGGAAAATGATAGCGAAAGGCTAGAATGAATGTAGGAAAATGAATATGAAGGCTAAACATGAAAGGAATGAAAGCAAGATCATTGTAAGATAGCTTACAAAATAGCCAAATGTTCATGTATAATTCAACCTTGTCAAGATCAAAAATGGAATAGATGAAATGGATGAAATAATGTAGAACAACTACGCATGATGCCTGATTGCCAGATTTTTATCATGGTACTTATCCAAAGCGCCACAAGGGAGTGGTTTTCACCATAGGATTAATTTATTTCTCTTTACTTTTGCTACCAAGGTGCTGTCTCCAGGTTTTCACCAAGGCACATTTTCAATTTTTTCATTTTTTGTTCTTTTTAAAAATTTTTATTTTTTATTTTTTTTAAAAAATTTTATTTTTTGGAAGAAGGCAAGCTTTTTAGATAGTGCTCCTTGAAAGGATAAACCATGATATGCCAAGGATTCAAAATAATATGCTCAAAGATGCTGATAGGGAAAGGAAGATGGAAGAGAAAAATAGAGGATAAGACTTTATGTAAAGCAAGTGAGGCTGGAAGATAGGAGGAATAGGCAAGTGAGAAAAAATGATAGAAAGTAGAAGGACAATGAATGGAAGAATTGTGAAAGGGTAGATGGAAAAGAAGACAAGATCAACATCAACACACACCTTGAAGGGCGGTGAGAGGATAGAGGAAATGTGAATGAAGGAATGAGAGAAGGAATATGGTGAATGTTTAGCAGAGGTTGTGGTTCACGCACATGGAATGGAAGAATGTTTTTGGAGGAAAATGAAGTGGAAGCCTTTGGAAGCTTGAATGTCAACTTTACTTTTTGTTCAACATGAGACTCTTTCAAGAGAGACTTTGGAATCCATATAGCTTTAGGCTTTTTATTTCCTTTGGATGATTTAGATATAATATCTTCAATGATAGATTTTGGAACCCATACTTATCTTGTAGTTTTCTTCTTAGATATCTCTTTTGACTTTATACCTCCATGTCGATTAGAGGAGACATGGTGATCTTTTTTTTTGATGGAGTCTTGTATTGCTTCTTTTTCTTGTATTGAACATTCAAGTTACTTCTAAAAGACTTGGGACTTGTGGAAGAAAAAGGACATGACTGGTTTAGATGGGTAGGTAGATGAAAATGATTCAAGGGTATGCATCTATGTTGATCTTGAGGAAAGATATGAGATGGAGGGACATAAGGACCCAAGATGGATGAAGTATTAGGAGAGTTAGGAGGGGAAAGTGAAGGGACATAAGGGCCCAAGATGGAAGGAAGACATGAAGCCGTTGGTATTGGTGGAGGAGGTCCAAAGATGGATGTGGAAGATGTAAAAGGATAATCAATAAGTTTATCAACATCTATATGACAACCAAGGACATCAACATCTATATGAAAACTAAGGACATCCACATCTTTCGAGTGAGCATTAAGATTTTCAATAGGATCATGAACATCTTGAATAGGAGCAACTTCTTTGATAGGATTGTTCAGAGCTTGCAAAGACTCAGGAAGAGTAGAAAGCGGAAGTGAACATGGAATGGTAGAATAAGAAGATGGAAGACTTTGATCTTGACAAGGATCGTTGGGTAGCATATCAACTTTCTTTTGATTTTCAATAGGCTTTACATCAGAAGTAACAAAACCATTTTTAATAACCTTAATGGAAGTATCATCTTTGAAAAGTGCAAGTGTGGTAAGGTTATTTTGATTATCAATAAGCTCAACGGTGTAAGTAGTAGCTTGATCTTGCTTAGGAGATGATGAAATGAATGCGGAAGAGTGTAGAGGATCAAAAGAACCATGAAATGGAGGAGATACATCATGAAGAGAATTGGATGATATGGAGGGTTCCTGATCTTGATCTTTATTTATATTTTTTTCTTTATCATTTTTAGGGTCCTCTTGACATGGAGCCACTTCTACGGACAAGGAAGCATGTTGGAATTGCATGGAAGATTTTGGAATAGATGGTGAAGGACTAGCTGAAGTAGGCATTATAGCACATAAAGGATTAGGCTTTTTAGGTTTAGCATTATTGAAAGTATTTTCAGCCAAGTGAAGGTTAGCTTGAGTTTCTTTAAGAGATAGCCCTTGAGGATAACTATAGGGAACTGCATGAAAAGCCTTAGGATCTTTGTTGGATGAAAGATTTGTGAAAGATTTGGAAGACTTGGAAGCTTTAGGAGATGTATGGGCATTGGATGAAGTAGAGGATGGAAGGGAACCGCCACAAGACAAAGGTTCAACATTAACATGATCTTGCTTGAGAGCGCAACTTTTATTTTCAGCATGAGAACTTTTAAAAGATATATTCTTTTGACGTTTGAAATCAGTGTGGTAGATTTTCTCTTCCTCATTAGGAATATTGTATTGTTCACAAAAATCATCAAATTTTTTTTCAAATTTAGAGTCATATGGATCACCATCATAGTCTACCCAATACGACTCCCCCTTAGAAATCACAAGTGTACCACAAGGATGATGCTTAGGAATAAAAGTTTCATGGGCATCACTACATTGTCCATCATCATAGTCATCATAGTCATCATAGGTGGGTGTGTCACTCTTTGTGGAAGAGATATCATAAGGACTATCATGTTGCTCTTTATGGTATGTCTTCTGAAGAGAAGTAAGACTCTTTGGAGAAGTAAAAGAAGAACAAGATCGTGAAGAAGAGAAAATTGAAAACTTAGTGGAAGAAAAAGACTTGGATAATGAAGAATGCGAATAATGTTTAGAAGAGTCATGATAAGATTTGGAAGATGAGGAAGAATGAGAAAATTTAGATGATGAAGAACGTTTAGAAGAAGGAGGTTGTGATATGATCATGTCTATGATCCTAGCGAAGACATCTGATTTAATCATTTTTTCCTTTATTTTTGCCATAAGTTTATCACCCATGAGATATTTGGAAGGACTATTGGAGGAATAAAGATATTCTTCAAATTGAGCAATGAGATTAAGATCGTCTATTCTCAAGAGAGGTTCCTTAGCAAGATAGTTGAAATTTATGGTTCTAGAAGAGGAGGAATCAATCATGGAAGAAATGAATAGATGAATAAAAGAAGGTAGACTAGATAGTAAGAGGAAAAGAATCAAGAAGAAGAAGAATTTCCCATGGGAATAGAAGACTTCAGAAGAACATGGGAAATGGAGAAGGAAGAAGAAGAATAAGAGTCATCTTATGCAATTGATACCATAATGTTCATTGAGATGTTGAGCAACATGACAACACCTAAGATCTGAGATCTGGACTGACCAAGGAAGACCAAGCTTCTAAGGAGAACTCACTACAGTAGGACGGAACTTAGTTTCAGTATTCCAATTAAATTTTTCAAAAGATTTTGTAATGATGATCAAGCACATAGAACAACAACTAGGGAGTTCAAGAAAATAGTCTTCAAGCAATGGGCAAGGGACAAAGCAACCTTGCGTATGAACAAGTATAGTGACTTAGTATTTCTACTCCTTAAAGGTTCTACTTGTATATGTTCTTGAAAATATTTTAGCAGGCACTTAGAACACAAAAACACCTTATCAAGCTATCTACAAGGATATACATGGCTTTCTAAAAGGAGTCCTTGATATATGCAAGGTACGTGAGGCCCAAATTCATAGATGAGAAGAATCCAAAATCACACAGCCGGGGGGAGACGGTAACCCAAATCTCCTCCTTCACTTCTCAAAGGTATAAATTTCTTTGAGGCTTAGCCAAGAGTGATATCAAACTCAATTCTCAAGAGAGGTATCTTTCGATTCACCACCCACTATTTATACTCCGTCGGAACATGAGAGTTAAGGTCGTCCCTTGAGGTGGTGTGTCCCTAAGCAGGCCTTCTAAAAAAAATAAAATTAAGTAATTCACTATCAAAAGTATTTAAAGCACTAAAGGTGGAACACTTAACTCTTCAAGTAAATGTGAAGTGAGTCCAAAAGTGGGACACTTAACCCTTCAAGATAATGTGAAGCGAGTCCAAAAGTGGAACATTTAACCCTTTAAGATAATGTGAAGCAAGTCCAAAAAAAAAAACACTTAACCCTTCACACCAACTCAAAGTGAGCCCAAAAGTGAAACATTTAACTCCTCACATCAACTCAAAGTGAGTCCACACCTTAGAAAATAAGTGAGTTCCAAAAAGTACAAAAGGGTTGCCTAGTGGAGCAATTAACGCTTCTTTCCTGTAGACCCCTCCCCTTTAATGTGGCGTTGATCTTGCAACCACGGGGCGGAAATGAGGGGCCGACAGATTAGCGAGTCCAATAACCCAAGATAGCAATTTAGATCAATCACAAGTAATCTAAAGTTGTTTATCAATACTAATCACAAATGACAAAGGGTTGAATCAATGGAATATTTAACTTTCCAAGCAAACATAGAGTGAGTCCACAAAGTGGTGCATTTAACTCCTTATGTAAACAAGGAATGAATCCATGCCCTCAATCACTCAATGATATATTTGATATTGGAACCAAGAATTACTTAAGGTTTAAACACAAGCATTCACTTACACAAACTTGTATGAAAATAAATCTATGTTCATTCATTTCCCATTAAGAGCATCAATTGAAATGTGTTCTATGAAAGCATGTAAACACTCAAGCCAAATACATGAGAGGTTCAATTTTAATCTCAAAATCTAAATTTTGTAGAGATAGAACAAAGTACCTCAAGTCCAACGCTTTGTTTTAAGCATTTTCCATGAAAGCAAGAGCACCTTTAAATGAACAAGACAAGAAAATAAGCAAACAAGATATGCAATATATATCCAACTTATGCAAACCCTAGGGTTAGATCTGAAAATTAATTGTTAGGAGCAATGATAACCAACAAATAATCTAAATGATAACTCATATCATGCAATGAACAATGAAAAATAAGTGCATACCCATCACAAAATTTTATTTTTTTTGCATTTGACCTAGTTAACAAGATATGATTTTTACCACATGAATTCAGACCTTAAACCCAAAATGCAAAAAAGAGACTTCTGTCAAAAAATAAAGAGCTTTCAAAAAATATAAAAATTTTAGAAAAATCTCTTCATTTGTGCCCTAGAGACCTATTTTACTAAAACATACCAGTTTTTATAAATTGACCAAATGAGCTATGATATGATTTCTAAATTAAAAACACAATGAATGGACCTCCTATAAAATTTCAAGACCTTTCCAGAAATGTAAAAATTTCCAAAAAATATGCTGATTTGCACCAAAAATTGATTTTTTATGAAAAATCAAGAAAAAATCATAAAAAATACAAATTACCTCCAAAAATTTTAAAATTGTTTTTGGAGCTTCTCTGATATGTCACCAACCTAAAAAAAAATTTTTAGACTAGAACACCAAGCTGTTTGGGAGATATGATCAAATTTTTCAAATCTAGGGTTTTTCATCTCCAAACAAATTTGCACAAGGGTTAGCTCCAAAAATAATCAAAACCAGCATGCAAGAGGTGGGTTGCCCCACAGTGGGCACCAAAAAATGTATGATAAAAATGTGACCACACTTCTATAAATCCTTACATGCAAGAAAACTCAAGAATGAGGCCTCACAAATCGATCCATAGCTCTCTATGCATGGAGTTGCAAGATTTATAAAATTGCTCTCAGCTAGAGCTATAAACTCATGACCTTGCTAGTCAACCATACAATGAGAGATTCACAATGAAAATAAGAGAAAGAATGCCAATATCTGTAATGAAATCAATATGAATGCAATGCAATGCAAAATTAATCTAAGATGAGCATGCAAGTATGCAAATTAAGCTATGAAAATAGAAATGAAAGAGTTACAAATCCTCTAATTAAACTATATGAGATTAATCTAAAACATGAAAGGAAATGATACCATGATGATGCAACTATGATGCAAGCTAAGATGTGATGTAGATGCAAGATGAATGCCAATGATGCTCCAAATCTTCAAAACTTGATGCAAGAATATTTCCAAAAGCTTCAAGATGACTTAGAAAACCTGTAGCATAACAATAGCATAAAATTCAAGTGTGTGCAAAATGAAGAAGAGAGCTCTTCTTTTATAAAGAATGAGAAATCAATGGACGATCGAGATTAAGAGGCAAAAGACTTAATCAACGATGGAGAAAAATAGAAGCTTGATCCTTGTTCACAAATATCCTCCAATAAGAAAATTAGAAGCATTTACTTTATGTTGAGCATTTACTTTATGTCCATGTGAGACAAAAAGTACTTTTCTTTTTTTTTTCTTTATAAATAAGAATTAAATATTTTATTTGTGCAACATAGGATAAGAAAAAAGTGAAGATTTTTTATTTAAATAAAAGGGGAGGAAATTTTTTTTAATTAAATAAAAGCTTAGGATAAAGTGATTTTATTATTTAATTAAAAGAGACTTTTAATTAATTAAAAGGGAGCATGTTCTTTTAATTAAATAAGATTTTTATTTTTATTTTTTCTCTTTTAAAATAAATAAGGCTCAAACCTTAGGAAATATTGAATTGATTATGATTTGATCAAAGAAATTGATATAATTGATATTGTTGATATTTGAAAATATTGATTCAGGGATTTGATAAATTGCTAAATGGGGGCTCAAATTCTAGGCGACCATTTTAGGGTGCATACAATACCGATGCTGATTGGGGTGAAAATGTGGATGACAGAAAAAGTACCACCGGAGGAGCATTTTTCTTTAGTGAAAGACTTGTAACCTGGACAAATAAAAAGTAGACTTGTATTTCTCAGTCTACAGCTGAAGCAGAGTATGTTGCTGCTGCTACTAATTGCTCAAACATTGCATATATCAAGCAAGTATTGGAAGGAATGAATGAGGTAATCACTGACTTGGTGATTATATACTGTGACAACACAAGTGCCATTAATATTTCAAAGAATCTTGTGATGCACTCTAAGACAAAGCATATATCAATTAAGTATCACTACTTAAGAGAACAAGTGCAAGAGAAGCAAGTAAAGTTAGAATTTGTTACATCTAAAGAACAACTTGCAAACATTTTTACAAAGCCTCTACTGAAGGACACATTTGAATATTTGAGGACTAGACTTAGGGTCCGTCCCTTGCCTATCGGTCACTAATGTGATCTGGATGTTGCATCAGCCTAATCTTATCAGAAGATCATTCATGTTGATGCAACATAGTTCACACTTTGGATTTTGTTCAAGGTTGTGATTAAGTTTGAAGAACTGAAACAGATTGGGATATCGGTATACTAAGATACAGAGGAAGTAATGGACAATAGAGAGTTACTTAGCTATTACAAAGCTGATTATTTATTTATTTCTTTGGCATTGTTGTCAAAGGGAGAGATAAATAATATGAAAAGAAAAGGAGATATGCACCAATGAGAACTATCTAAGGGAGATAATTTGAAAGGAACTTGAGAGATATCTACAGAATGACAAAGCTGTATTTTATAATGTTGTTTAGTAATGTAGTGATTAAACATATTAATGTTGTATGAGGTAAGCAAAGCATTTGATCACAAAGTTGTAGAATACATGTTTGGTATGTGTATGATACATTTCATATTACTTGAGTTTCCATCAATGCCAAAGGGAAAGATTGATGAACTACAACTAATTTAGAACCTGAATGAAGAATCTGTAATTTAAGATTACTGAGGAGTTGATGATTAGATATGCAAGATGATTAATTCAGTATTATGTTGTCATTGATGTTAACTAGCTTGACAATGCTTATTTTGTAAGTTACTATACCGACACATCTGAAGGAAGGTGAAAGAGATGAAGTACAAAATATCTACATAAGGAAGATGTATATGATAGATGAAGATAAGGAATACACTGAGTAACTTGTTGATGAGTCTA
Organism: Chamaecyparis obtusa; assembly: GCA_027943335.1. Classification (NCBI taxonomy): domain Eukaryota; kingdom Viridiplantae; phylum Streptophyta; class Pinopsida; order Cupressales; family Cupressaceae; genus Chamaecyparis; species Chamaecyparis obtusa. The sequence continues at coordinate 2,045,209 of BSBK01001590.1, forward strand.
TGACTTGATGAAATTGACTTTATTATGTTGCATTCATCTATGATGAAGAATAAAGCTGAAAGACACAAAGTAGTGTTGTCGGTAAATAAAACATTTCAGTATACACTGATGAAGTGTAGTGTATACTGAGAAAAACATAAAAGAATTAAATGATCAGTTTAATCGATAAAGTGATGAGATGTAAAGTGTATGAAATCGAGGTAACAGATAAAGTTTGTTATGAAGATCGATGACTAACATAAATAAAAAAGGATCTAATGGAGCAGATTGAAACGTGTTAATGACACATCAGCCGAGGAAGCTTAAAGCAACAAAATCTATGAATATGATTAAGTGGAAAAATCTGATGGAGGAAAAGAAAATGATTTACTTGTCTATATAAGAGACATTGATTTTATTATAGAAGAGAGCCGGAAGAAGAAGATACTGCATAATTATCGCGTGGAGAAGTTTTCATGCATTCTGATCATACTGGTTAATAAGAACCGAGCTGGAGAACAATTACCGAGCTACAGAGAGTAATTAACGACAAATAGTAAGTTGATATAGTATTGAATCTGAAGTGTTATATTGATCAGATATATTTGAATGAGTTGAACATTGATCTGTAAACTGCAAACTGAAGTTGTTTTAAGGAAGATAATTTAGTATTACATATTTAACCATTGTACACAGTCAAATCTCTTAACCGAGTGGACTATGAAAGTCTTTTGATATTTCATTCATAGAGTGAACATTGTTATCATGTCAACCCCAGAGTGACTGCTGGCTGGATGATAACTTCTGGTCTAAAATCATCTAAGAAGGTCACACCTAACAGTGTGTTTGCAACCTTTAACAAGGTTGGGTCTTCACTGACCTCACTTCAGAAGAATGAACAATTTTGGGTTGCTGGTCCTAGGTGGTTTTTCCCTTCATAGGGTTTCCACGTTAAATCTCTTGTGTTATGTGTTGATTGTGATATTTGTTTGTTATCATACTTTGCATATTACATGTTAGATTTAATCAGTAACTATTATAAAGTTTAGACTGACAATTTGTAAAAACACAGACAGTGAAAGTATTTTATGTTTACCGAATAGCAGAAGTAGTAGAATTGTTTTGGATTATACATTTTGAATTGTGGGACATTGGATAACTGATTCACCCCCTCTCAATTATTCTAACAAGTGGATTATTTTTTTGGAGTAGGAGATACACCGGCGACATCATCTGGTATGTCAGATACATATCAGAGTACATGTATTGGTGATAATTCACCATCATTTCTTGGATCTACCCGTGTTTCTAGCATGTGAATTATGCAGACATCATTATTGATTGACGATAATGAATCGATGCCTTTAAAATGTCCTAAGCTTTCAGGTACTTTAAATAATTATTTTTTATATTGTAATATGCATTTACCTATTCATAACAAGTTTTGGATTGATTATCCCATGACATTGTTTGTAGGAAATGATTCATTTTATAAGACACTTTATGACCTCACACTACATATATTCAAGCCCACCATACGTACAAGGTGGAACATCATAAGTGAACTAACTTTATCCCATTTTTTTTTTCATATCATTAATTGGTACAATATTTTTCCTTTCATTCAGGTCTTTTCTTTTACTATATCTAACAATTTTGTGTTTTTTCTTAAAAGGTGGAACTTGCAAGACAAAAAATTAAAAGATCAGCTCATTAAAGATTTAGAGCATGAGTTTGGTAATAATATTTTTGACGAGAAGAAAATTTTAGAAAGAGCTTGGAAACATCTTAAGACTGTGAGGGACTCATATAGAAAGAGTCTCATCCATAACCCAAAGTACGAGCGTCCTCCCTTTATTCTAGTGAGGAATTGGAATGAGTTCATTTTGGATGCAAAGGAGAAAAGGGATGCTCAAAGAGGAATTACACCAGAAAATGAGAGAAGAAGGTATGCAATAGTATTAACTACTAGTACAATGTAATAATGCACTAATTAATGATCTTTATATCTATATCATCTAACATATTTCAAACTTTTCATAGGTTGCAGGACACATCAAAGGCAACAAAGGCTAGGCTTCAAAAGATTGGGCAACACAGATTAGGCTCTGGTGGATATTCCAAAATTAAAGCACAAATTGTAAGTAGCAGTAAATGAATTGCAGAGAAAAATTATTTATAAAATGCAAATAATTTTTTTTAATCAAAAAATGCAGGGCTCTAAATTTAATTTAGAGGCCACGACAGAACACAAAAAAATTGCCTTCAAAGAAGGCTATCAAGCCGTGGCTGAACACCTACGACAAGATTCCACTGGCCCAACCGAAGAGTCTCCTGCATCATGTGCACAGGTAAATATGCCAAAAAATATATTAGAAATTGAATACTTGAGCAACAATCTATTTGATAATAATGTGCATGACATTGCAATGCAGCCTCTTAATTGTGACACAAATCATACGCCACATGATGAAGCCCCTGATGTGCATCGTACTGTCGATGTAGGTGCTCATTTGCTATTTAAAACTAATTATGTAATTATTAATACAATTTAACATCTTAAATTGAACTTGGTGTAACCTTTTTGTGTATATTTTAGAGGATACAAAATCATGTCATGCTGAATGAGTGCCGGAGGATGTTCAGACTGATCACCATGTAGATCATGTAGCACATTCAGGTAAAGAAAATCTATGTTTTGTTCGTTTAAATTAATTTTTTGATTTATAGTTCTTTTACTTAAATAAATACTTGTAATTCACTAATATAAAATGGTGTGAATTTAACTCATGAAGTAGTTGTTATTGCAGCAGACCCCCCTTTGGCACAGAGGCCTCATGTTCCTGAACAGATGAGGAGGAGACATGCATTGGAATTAGAATTAGTAGAGGAGGGGAATGACAAGGACATTGATCTTCCTCTTATAAATTACATTATTAAAAAAAATAGCAAGAAACCCAAAAAGAAATGATTATAATTGACATTTTTTGCTAATGAAAGAACGTTGTCTTAATGGATGTAATTTTGTACTATTAATGTTGATGAATGATGTGTTAATGAATTCTTCATGAATGATGTGTGTTAATGAATTTTATGTGTTAATAAATTATTCATGAATGTTGTGTGTTAATGAATTATTCATGAATGTTGTGTGTTAATGAATTTTATGTGTTAATGAATGTTATCATGTGATTATAATGATTGAATGTTATATTTCAAAAATGGATGAATGAATGAATGTTATTAAATGTTAATGAGGAATTTAGAGTGATGTTGGGGGGGGGGGGGGAGGGGCCAAATGAGCTTCCACCTTCACATGGTTGGCCTTGTTTAATAGAGAATATTAAACTATTCTTGAAACCAAGTGAAGCTCAAACTTTAAAGATAAGCTTAGAGTTAATAGTGACAACTAATTAGCAAGTCGAAATGAAGTTCTTCGTTACAGGTACCTTTTTAGTTTTTAAAGCACAATTTCATGTTTTAATATTGTGTAGTTTTTTTCTTCTGCCAAAGTATTTTTTTACTATAAGAACATAATTTATGACCATTTTAGTAACTATTCTAACATCGCTTTATGACAAATCTTGTTTTGGCAAAGATGGTGATAAGTGGTGCTATCTATTCTTTGGGAGATTGGATTGCATAGGTCTGTATCTTAAAATCATTTGCATGTGGCAGAAATGCATACTTACAACCATTTCATTCTACATTTAAAAACATTGATGACACTCTAGACACAAAATAATGCTCATGCTGTTGACTTGATAGTGCTATGAAGGCAAACCAATTTTTGAATTTGATCGAACTTGGATGTTCAGATCTGGTCTCCTTGGATTTAGTCTTCATGGTTCTTTGTCTCATTATTACTATCATCCTAGTGAGGTAACACCTTTTCCTTCTTTCTTATTTTCTTACAGTTCATACTTGTTTAATTTGAATAATTTTTTAGTTCCTTGCAAAAAGGGTGTGACAAACAAATATGGGTATACAGGTTCTATTTCCTTTCTAGGATTGGTGGGTGGTGCCTACAAAAGTGGCCTTTGATCAAACTATCAAAATTAATGCCATATGTTGCTTACATTTGATTAATTTTCCATATTAATTACTCTCTTCAGTTGTATTAGAAACTTTTGCCTTAAGCATGTGTGATGCAAACCTGAAACACCTCTTTTTTCCATATGTAATCATGATACTCTATTTCTTGGTAGTTGTGACTCTTAATGATTAAACCATCTCTTGATCATGTTATTGCACTTGATATATGACTATTTCATGTAGGTGCCTTGGTTTATCTCTTATCTCTAGTTGAACATACTATAATTATTTATTATCCTTGTATGCATGTCATGGTCTGATCTATGTTCCCTCTTAAGCTGGTCTCTTTGTATGTGACTGCCCTACTAGCATAGTTTCCTCATCACTGTGATGTGCACTATCTACATCTATTTGCATGATTAAACTGTTTAATTTACTAGATACCCAATCAACATTATCATTTTCTTCTTTTATTCATTCATTTGGAGTTGTATTTAGAGGTAGATATTTGTTGTTGATTTCATGTTTATCTTTTATGTATGCTATTTACTGCAGAAAAATAGAATCATCCATGAATTTAGAAAGAAAGAAGAAGATTTGCTAACTAATTTTGAGGATTAAAAAAAACAAATTTCTATAACAAGGCTTCAGAATACAAATAAATACATGTGATGTCTTATCTAAAATACCAAAAGCTTTTCAGTGGCTTGATAAGAACTTATCTTGCTTTTCTTTTTGTACTTTCTTGAAGTGTGATTTGTCTCTTATGTTTTTTATTGGCTTTTTAGCTTATATTTGCTATTCTATACCTCAAAATCAGAGAGCGTATGATTGTCTTCTCTTCTTTCATCATTATATTTGTATATATTCAATATTCAAACTGAAATGGTGCTTTTGTTTTCAAGGATGGACCCTCTATGAGATTGTCAGATATGCTCCTATGCATAATTGGACTACGTATGAAGAGGCCTTGAAGACAAATCTTGTTTTGGCATAGATGGCGATAAGTGGTGCTGTCTATTCCTTGGGAGATTGGATTGCACAGGTCTGTATCTCAAAATCATTTGTCTGTATCCTTGTATGCATGTCATGGTCTGATCTATGTTCCCTCTTAATTGCTAATGTCATTGTGTGATGGTTAAATTGTGGTAGTGTGATTCTTTCCATCATGTTCAAACCCCCACTCCTTGATCTTGACTTTTGGCTTGACTTCTCTTTGCAACATGAACACTGCTTCTCTTTGTTGGCCATCAACAACTTCCTCTTCCTGTTTTGAACCTCTACTTTTGCATACATCTAAAACTTCAATAAATCTACTTTCCAAAGACACTCCTTTTCTTTGACACCATCAACATACCATGCCTCCATGCTTGGAGAGTAAAAAATCTCTTGAGCTATTTCATGGCCCATCATCATAGCTAACTCATCCTTAGTCTCTTCCCTTGAGACCAACTCAACCCTCACCAACTGATCCTTACTCTCATGTCATTCCTCTTGGCATACCTCACAATCATCAACCTCCATGGCCACATCATTACCCTCACTATGTGATGTCATAGGAGTAACTTTCATACTACCCTTATCTTCCTCCAAAGGAAACAACATAGTGCCTACCACAACTGACTCATCACTCTCAAGCCCTTCAAGACTTGCTTCTTTGCTATCTTCAGTAGCATCTTACATCTCTGAATCAACATCAAGAACATTTTCATTGCTTGATTCCTTGTCTTTCTCATCCACCAACTTTCCTCTTTCTACTAGCCTTTGCACAGACCATTGCACCTTCTTCTTGACACTCAAATGCCAACTTTTCACTACCTTCAATGACCTTTCTCTTAAGTGCCTACATTTTTCTGCAAACCTATCAGTATTCCTCCTATCCTTCTCCATGAGTTCTTTCAAATTCCTTTGCCTTTATGTACTTTCCTATAATGTTTTCCTTAAGCTTCTTATCTCCTCTTGTCTCCTTTCCTATTCTCTTTTCTCATCTTTATCTCTTTTATTTGTTCCATTCTTTAGGTGCTTTTTCAACACCTTTACCATGTCTGTCTCTATCTTTTTCAATTTCATCTTCACCTTTTCTAAGATTCTTCTCAATATTTAACTTGAAAATATCTAATTTTAGGAAATGAGGCTAAGGGTTACCAATAACTTATGCTTGAGAAGGGAACATTACAAACACCATCAAAAGTTAATTACAAATAACATGACCAAATCAGAATATGCAGAATAAGAAAATCAATATTGAGAATAAACATCACTTAGAAAAATAGCAAAATAAAATCTATTTTAAAAAACCTTTTAATAGAATTCCTTTATTAAGGTTATCTAAGTAAAACTGCCTAAACATATCTCTCCATAATCTTTGACAATGAACCACCCAATTACTATCTCATTCATTGATGAGTACTACAAATAGGTTCAGTTAATGGTACTTAGGTCCACCATTGGTGGTGACTAACTAAAACTAACTTGGTATCTAACTGAAACAAACAGACAATGCTAATTGGGAAATAGTTTTCCATATTCAATCTGAATACTGAGGACTTTGTCCTAAATCTAACTTAATAGATAGGACCTTCATTCCCTAACTACTTGTTGGCAAAAATTCCATTCAGTTATCAGATTAAAAAGAAAAATTACAAGTCCTCCCTCCTAGAATTTTCTTGCCTTAAAGCAAACACAGCTGAGTAATCTAGATGTCAGCCACTTCCCAAGAAAAATCATACAACACTTTGTACTATGCCTATTGGTGTTATCTCATCTTTAGCCTAACAGGTTTTGTTCATCATTGCATCAGGGATTCCTTCCACTGAATCAATGAATTCAACATGTTTGCCCAAAATGCTCAAGCACAATCCATCAAGTGGATGAGTTGAATTCTTGGTTTAAAGTTTTTATCTTGTGCAAGTGCCCATTAATTGGAGAAGCAGATTTCCCACCACCAACAAGCTTTTCCTTCTGCTGCACTACAACTGCTTTTTCCTCTACCACGGGCTTCCAAAGCCATACACATGCATTTGCAGGCCAATTAGAAATCTAACTTCTAATAATCCTGCCTGCCTTGATTGCATAATTTTATCAAGATGTTTAAGATACGGATGAAGAAAATGTTCAAATAACCATGCTTGAAAGTCAAAAATTGATTGCTCTAGTAGGCCTCTCTGCAGTCTCCCTAAATGTTGTTGAATCCTACCAAGTTGCTAAAGAGCTCGTTGCAGTGGCAACTGCTAATCCATTAACTGCAGATTTAATGTTTGACCTTTTCTGTGACTTGCTTGGGCCTAGTGTACCTAGCTAATATGAACTCTGAAACACTGTCAACTAGCACTTGCCTCTTTTTTGGAGAGCATGTTGGGATTTTATTGTATACTTTTCACTAGTGTGCTCCCACTATGAATGCTTGCATTGTAATGACATGGTGTCAGACCGATGCAAAAATTCTTTACTAATTTCTTTCTTATTCTCTGAATGGTAATCCAAAGGGCAATCAAAATGTTCACCTTCCATTGCTAACTTGGAAATCTTCAAACGCTTTGTAGCATCACCCAAATTCTTAAGATAAAAATTATTAATAGAACAGGATTCAACTAAAGCATCCTTCATAGATCTATGCCCATCAACAAGGCTACCTTGTTTACTATTCTCACGTGGCAACTGTTCCATCTTTTCAATGGTTGAAATCTTGACAAAGGTTTCTTGAACACTACTAGTAAACATTACAGTATATCTTTCAAATAGTGAATCTTTTCATTCAACATGCAGTACAGATTTCTTATGTTTCAACTCTCTTATTTTGTTATTCTACCCTCTTTCATTTTGAGACCTCTTTCCAAATATCTCCAAATAATTGTTAAAAGTTACTGCAACCATGAAGTCTTTTGAATTCCTTTGATATTTCATATGGAGTATTTTTAACTACTCTGACCGATCTATATTTTGCATGCTACTCTTTTGCTGCAACTATCATTCCCATAGCTCAATCATTTTATATTGGCTTCTCCAAATTTCCATTAGTGTATAGAACAATCTGTCCTCTTTGCTTTTGTCAAACTACTGAAAATACCCTCCATGATTCACCGGCCAGTAGGATCACAACTCTAATATAACTGAACTAATTGCACACAAAGGTAAATCTACAGAAGATTCTCACAATAATTAGTTCACCTTTGTATCAATTATTGTAGTGTACTATAACAAAAATAAAAAAGATATTTTCTAGGTTTACCTTGAGTGTGATTAGTACTATTATAGTCACCCATCTCTCTGCATATTCCTTGACATTGCCTAATACTGTTAAGTACCCAATCCCTGAGTAAAGCCTCCTCACAAACTAAATGCTATATTGTTGTAGTACCAAAAATTGGCACATTTCATAATTCCACCCATTACCTTCAAATAAAGGTCATACACCAGAAGTGTTACAAGAGGGGAAAAAAACTTGAACTATAGCTTCCTAGAATTTGAGATTCACATCCATTGCCCAATCCAATATAAAAAAGTCCTAAATCTCTCTCTGACCCTAACTTGAGATAGCTACCAATGCCTCTACCATCCTCTTTTTCTTTGCTTTCCTTAGAATCTCAGATCCTAAAATGGAAGGAGAGCCATTGCCTCTCAGTGGACTTCATCAAATGTAGCATTACATATCGCAACATCTCAATTACTTGGTTGTGCAAGGTGATATTTAAGGCAATCTATACCTCCTCTCACATGCATAGTTGCATATAACCATTCCTGGCCATGTACTTGATGCATCATAATTTCAAGTAGATTCCTTAGGCTTCACTTCTCTCGCTATTGCAATGAGTTGACAATGTTATTGCATCTCGTTCTCCTTCAATGGCACTATATTTTACTCACTGCATTCGGTTTATTCCTGATGAATGGAACCGTGTCCTATTGATTAGATCTTTATTTACTTGATTGTTGATGTGAGCATGTACATGACATTCTGTTTATCTGTGGCCCACGAGCTGTGAGTTTAGACATCATTGTATTACATACTTGTTCATCATTTGATTTACCATGCCATGCTATGCTCTACCTCAGGTACTTATGCTTTTACAGGTCTTCATGTTGTTTTGCATTCATTGAACCATACAATGATATTGTTGTTTGTATTCGATGTAATGTTGATTTTCCATTGCTGCTCCATGATTATTGATGCTTGTTGTTCTATTATGCCATCATGATGTCATGTTATTCTTAAGAGGCATCCTTCCATTACTTTTCCAATTATGGCTTCTTTTAGTGTATACACCCATGTCATTTGGACACCATTACACACCCAAATGCATGAAAATGACTAACACAGGGCTGATTTTGTCAAACTCAATGTGTAAGTTAATTAATAAACATTATATTACCTGGTAGAATATTCAAAATTTTGATGTGCTTAATCTAATGCTTGTAATAGTAACATGCCTCTATGTTCACTTATTTAAGTTTGATGTGCATAACTAAAATATGTGGGGAAATATGCTGTAAAATCTTTTCATTCATACATGGGTTTTATTTCTTTTGAAATATCTATCATAAATATCTTGGTAGGTGAGATTGATTATCGTTTAAGCGAGTAATATTCTTCAAGAATCAAAAGGAAAAGATGGATATGTTAGAATTATTTAAGTGTAAGCAAATAAGAAAATGAATGTCAAGAGCTTCAAACCATATCAATTTTGAATATTGTTGAGTGCCACACAACTATTGACAGGGCTCGTTAGAATGATTTTTAATCATCACATTTCTGGGCACATTTTTTTTTAACCAAAAGTTAGTATTGGTCGATTTTTTGACCTTTCCATATTACTATGTTCAACGAGAATGCTATGCATTCGATGGCCCTTTCGATGAACTTTGGTGGACATTTTGACAAACGGTTGGTCTCAATTTCAACCTTTACACCAGTAGAATCGATGAGAATGCTATGCATTTGACGTCAATTTTGACGAAGTTTGGTGGAAAGTTGGTCTCAATTTCGACGACAATGCTTACCAAAGTTTGTTTTAATTCTTCTAGTTCCAAGCAATTGATTCAGTCGATATTTTAACCACTTGTAGGGTCAAGATTTTGACGATGATTTCCCCTGTAGAATAATCAACGAAAAAATTTTGACCACAGTTTTAGTCATCTGTTTGACCAATTGGTGTCAAAAATTTGATTAATCCTTGTCGAAAAATAGGGTAAAATTTACTAGTGAGACAAATCCATCATCATTCACGACCTCCCATTCATCTTCCAAACCCAATGAAGGTTCATTCATATTATCTTCCACTTAGCCAACATCTAGGCTCAAAAGCACACTAAACATAATCTACAAAGGACTAACAAGAAGCAAAGTATACATTTGATAAATAGATAGAACATATAAAGGATTCAAGAATGCTTTTTAATAATAACTATTGCTGTTCTGAATGGCACAATTTTTTAGGCAGAAGTAATTAGATTTGTGATTTTTAGAATGCCTTTAAGAATATGCGTTGATGCCACTGAGTGATACAGTTAAAAGAAGAAACCACAACACTAGATTTTACAAGAAACAAAATAATTATGGTTACTACCCATTTGTATTTTTTTAATCATAAAATATAATATTTTAGAGAAACTTTTTTGTGTTTTCAGAGTTGGAGAAAGGGTCACATGAAACCGTGAAAGTATTAGAGATTATATTTTATTTTATTCTGGCGAAACATCTTTAGGGGTTTTTTATGATTGGGTGTAGAGAGCTCCAAAACGTAGATAGAAAATGTCTCGAGAAAAAGAAAACCAAAATAGACTTTCCCTAATGAATTCTCTATTCTAAACCTGGCATTTAACCAAATTTGCATTTCTTCTTTAACCAAATTTGGGATTCTAAACCTGGGATTTAACCAAACTAGTGGTCAAATATTTTTATTATTTGATAAAGACAAGAAACTTGGACACTGCTTGCAAAGACGTTACTAACAAAAAATATTAAAATGAACATGCATACATGCACATGCACACCCACACGCACACACACACACGTACCCGCACCCCCAAATTCTGAGACTAAAAGGGTTTGATTAAACACACTTAGCCAAGTCATTTAGTTTCTTATTTAGATGTTAAAACAATCTTACTCCTTTGTAGGCAAGTTGCAACAGAGAACTTAATATTCTTTATACAATAAAAGTCAAAAAGTTTTTGACATGGTTCTAAAACATTTCTTATCTTCATCCTTTTGATCTATTATTTCCCTTGTAAGTTCATGTATTTGAGTTTTTCAAAAGAACTTCTATAAGATATTGCAACAAGTTTCCATTACGTATGCAAATTACCTATTAAGGGATGGTATTTATTTAACACCATATATTTGATTAGCTCTGTCTAGAGATCTAAGAGATTTTTTATTTATTATACCCAACACAAAAAAATATTTTCCATTAAATATTCATTTTTCAGTTTTCCCCATGTTTCTGTCCCGCTTAATTTTCATACTAATATTTACCAATTAATATGTTTTCTTATTAGTAAATGAGGGGACTTTATTGAGGACCTCACCCTTTGATTCAATTGCTTCCATGGCCATAAAGCCTGGACACGTACCTTCAAGTGGAATACTACAAAGATCAGAAAGCTAGCTAGAGTAAGCCAAAAGAGAAAAACTGTAAAAAATCAAACAACAAACCAAAAAATAAACCTAATGAATCATCTAAAGAGCACAAAAAATAGCATTAAAAACATGGTACATGTATCTCTTCATAAACTATGACAAGTTGAGGGCCTGGAAGACCAGGGATTAATTAGCCACTTCTTTCCTCTCCCCCAAACTCTGAGTCCATGTAGATCCCTACAGTGCTCCCCTCATTAGTGGCAATCATGAGATTCATATCCCATCAACATGATCATCCAGAGACTAAATTTTGTCCTCAACAACTACACTTCTGACAGCTGCCTCCAGTTGGCCTTCCCTTCTTGCCTCTAACTTTAACTTCTCCCCCACATTAAACCATGTTCTGTGACATAGGTGCACCATCTTCACTTCTGAAACTTTTTCTCCTCCAGAGCCACCAACAACTCCATCCTTCACCAACCACCATCACTCATCTTCCATGCTAAACCGTATTCTAGGAAGTAGACACAACCATCTCCTCTTCAGAAAACTTTTCTGCCCTCCACAACGACCAACAACTCCATCCTTCGCCACATCACTATCAATTTTCAACGATATATTTTCCAAACATTTACTCTATCTTAAACAATATATTCCTTTAGATTTCAAGGATCATCCAGTGAGTATCAGTTTGTTTTACAAATAATTCACGTGCTCCTCTTTTCAAATATTAACAACAGAGACTTCAATCTAATGTTTTCACTTCTAGATACCCTGAAATATTGATACTACTACATAGATTTTAATAGTCAAATTGTGTAATAGTCAATGATACCCTAATAGCTTATTCCTTCTAGTAAGATGGTAACAATCTTTTGATTTTCTTGATTCCCTTCCCTTCTATTCTATCAGAATGGTATTCAAATAATTTGGTATAGTCCATTGTCTACCTTGTTTTTCTTAAGTTTACTTTCAAATAATTCTACATCTAACCTCTTGCAATCTCCATTGGAAGTAGGCATTATCCAATAGTCATGGATTTTATCACCTTTATGTCAAACAATTCAATGTATCGATTTGGTTTTCAACTTTATTGGTTACTTCTAGAATTCTGCAAGTATACTTTTAAGGCATGGTGAGTCATTGGATGTAATCATTAAAAAAAAATTACTATACTGTGTAGGAGGTGGGGTCAATTGTGATGAGTATTGCTATAAAATTTAAATGTTATTTAATTCCTACATTTTCCCTTGTAAAGATCAAGTTCATATATAATGTGTAAGATGGGAGAAGCTAAATGGGACACTTGGCTAAATGCTTCAACAACTACTAAGTTATTTAAGTTTATAATCACAGGAATGAACATTACTTTTTCTTCTTGATGATCATGTTGATGAGATATGAATCTCGTGATTGCCACTAATGAGGAAAGTGCTGTAGGGATCTACATGGACTCAGAGTTCGGGGGAGAGGAAAGAAGTGGCTAATTAATCCCTCTAGAATTGGTTACTTCTAGTATTCTACAAAGGCAATGGATTTTTTCAAATTTATGGATAAATGCAATAGAGTACTTTCCATTAGGCCTCTAGATCTTGGGTGGCTATCTTTGTAGCCAAATCCTACAAAACCAAATACGCGGGAGTTTTCTTCCATATCTGGGCTGCATAGACAACAGTCACAATAGTGAAAGCTTTGAGCAGCTAAGAAAAAAATTCAAGAATGGGAGAAAATAGTCCCATGCAGCCAAAACAATGTTTTTGTTGAAGTTTCTATTATCCTTATGAACCTCAGATTAGTGTTTAGGGCACATTCTTTATGGTCGAAAGTCAACTGAAATCAATCTAAATGCTTTGAAAATGACATCTAGCACCTGGAATCAGTCTGAAATCACCTCGCCCCAGCTGAAGTCATCCAGGTACATGCAAGTTGGATTACAAATAAATTTATTACTTTATTAGTAAAGTTCAAGCCCTAGTCAAATGCACAGGCAAATCAAATCCGAATCTGATTTTGAAATGTACATACCCAAAATCATCTAGGTTTGTGGTCTATTCAATTACTTAGGTTACAAAGTATGGAATCTGCACAATGTCCAAACTAATAGAAAATAAGTGGATTATAAGTTTAGAACCTAGGAATCAAATACAAGACATTTAAATTTCAAGAATCATTGATGTGTCATTTATGAAGCATTTCTTAACCTAGAAGACTAAGTGATGCTAGGTTGGTTACATAAAATAAACTCAACAAGATGGTATGCCCTTCATAGTGCCAGCACAAGTGTTGCAAGGTGGTAAGCCGATACCATGGGAATCTTTCCTGGAGTTTGCCTAGGCATTGAGAACCCATATTGGTTTCGCTCAAATCATCTCCTCTAAAACTATTGTCTTTGCTTATGTCTATAGAATGAGTTTGGAAGCTATGTTATCCAATGTGGGATATAAGGAATTCTTCTTTCAATTTAGCATCCTTTCAAAGCTTTGTAGGTGTCTCAAACAAGTATTCTAAATACTAGTTATCATTCTCCATCTATATTTTGGTCTTTGAGGAAATACTTCATACATCTTGACCTCTCATTATTTTCTTAAAATATTTTTATTCTGGCATTACTTTTCCACTTCACCTTCTATAAATTGACTTTGACATTAAGTTCCTTGACCTAGACCTTGAGTTCAAATATTATATGTTTGATCAATGTCCTTCTAAAACTAATGAAACTTGTTCAATGGATAAGATTTTATTAGTTATGATTATACAAGCCTTCATAGTTTAACCACAACCTCAAATGTCTTCTTTCCTCCACAATGTTGCTGTTACATGATGGTAATCCTAGAGACAACTTTTAAACCACGCTTATAAGACATAGGAAGTGTGTGCATAACTTAATGTTATAAACTAGGTGTAATCTACTACTAGATCTAAATGGACATTATACTTGAACTTCTAACAAACCAAACGTAGGTGGGTATTCCATACGTATCATTTGATAATCTTGGTTATCTTTAACATACTTTGATTGAGGAACCATGGTTTTATGATAAAAATATGGTTATCTTCAACAGTCCGATTATAATTTTTTATCTGTATTATCTTACTAACAATTTAGTTGTGGTCAAATTACTAATGTGTTTACATGGATACCAAGTTCTTTGTAGTAAAATACAATAGGTGAATTTCAACATTTATGAGGTCAAAGATGGTTTATGGGAGAGAAGACCCTTACTTTCAGTTTTAGATTTGAAAAACAATGGTTAAGAAGCTTGAGGATGATATCTCTAGTTTTCCTTATTTTATCCTCTTTGATTCAATCCTACAGTGTAAAGCCACTAAAGTATCTACATATATGACCCAAAAATTCTAGAAAGCTTGGCCCCAAGAATGAAAATCTTCTCTGATTCCACTACCCCTAGTATGTAAAATATCTAACTCCTTCCTTTCATCTTTCTTTAGGCCTTTTCTACCTCATTGTTTCACATTGAATATGGTGTGAGTTGATTCTCAATTGAACTATAAGAATCTGCACTCTCCATTATTTATGATCATGGATAAGTGCACATTCATCAAAATAATATTATTTATTTATAATATAATATAATCTTTATTTCTTCTTATTATTAAAACACATACTTAAATGAACGCTTTTACTCATCATCTACTTTAAGTTTTATTTTATTCAAGACTTTCTTTCTCATTCAAGCTGTAATTCGATTATAATTTCTTCCTTGATCATGAAATTCATTGTGTGATTTGATTATAGTGTTGTTAGGGTCTGTAACATACATGTTACTGGTGTGATTACTACTGTGGGTCCTAGTGCTTCTGACTCTCTTGTTGGCAGAATGAGGTAGTGAAAGTTGAAGATGTATGGATAACTGTTAAAGGTAAACATTCAAAGAAATACTCATCTTCGTTTGATATGACCCTCATATCTCACAAAAAGGGGACTTAGCCTTGCTAATTGCCTCTTTGGACTGTGGTTTTCGTTATTTATCTTTATGCAGTGTTCTTGTTTAGTTGTTTGGGTTTCGTTCCTTTTCTTGGTTGGATTGTTTCTTGTGGCGTTTGGGCTTATGTTTTGGCTGGACTACTATTTTCCTGGAACTCCTATAGTTTTATCCTAAGTTCTAGTATTGTAAAGGGTTTCGGGGCCCCTTCAAAACTTGTTTTTACCTTATTCAAAAACATACCTGTTACTGGTAGAAATCTTAATATCTATTCAACAATTTATTGGGCTGAGCAAGAGTTTAGTATGCGGGGAAGTGACATTTTTACAAAGAGGGAGAGGTATTGTCCATATTATGCACCAGTGAGTTGTAGATCAACTTGTATTAGGCAGAGATTTTGAGAAAAAAAATAGAAAATGAGAGCAAAAATTAATTGTCATACCTTTTCTTTCTTCTCTTTATTAGTATCGAACACTAGTATGCCTGGGCTGTGTCACATTTTGATATCCAGAGAATTCTAGTCACTCTTCATAGGTTCTGAAAGGATGGAGGAATGTCAGAAGAGCATGGCTTTTCTCAACTTTGTTTTCAACTGGTCTTGGTTCATGTGCCTTTATTATATGGAAATGGTTAAATTTAAAGGTTTAAACATAATGATCTATTTGGTCGGGTTAATTGATTATTATTCTTATTCTTTAATTGGGGAAGAATTATATAGCGAAGTTTGGTGATTTTTTTTTTGGTCCTTTATGCTAATTGACATCTTAAAAAAATATTTCTTTACTTTTGAATATTAATGAAACTCTTTATATCAAGCGTCTAACAGTCAAAGTGATTAAAATTGTTAATACTTGTGAACAAATGTTCCAATATTTGTGCACAAATGTCCTAATTATGGTGCACAAATGGGCGATAATTGGAGGTCAAGTATGCGTAGAATGTGCAATTATTGGATGGATCAGGTTCAATTACTAGTGGTCTTCCCCTATAATATATTTATTTGGAAATGGTTAAAAAGAGGGGTTTAAAAAATGATATGCTTGGTCGAGTTAATTGATTATTTATTTTTTATATTTAATAGTAACATATTTATTAATATGATTATATTTTTATATGTTTTTTAATAAGCACGAATATTATTTGAAATTAGTTTTATATTGTGGTTATGAAAATAAATTTGAAGTTATATATATTTTTTAATGTGTAAATATAATTATAAGAAAATACGAATTGTTCTATAATAATTTAATATTTAATTAATTGATATATAAGCATTAAGTAATAGATATAAATTAATAGTTGAGATAGATATTTGAAATTGAAAGGGAGGGGATTAGTTAGTTTATTTGGCAATTCTATATTTATCTTTTATTTGATTAGTATGTTGTGAGTAAGTTGATAGAATTTAAATTTGGCAATGCAATAGTAACCAAAATGTATAGAGGCTAGTAATGAATGTTCTAGTGTCTAATATAAATTCTCATTCATCATAATCCACATGATGTAGTTCTACAAGTGTGACTTTGTATTTGACTACTATCAGTTTTGAAACACGTTTCTTCATGTAAGTACTTGTATCTAAGATAAGGGTGGTCTTGAAAAACACTTTATAGATTTGTCATGTTTAGAGAGAAAGTTTTCAACTTCCTTTGCAACAAATCAAACTTCATAAGTGTGATACAATTATTTAAAATATGCAAAATGGAGATGCAAGTGCTTATGATGATAAATCAATGCAGTATTAGTTGATGTAATTTTGATGCATTTCTTATGATACTCTTGTAGTGAAAAGATTATAGATCTAATTGATACCTCTTTTAATTGAGTATTTTCTCCTCCTCTTTTTTTTTTTTAATATAAGTTCCTAGATCCTCAATTTAAAGTATTTGTCAAAAAATCCAATAGATAATGTTCAAACTATCAGAAGAGTTAGTTTAGGAAGATAGGAAATATATTTGAATTATGAAAACAATATCACTTTGGGGTGGAGCCAAATCATTTAGCATCATCTTTGATGGATTATCATGTATCCTAGGCTATCCCAACTCAAGATGCTCAATCTCTAAATTTGTAAGATGAAACCCCCTCTTATAATGGTATTCCCTCTCTTGATAAGCTTGAATATTTAGAACCATTAGACACTAATGAAGCTTCTAATGAAGAAATGCAAGAACATTTAGTCAAACCAAAATCTTGCCATATGTGGGCCAAACATCTCCAACAAAGTTTGATAGATTTAAGACCTAGTAATGTACGTAAAACAGTCACAAGAAATTCTTACAAAGAAAGGCAACGGGCTAATTCCAATGTTGCAAGTAACTTGGAGTCTATTGATGAACTTGTTATCATTATGGACTTAGAACCAACTTCCTATCAAGAAACTAAGGATATTGCAGTGTAGAGGCAAGCTCTACAAAATGAGTATAATGCTCTTTTGAAAAGTGGTACATGAGAGTTGGTTGATTCTCCACTTTGTTGTAAACCTAATGATTGCAAATAGATCTTCGAAAATAAATATAAAGCAAATGGTTCACTTGATAAGCATAAAGATCAACTTTTTGCACTGGGTTATGCTAAAAAAGGGGCATAGATTATGATGATACTTTTGCAAATACAACGAAATGGACTAACATTCATGCTTTATAGGCTCTTACAACCCAAAATGGGTAGACAGTTCATCAAATGGATATCAAAGTGCATTCTTGAATGGTGACCTCAAAGAAAATAGTATATATGATTCAACATGAAGGCTATGGAATCAATGGTAAAGATCACTAGGTATGCAAGCTTATAAAATGATTGTAAGGTTTGAAGCAAGCCCCTTGAGTGTGGTATGAAAAACAATTGAGCATCTCTTGAATGATGCAACACTTCTTATTAAAAGTTGATAGCATGTTCATCTATCTTGTTATTTATGTGTATGATTTATTTATAACTAGTAATAATGAGGATTATATTTAGAATATGAAACAATTGAAGCAAGGGTTTGACATGACTAGTTTTGGGCATCTTCATTACTGTTTGGCTATTACGTTATTCAAAAACCCCACTATATCTTCATCACCCAACAAAAATATACTAATGAACTTCTCAATAATTTTGGCATGGCTGATTGCAAACCGCTTAGTACTCTTATGGAGCAAAATTTAAAACTCGCCTCAAATGACTCTGCCGCATTGGTTGATGCAACTAAATATAGGCAATTTGTTTGCAATCTGATTTATGCTACAACTACTCGCCCAAATATTTATTTTGTTGTTGGAGTTCACTTTGATTCATGCAACACTTAAACTCATTGGTTAGTAGCCAAACGAGTTATTAGATATCTACAAGGCAGCCAAAACTATGGGTTCAAATATTCCAAGACAACATACTTTTCTTTGCTTGGATATTTAGATTCAGATTATGCATGTGATTTGGAAGATGGAAAGTCTACCTATGGTTTCGTAATGCATCTTGGGTCTGCTTCATCCCTTGAAAATATAAGAAGCAACTAGTACCAGCCCATCCTCTGCATAAGCTAAATATATGGCAGCCTCTAAGGCAACTTGAAAAAACTTATGGCTTTGAAGAATTCTTGTAGATTTGTAGGAACAAGTTTCATCCACGCCACTCTAATGACAATCAACCTACAATCAGAATGGCTAAAAATCCATTTTTTCATGATTGAACCAAACATATCAACAAGTTTCATTTGATTTGGCATCATGTAATAGATGTTAGTGTCCAACTCAAATATTATCCCACTATAGGTCAGTCTACAAATATTCTTACCAAAGCACTTGATAGATAAAAGTTTGAGAAGAATGCTTGGTTTAACACCTTCAAATTAAGGGGAGGGATGTTCACATTTCAATCATCAGAGTTTTGTCTCTTTTGTTTCTATTTTGGTAGTTGTAATTTAGTTTCTGTTTTCGTATCTTGCATGCACCTCAACTTCTCTATCTGCCTCCTCTTATTTAAAGTTGTATGTATTTTTCTTTCTGTGAAATGCAAAATAGATAATGAAGTTTTTTTTTTGATGGAGGGTTTAGGAACCCAATACGGGCCCACACGTGCAACCTCTTCAGCTTAGAGCCAAGGAATGAGGGGCATCCACACCACCAAATTCACCCAGGGCACGATCCTGGCCTCATCCCTTATGATGTCATAGCCTTGCACTTAGCAAGACATGATCCCTGGAGGGCTCTTTGTGAGCCATTCAACTTCACCAATAGACCAAGGGCACATTGACAGATAGTGAAGTTTCCTTTTTGCCATTTATTTTTATTATAAATGTTGGCCTGGATATTTTGCACCTTGGGCAATGACCAATCGATCAATGCCCTTATTCATAACAAGTCAAAAATAGGCACTTGCTGGAGATATGACAATCAGAGCAAGAGATGAGGTTGAAGATAGTGTTAAATAGAGATTTTTGGGGGTTGACACCAAATACATTCTCTCACTCACATCTTCAATTCTCACAGCCATCGAATAGAGGGCTATTAATGCTCCAAATCTTGGAGGTGTATGAGCACAACAACCACATGTTTGACCAAACAAAGCCCATTGTACAAGTGAATGACAACGACCTCATGTTTGACTGAACAAAGCCCATTGTACAAGTGAAGGATCCTATCATGTGCTTCTATTATGAACCCATTCATCCAATCATTCAACAAAGGTGGGAGAACCTCAACACTCCCTTGCACACGGTTGCTCATGCATTCAACCCAAAGGGTTGCATGCAAATGCCTAACACAATTTCTTTTTATAGAAAATGTTGAGATGAAAGGAAGGTTCATTAAAACAAATAAAAATATTTGTAAGAATTAAAGATGTTACTGCCATCTATTTTGGATAGAGCAAATTTACCACTTAAAGATTATCTAGAAGACAACAAAGTTAAATAGAAACAATTGCATAGGACGATCCAATATTATGGTGAAGTATCCATGGGACTCATTCATTGGTAATCAAGCCACTCATTTGCCTTTTGTTTCAGATTTCTAGTTCTTATGTTGCTAGGAGGAACTAGTCTTCATACAAGCCATTATATTAAGAAAAAAATAAATTTACCTTTATGAGAGCAAAGTATTTTTTACTTACACATAGCACTAATGGGGTTCGTATTAATTGTGGGGAGATTTAAACGGATCAAAAAGTTCCAGTGAAGAGCAGTTTGCCATGAAATTTGAGGGTGATGATTAGAAGCATAGACTAATCAGATTTTAATTTTAAATGCAATTATCATAATGACAATTTAAATATACACATATACTAAATTTAGACACTTTCATGTTTCAATGCATTATGTTTACTATTAGGTAGCTTATAATTTCAATAGTTATTTCTTATACATTTTTTATAACTAATTTTGGAGTACCATATATTTGCCCACTGTCCACTTGTCCCTCCATTCCAAAAGTTTGTGAAACCATGAATTATTGGAGTTACATTCATACAAATGTGTGCTCTCTACAAAAAATTGAACGAAAGGAAGTTCACTTGCTAGCGGAAAACAATATTTTTTGTAGTTGCATTCATACAAATATTCGTTCTACACAAGAACGAATGAAAGGAAGTTCGCTAGCTAGAGAAAACCATATTTAAAAAATATTTTATGATCAAGCTTTTGGTAAATTTAGAGATCTATGTGGTCACAAGAGCTCAATCTAGGCTGTTGAAAGTTTCTCTCACACACTTTTAAAACATGCTCTACTTGTGTCGAACCCAAATTTTATTTAGAGTACACACAAATGAAATTTCAATATTCTAGACGGAACAGATACATTTATATTACGTAATCAAATTACAGATATCTAGATCAGAGATGAACATGGTTTGATTGGACCATAAAAATTATATAAAAAAGCAATGAAGTGCTCACCTTTTTGAAAAGGCAAATGAGATTCCATCAATTCAGCAACTTATGAATACACAGAGGTAACACAACAGGAACCTGTTGATAAATTAACATGCAAATTAACCTACACAAATTAACTATCATCTTCCAAATCAGATGGTAGAAAATTATGTTTGCTTGTGGTGGGGAGGTCCCAAACAGACAAATCAAAAAAGGGTTGTTTGAGGACTTGCTCATGTGAATCACACATCATTTCAACCAAATTGTAGATAATTGTTGCATCATGGATGAAGGTCTCTTGGACTTCCACCTACATAGGGAAATTGCAAATATAAACATGCTAAACAACAAACTCAAAGAAAAGGGTTCAACAGAGAAATTAAAAGACTGGGCACCTACAATAAGAGATCCCTTAGAACAGATTTGTAGTTGTTCCCAATTTGGGTTTCAGGCAGAGCTAGTGAAGGTGTGGGTTCCTTTGTAGGGAGGTTAGCAGAAGCTAGTGTCTTTTGCAACATCTGAGATAGAGATTCCCAATCTTTTATT
This sequence comes from Chamaecyparis obtusa, assembly GCA_027943335.1. NCBI lineage: Eukaryota > Viridiplantae > Streptophyta > Pinopsida > Cupressales > Cupressaceae > Chamaecyparis > Chamaecyparis obtusa. The sequence goes on from BSBK01001590.1 coordinate 2,067,140, forward strand.
TCTTTTGAATATTTTTCCTTTAGATTTAGCAGGGCCAATTTTTTAGTTTGGCGGCGTTGTTTAATGTATTGGTCATCATTGTGCTTCGAAGTGGAAGTTTTGGTTGGTATTGGTGAATCAAAAACACGCTGCTTCTTCCTTCTCTTGTAGACAAATCCATCATCATTCACGACCTCCCATTCATCTTCCAAATCCAATGAAGGTTCATTCATATTATCTGCCACTCAGTCTACATCTAGGCTTAGAAGCACACTAAACATAATCTACAGAGGACTAACAAGAAGCAAAGTATACATTTGATAAATACATAGAACATATAAAAGATTCAAGAATGCTTTTTAATAATAACTATTTTTGTTCTGAATGGCACAATTTTTTAGGCAGAAATAATTAGATTTATCATTTTTAGAATGCCTTTAAGAATATGCATTGATGCTACTGAGTGAGACAGTTAAAAGAAGAAACCACAACACTAGATTTTACAAGAAACAAAATAATTATGGTTACTACCCATTTGTATTTTTTTATTCATAAAATATAACATTTTAGAGAAACTTTTGTTGTTTTCAGAGTTGGAGAAAGGGTCACATGGAACCGTGAAAGTATTAGAGATTATATTTTATTTTATTCTGGCGAAACATCTTCAGGGGTTTTTCATGATTGGGTGTAGAGAGCCCCAAAACGTAGATAGAAAATGTCTCAGGAAAAAAGAAAACCAAACTAGTCTTTCCCTAATGAATTCTCTATTCAAAACCTGGGATTTAAAAAAATTTGCATTTCTTCTTTAACCAAATTTGGGATTCTAAACCTGGGATTTAACCAAACTAGTGGTCAAATATTTTTATTATTTGATAAAGACAAGAAACTTGGACACTGCTTGCAAAGACGTTACTAACAAAAAATATTAAAATGAACATGCATACATGCACATGCACATGCACACGCACACACACACATGTACCCGCACCCCCAAATTCCGAGACTAAAAGGGTTTGATTAAACACACTTAGCCAAGTCATTTAGTTTCTTATTTAGATGTTGAAAACAATCTTACTCCTTTGTAGGCAAGTTGCAACAGAGAACTTAATATTCTTTATACAATAAAAGTCAAAATTTTTTTGACATGGTTCTAAAACATTTCTTATCTTCATCCTTCTGATCTATTATTTTCCTTGTAAGTTCATGTATTTGAGTTTTTCAAAGGAACGTCTATAAGATATTGCAACAAGTTTCCATTACATATGCAAATTACCTATTAAGGGATGGTATTTATTTAACACCATATATTTGATTAGGTCTGTCTAGAGATCTAAGAGATTTTTTATTCATTATACCCAACACAAAAATATATTTTCCATTAAATATTCATTTTTCAATTTTCCCCATGTTTATGTCCCGCTTAATTTTCATACTAATATTTACCAATTAATATGTTTTCTTATTAGTAAATAAGGGGAATTTATTGAGGACCTCACCCTTTGATTCAATTGCTTCCATGGCCATAAAGCCTGGAAACGCAGCTTAAGGTGGAACACTATAAAGATCAGAAAGCTAGCCAGGGTGAGCCAAAAGAGAAAAACTGTAAAAAATCAAACAACAGACCAAGAAACAAACCTAATGAAGCATCTAAAGAGCACAAAAAATAGCATTAAAAACATGGTACCTGTATCCCTTCATAAACTATGGCAAGTTGAGGGCCTCGAAGCCCAGGGATTAATTAGCCACTTGTTTCCTCTCCCTCGAATTTCGAGTCCATGTAGATCCCTACAGTGCTCCCCTCATCATTGACAATCATGAGATTCATATCCCATCAACATGATCATCCAGAGACTGAATTTTTTCCTCAACAACTACATTCCTGACAACTGCCTCTCCTTGGCCTTCCCTCCCTACCTCTACCTTTAACTTCTCCCTAACATTAAACCATGTTCTGTGACATAGGTGCATCCATCTTCACTTCTGAAACTTTTTCTCCTCCAGAGCCACCAACAACTCCATCCTTCACCAAACAACATTACTCATCTTCTATGCTAAACCCTATTTCGGGAAGTAGGCACAGCCATCTCCTCTTCAGAAACCTTTTTTTCCCTCCACAGTGACCAGCAACTCCATCCTTCACCACATCACTATCAGTTTTCAACCATATTTTTTCCAAACATTTACTCTATCTTAAACAATATATTCCTTTAGAGTTCAAGGATTGTCCAGTGAGTATCAGTTTGCTTTACAAATAATTCACATGCTCCTCTTGTCAAGTATTAACAACAGAGACTTCAATCCAATGTTTTCACTTCCAGCTACTCTGAAACCTTGATACTACTACATTGATTTTAATAGTCAAATTGTGTAATAGTCAATGATACCCTAATAGCTTATTCCTTCTACTAAGATGGTAACAACCTTTTGATTTTTTCGATTTCCTTCCCTTCTGTTCTATCATAATGGTATTCAAATAATTTGGTATAGTCCATTGTCTACCTTGTTTTTCTTAAGTTTACTTTCAAATAATTCTACCTCTCACCTCTCGCAATCTCCATTGGAAGTAGGCATTATCCAGCACTCATGGATTTTGTTACCTTTATGTCAAACAATTCAATGTAACAATTTGGTTTTCAACTTTATTGGTTAATACTAGAATTCTGCAAGTATACTTTTAAGGCATGGTGAATCATTGGATGCAATCATTAAAAAAAAATTACTATACTGTGTAGGAGGTGGGGTCAATTGTGATGGGTATTGCTATAAAATTTAAATGTTATTTAAGTCCTATATTTTCCCTTGTAAAGATTAAGTTCATATATAAAGTGTAAGATGGGAGAAGATAAATGGGACACTTGGCTAAATGCTTCAACAACTATTAAGTGATTTAAGTTTATAATCACACCAATGAACATTACTTTTTCTTCTTGATGATCATGTTGATGAAATACGAATCTCGTGATTGCCACTGATGAGGAATGTACTGTAGGGATCTTCATGGACTCAGAGTTCGGGGGAGAGGAAAGAAGTGGCTAATTAATCCCTCTAGAATTGGTTACTTCTAGAATTCTGCAAAGGCAATGGATTTTTTCAAATTTATGGATAAATGCAATAAAATACTTTCCATTAGGCCTCTAGATCTTGGGTGGCTACCTTTGTAGCCAAATCTTACAAAACCAAATACGCAGGAATTTTCTTCCATATCTGGGCTGCATAGACAACAGTCATAATAGTGAAAGCTTTGAGCAGCTAAGAAAAAAATCAAGAATGGGAGAAAATAGTCCCATGCAGCCAAAACTATGTTTTTGTTGAAGTTTCTATTATACTTATGAAGCTTAGTTTAGTGTTTAGGGCACATTCTTTATGGTCGAAAGTCAACTGAAATCAATCTAAATGCTTTGAAAATGACATCTAGCACCTGGAATCAGTCTGAAATCACCTCGCCCTAGCTGAAGTCATCTAGGTACATGCAAGCTCGATTACAAATGAATTTATCACTTTATTAGTATAGTTCAAGCCTTGGTCAAAGCCACAGGCAAATCAAATCCTAATCTGATTCTAAAATGTACATACCCAAAATCATCTAGGTTTATGGTTTATTCAATTACTTAGGTTACAAAGTATGGAATCTACACAATGTCCAAACTAATAGAAAGTAAGTGAATTATAAGTTTAGAACCTAGGAATCAAATACAAGACATTTAAATTTCAAGAATCATTGATGTGTCATTTATGAAGTAATTCTTAACCTAGAAGACTAAGTGATGCTACATTGGTTACATAAAAGAAACTCAACAAGATGGCATGCACTTCATAGTGCCATCACAAGTGTTGCATGATGGTAAGCCGATAACATGGGAATCTTGCCTGGAGTTTGCCTAGGCACTGAGAACCCACATTGGTTGTGCTCAAATCATCTCCTCTAAAAGTGGTGTCTTTGCTTCTGTCCATAGAATGTGCTTGGAAGCTATGTTATCCAATGTGGGATATAAGGAATTCTTCTTTCAATTTAGCATCCTTTCAAAGCTTTGCAGGTGTCTCAAACAAGTATTCTAAATACTAGTTATCATTCTCCATCTATATTTTGGTCTTTGAGGAAATACTTCATACATCTTGACCTCTCATTATTTTCTTAAAATATTTTTATTCTGGCATTACTTTTCCTCTTCACCTTCTATAAATTGACTTTGACATTAAGTTCCTTGACCTAGACCTTGAGTTCAAATATTATATGTTTGATCAATGTCCTTCTAAAACTAATGCAACTTGTTCAATGGATAAGATTTTATTAGTTATGATTATACAAGCCTTCATACTTCAACCACAACCTCAAATGTCTTCTTTCCTCCACAATGTCACTCTGACATGACCGTAATCCTACAGACAGCTTTTAAACCATGCTTATAACACATAGGAAGTGTGTGCATAACTTAATGTTATAAACTAGATGTAATCTACTACCAGATCTAAATGGACATTATACTTGAACTTCTAACAAACCAAATGTAGGTGGGTATTCCATACGTATCATTTGATAATCCTGGTTATCTTTAACATACTTTGATTGAGGAACCATGGTTTTATGATAAAAATAGGTTCTTCCTTGCTGAGAATCCCCATTTCGATGTGTCCAGAATGTTTGCATTATTAGTTTCAATCCTATGAAACACTGGAATATTGGTACTGGACTTGAAAGTCCTTAGAGTAGATCCCCTTATGTTGCAGTACCAAAATAGGGGATTTATTCATGTTTATGTACAAATGATCTTCAAGAAGGTTTAGTACTGTCACCAAATGGGTTGAATTATATGGTTTTTCCATACCGCAACAAAGCTCAAGCAAGTGCAAATGCTCAAACTGCCCATCAAGGAAAGAAGGTATATACGATAAAGCAGGTGGTGGCCATAGAAAACATGTAGGGTCCTGGTGAAATCCAAACCATTGAATGCATCCAAAGATCAATGACTAGTGAGAGGAAAGAAATGCTAGTGTGGTGAAGACTGCAAAATTTTTCGTTGATTGGGAGTAATGGAATACAACAATATAGTGATTGTTGAGTTTTTATTATTTTAACATCAAACAATGAAAATCTATCATGACATTCAAATTTGAAGAATTGGCATCAAAGTAGTCTAATAAATTTTTATTGTAGTTTATTTATTATATGGATGCAATGTGGTATTTTGAACTGAATTCTGAGTTTTAGGCTGCAAGTAGTTTATTTATTGTATGCATGCTATGTGGTATTTTGAACTGAATTCCAACTTTTAGGCTGCAAATATGGATATATTTATGATCTTTATATTTTTTTTGTACAAACATACCCAAAACATCCAAATGATAAAAATATTATTATACCAATGTACCCAAACTGAAGCTTGTTAACTTACTATTAATTCAAGCTAGTAGTGTGCCCAAGAGGCCTAAGATTCTATTTATCATTAAAGTTGTAGATTTAATGTATTTTGCTGGAGTTTTTTCCCACATGGGTTTCATCAAGGTGAATCCTCTATCCTCTTAATTGTGAGTGTTGTTTTCTCTCATTTACACATTGTAAGTTGAGTTAATTAATTGGCAAGTTAAAAGTTATTTTTTTCATTAAATTTATAATTTGATGACTAGCGTATGAAATATCCATTCTAGTTTACAGATCAAGTGGTATCAATGTAGATTATTTCCTTGTGGAATTTGTTGTGATTGAAATTGCATAAACAACACAAATCAAGTGGAAAAGATCATTTCCTTATCAAAGAGACATACTTTCCCACAAAGAGAACCCAGAAGCATGGATAGTAATGCATGGTTCCTCAAACAAGTAGACAGACTTTCCCACAAAGAGAACCCATAAGCATGGATAGTAATGCATGGTTCCTCAAGCAAGAGATCATTATTGCCATACTATCTCGATTCTCAATCAACGGTAACAACACATCAAATAGAGGCTATCATGGAGAAAATAAGCTCATTGGAGAGTAAGGGAGTGGCCCACTCCAAAGAATAGGAAAATTCTCATGGTGAAATTAATACTATAAGAAAACCTCAAAAGGGAGGCAAGAATTGAGATGCCACCATTTGAAGGAGATGAGAATGGTTTTGAGCAATTGGAGCCATATATTAATCCATATTCTCTTAACTTGGAAAAAAAATTCTATGTTAAGTTGAGACTAGCAAGCAATGCTTCAGAAATTATTGCCATACTATCTCAACCAATGGAGACAACATGTTGAATGAAGACTCTCAAGAATAAAATTGGAGAGCACGAAAGCAACCCACTCCAAAGAATAGGCAAATTCTCATGGCGAAGTAGGCGAATTCTCAAAGCAAAACTAGTAATTCAGGCAAGCCTCAAAAGGAAGGCAGGAATCGAGATGGCACCATGTAGAGGAGATGGGATTAGGCTTGACCAGTTGAAGGTATATTTTACTTTGCAATCTCTTAAATTGGAAGAAAAATCTTGCCATGTTAGGTTAAGCCTAAAGTCTCTTGATTTCTATGGTTGTTGAACAACACGCTCCTATTAAATTTAGAGAATTGTTTAGGAAACATGTTTAACCCTAAATGTCATTAAGGGAGTAAATGTATGGAGGTAAGAAAGACCAAATACACATACTGATAGTTCTTCATCTTCCTCAAACAGAAGTGGAATGAAAGCCAAGAGACAAAAAGACAAAAACCAAACCAACAAGATATTGCAATTACTGTGGGAAAAATGGTCATGAGAATTCTTCTATTGGGAATCACATCCCATAAAAGTGCTCTTGTAGATAACAGGATAAGAAAAAGTTCCATAGAAAAGAATAAAGAGGAAAGGAAATCGAATGCAATTTGGAAGTGGATTCTTGGATTACTTGCACTAATAAGAAGGTTGGCTTGGTCACTCTAAAAGCAATGTTTAATTTCAATATTCAAGTAAGGGTGTAAAAATTAATTCACTATTTGATTCATGTTCACTGGAAAAAACTTGATCAATATGTACCACAATGTTTCAGGGATGGTCAGTGGGATGGCAAGGGATGTGTTTTGGGGACAACAGTTCTTTTATATATAGTGATACTAAAATACCTAAAAGTTTAACTAGACATGAGTCATGAGATCAAAATCAAGATAGTGACAACAATAAATATATTTAAGACAGTGACACCAATTGAAGAAAATTATAATATTATAAATTTAGACTGTGACATCAGTTGACAGCAGCAATGAGTGCCAGTTAACAATACGACCTTGGTCTGCTAAATTATTTAAAGCCAATACAGATTGCGATAAATGTCGTCATGCTGGTTGTTCATCTTTGCTATTTGTCCAATAATTCTTAACCTAAGTTACCGGTTTGGGTTCATATTTAGGTTCGCAAGTTTGGATTGCAGGTTCGGTCCAAACAATTTGAGTTGGGTTAATCCATACAAAAACAAATAAAAATCATAAATATATACGTGTTTGCCACAGTAACTAAGTTCAGAACTTCAAAACACCGCATAGTATCAGATAATAAACAAAATCATCATAATTGATAGATATTAAAAGTATGACAATGTCAATTAGTTAGACTCAATTTTCATGATATATATTAAAAATTAAAAAGAACAATATCAAGTGTCAACAATCAGCCATCACTTTTCAGCTATCAGCATTGTATGGGTCTTCAAAAATACCATCATCGTCATCAATATTGGATGATATAGATATGGTATATTAGAAAAAACACAAACAGTAGCACAAGTCTCAATAGTAATCTCAAGACAATCCTTTCCAAAATGCAACAAATTCAAACAGTACGAATACCCAATTCACCATCCAATCCCTCAATCTTAAAAGTTACTTTTGTTGATAATTTGTATCCTAATGTCCTCGGGTATTTGATTTAAAATCTAGAAAATTTAAAGTAGTATAATATTTAAGAGAGCATTTTATAAAGGAAAAACCCTCAAAATGCACCAAATGTGGGATACATGTTCTATTGCTCAAAACCTGTAAATTTTTTAATACAAATATACTACCCATAACCATGAACCTGCACGATCAACATTAAACCCAATAGTTGATCAAGTTAACCCTAAAGATATAGGCGACATTTACATCACATTAATTTGAGATACAACAATTACTATCTGCACTATATAAAAAAATGTGCTTTTGTCTGAAAAACAATCATAAAAAGTATTAGACTTTGCCATGTGTGTGACATCCAAATTATCCTGTAGTAAATATGGAATTTGTCTGGCTAGAGGAGCCTGAGAAAATATAACTCTTCTTGTTGATTTGATTTTGAGCCTTTGATGCTCAGTTCTGAATAATCCATGCGTATAAAGATGCCCCAAAATTGAATTAAAAAAACTAAAAAACTAGTAGATTCATCACAAACGGAGGCAGTGGAGCCAAAATTTGGGACGGGTCGTCTCCCACACAAGGATTTATCTGAAGATTGCTTCAGACTGGTCATCTCCCACACAAGGATTTCTCCAAGGTAAATCCATTGTCTTCTTAAATTGTGCATAGTGTTTTCTCCCATTTCCACATTGTAAGTTAATCAATTGGCTAGTTTACAACTTTCATTTCTTTCATTCCATTTTTAAGTTGATAACTTTTTAACTAGTGTTTGGAATATCCATCATAGTTTATGGATCGATGATCAACACCTTATTGAAACAAGAGGGGATCAATCCTTACCATAAATAATCTCATAAACTACTGATGTGGATTGATTTTCCATATTCTAGAATCATTTTCATTCGGTTGAGCCAGATTGCAACAGTTTCCTGTCATACACTTGGACTATGTTTTTCATGGTACTTGATTGGATTATATTTACATGAACACAACATTGTTTGGGCATTTTTATCTCAATCTTACAATGTTCTTCAAACAAAACATATTGTGATGATCTCCTTTAATACACCTTGTAATACCCCAAAATTGGCACATTAAAATTCTAATCAATTTTGGTGGATTTCTTCAAATTTCTACATCATCAAAGTCCTATTGTACTAAGCAATTCTTTCTCCCAATTGACTTTATTTGACTTGGTGTCAAATGCAGAAAACCTCAAATTTGCATTAATCAAATACTATATTCAATTCCTAAATATCGACATTTATTGGCTAAATAAACCCTATGATTAATTAATTTAATTGCAAAGTCCTAGCGCTTTTATTAAATTAATTCCACCCCCTTTAGCTAATACACATCAAAAGGAATTAAATAATTATTTAGTTCTTTAAGTGAAATATCCTCCTTTGAATTTAATTATTCAAATAATTCGAAAAGCCACCCATGTGGCAATATTTTATTTAATTAATTAGATAATTCTCTTCAAATTGTTTCACCTCCCTCCAAGGAGACAAAGGGTCGACCGTTTCTTTGCAAGAAACTCTTCAGTCTCCACCCGGGCTCTTCTATATTAGAACCCTCTCATTCCTCATTTGAGGAGGCAATTTTTGAGTATCGAAACTATTGCGAATTAATGTCTCACCTTTGCATTCAAAAGCTACTTTCATATTGCATTTTAGAATAGTCTCATTTTTAGCATAATGTTCCATTCTCATGCTTTAATCTAGTTTGCTTATTATGTTAGTAGAGTAATTTCATTTATTACAAGCTTTAGATTAACTTTGCATCCTCATTTTTAGATTATTTTTGCATTCTCATGCTAGCTTAATCCATTTCAATTCAATCTCTCTAGCATTTAAATCCTCCATTTTAGAGTCCGATCTATGGTTGTTAGGCTCTCGATTCTGAGAGTGACTCAAAACCCCACCTAAATAGGAGGCAACAGGTCGATTCATGTGAGTGTGCGAAATGGACAATTCATGTTCATCTTCATATATGATCATTGAGCAATGACTATGTTGAAGTCTATGGTTGAATTCGAGGTCCACATTCAGCTATAAACACACCTAGACTTTGCTTATTTCAATACTCGATAGGAGAATATTTACATCACCCCAACATTATGTGAGCAATTTTTTTGGATCTTATTGTGCTCTTCATACAAATCGTACTTTGATTATTTTCCAATGTTTTTCAAGGGTTTAGACGAAACTCAATTGAGTGTTCCACTCAATTTTAACATCAATCTATTGTTCAATCATAAGCGACCCCTTCATGATTGGTGTCAAGTGGGCATGAATGAGTGGCAAAGGAAAAGCATTACCAAACTAATGACCTAGGTTCAAGCCTCATCCAAGAAAATAATGGTCCCAAACCCCACTTCAAGGCAGTTGCATTCAAGTTAGACAAAACAGTGTAAGTGATAAAATAAGCCTAGAAATTGATCTTCCATTCACATCCCCAGATTGAGGAACCAACCATAAATTCTCAATATCCAAACAAAAAAAACTACTCCCTCCTCCTTGGCTACATTGGTGTCACACAACATTAGGGGATCATAAAAGGGGACAAAAGAGTTCTCAATATAAAAAGTTCCACTTTAATGAATACTTTTGAAACTCTTTGGGTAGGGTACATTGACCTAACGTGAAAAAAACATAAGGTATATGGAAAAATAGTTCCCATGTGGACTTCCACAAGGGAGCTCTCATACACCAAATTAGAATCTCACTTGTCAGTAACTAAAAACTAACTTTACCTTTACCTTTGAATATGGGGAAGATTACAAAATGTGTTTTGTAGAAGAAGCCAATTTCTTGAATACAAGGAAGAGATGATGATAGAGAGCAACAAAATATCATGTGCATGTATGCATGCACACACATAAAATTAATGATGTTGTAAAACATTCAATGATAGACAGATAGGATAACCTTTTTAATTAATTGTCATAAATTTTGGGCTAGGATTATATTCAATGATCAGGTAAATAAAATTAACATTTTTTATCTATTCGATTCAAGAAATCTAGACATATGAAAGGATGGGAAGTAAGAAAATGTGATGTCCCCATCCTTACACTAACAACATAAGCAATAAAGTACTTTTGTGGTCAAGGAGTGGCTGTCCTTCAGCACCTATATCTAGTTAGGAGGAAGTTAGAAGTAGATGTACTTATCCAACTGTTAGTAGAAGAATAAAGTATTTGGAATATCGTGAAGTCTTATGAATAAGACAATTTCACCTTTCTAAAAGTGATGAAGAGCAACATGTTCATCACATCAAGCAACAAGAGCATCACCATAAGATTAAGTCAATCATTCTCACATGAAGAAGAAACAAGGCAATGACATGTGGATCTACTTGCAGCCTGATCCAGGCTCATCCATGAAAGATAGAATGATGATTGCAAAATAGTTGATCAACTATAAGATTAATCAAGGCATTCATCCAATGAAGAACAATAATACTTACAAATTCTATCAATATGAAGACCAATCACATATACCGAGCGAAGAGACTTGTAAGCAACTATTAAAATTACATCTTGATCATCATACATATGTGAAGACTCATGAATAATGATTCTAATAAGGTTGGTAAGAATTATGAGAGAATAAAGATGAACAAAGACTAGTATGGATGTCATAATGATCAGTATTCAACAACAGATAGACTATAGGGAAGATTGTCTTGAAGATATCAATCATCCTGTACAGATGACATATCTGATGAAAGCATATACAGATTGATGAAGACTAGGGACATCGATTAATAAAAAAGAATAGTATAAACATCATGGTATTGATGAAGATATAAGTAAGGATCATTATTGGTAATAGAAGGGACAAAGCAACTAAGACATAACATCAATATCGATCTGCATGATAATCGGTACGCCAATTATTCATAATAAGACACCTTTAATTGATGGATAAACTAATCGTTATTATACAACATTACGTCAATACTGATTATCAATTTTAAACTAATCAATGTCTTATGAAGAGGCACAATATTGCCTAAATAGTGATTATGTTGAATCAACAACAAACCATCAATATGAAGACCATTAATACAGTGATCTATTACCTTGCCTTGATAACAATTAAGTAAGAAGACTAATAGTTAGGATCAGATTAGTTATGTATGCAGCGGTTCAGAATTGTTATGAAATGGTGGTATAAGGAAGAAGGGTGATTATGAAGAGACATGAATCATGTCCTAACAATGTGACTTATCATTCCAAATAAAATATATCAATTCACTTAAGCATACTCTTAAATTCTTAATTGTACAAATCAGAGATAGCAAGTGGTGTTGATTATTGTCATTTAATATATAATTGTATTTATATTATCAATTACACAAGTTTATAGCAAAATCAGAGTATTATAATTATAAGGAATTTAAGTAGTTGTCCCATTAACCCTAGTTATCCTAAAAGGGGACATTACGGAAAATTAAAAGTATAAATATAATCATACATTCCAAGTACAACTCCCTTTAGTCAAAGCTTTGTGGTAAAAAAATCTCAGTAATGTTTTGCATAAGAACAAAGATTTTAAGTGAACGAAATAACCCAAATCAACATTTCTCTTCCTTCACCTCCAAATGCTCAAATACAAAGTGTCTTCCATCACAAACCACAATAGTAGGATGCATACTTGTTGGAAAATTTAAATCAGACAAATAGTTAAGCCTGGGGAACAAAGCACAAAACAATCCCTGGTTGAGTAATACAGGGTTCAAGAGCCTGAAAAAATATTAACAAAAATCTACCACTTCTTTGATACCCAAGCTAGGTGCATTTGCAAGGCTCATTCTACTCCAGTGGATGGTCATGGGGTTGAAAATACAGGGTAAAAAATTGCAACAACACATGATAAATTCAAAAGAAATTCCTAAGGTCTCTTCCACAAAATTGATGTCTAGCTTGCTCGCGACCTAAAACTTTTATTATTTATGAATTTTACCAAACTTGAAAACAAGAAAATCTACTTCCCTTGCAAGCCAAGTTGTTGAATTGTAGTAAAATGCAATTCTGGAAAGGAGTAGAGTCAAAATTTATTTAAGCATTGCTCTTACAAGACAAATAACAGAAAATAACTGTAACTTGCATAAGGGCATATTATCATAATTTGCCCTGGCCACTTCAAGAAAATAGACAAGGGCAAAATGAAAATATGTTTCATAAAATATTACTCTTAGATTTTGTTATCTAAACGATGTTAACAGTTATGTTCTGCACACAAACAATAGAAATTTACTACATTGATCTATATGAATGAGGAATTTTTCAACACAACCAGAGCAAAAATAAACCAGCACTTGCACCAAAAGGAGGTGCAATGGTTATGTCGATTGTAATTATATAAATTATAAACTTGGCATGAGGTTTATAGTTGAAATCAACTAAAGCACAAGAAGATAAATTTTTCAAGAGAAGAACCTTAGAGGCTTTGGAACACTCTTTTCGACAACCCTCCTTGCATGATTCATCTTAGGTTTTACAACTTTAAACATGTGTTTAGATCTCCAAAATACCAAATGTCAAAATATATAACTACATCTCAAAATAAGTTCCATTACAAGTCAAGTAACCAGAAACTTAAAATGCTTACTATAAGTTTCTCAATAATGATTTGATAAAAACATGAAAGGCTAAAAATAATACCAAAAAAGCTCCACATGGACCTATCAAAACGTGTCTAGAATGAAGACCTTAGGGACTCATGTATGAGGATTTACATAACACACTGCGGATGTGTTCACTCAATAATTGAATACCAGCTCAATGGAAACCATCCAACATGCACTCATGACCTTGCTTACTTTGCAGACAAGATTTATAGATCGCCCAAGTGATTAAAGGGAATCCCTCCTGTCACATTAGACTTTCATATGGTATCAGACTCTTTCTGAACAACCACCTTATCTGTCTCAATATTGAAATTTCATCTTTCAAGCATCTGTGATGAGGCTTTCTTCATTGTCACCAAAACAATTCTCTGCAGCTTTTGATACCCCGGCCACTCTAATCATGACACTAATAAGAATAAGCAACCAAAACTCATGAGCCAAGATAGGTGAAAAATCAACAAATAATGAGAACCCTAAAATTTTGAGTCGAGACTTAGCAAATGGCACGCATATGGATTCCCAAAAGAGAAAAGAGAAAACAAGAAAAGAATAAACTGAAAACCCAATATATAATAGTTGAAAGGTAGAGGGCAATCCAAGCAAAAAGTGAACACTACCACATGTAAATCTGAGAATATTTGATTGTTTTGCTTAAGCCTTAAACCTCATCTTTCTCCACTTCCTTATTCAAAGTTTTTTTGCAGGGGATTTGATTTAGGATGTTTATGAAGTGGAATATTTTGGGCAGATAATCTGATAGAAAGTCTGATGTTCCTTTCCCATTTAATCGGAGACATTCATTAGCCTCTTCATTTGAGATTTATTAATGATCTGGAGGAAGCAAACTAACACTATGGTGGTACACACGAGAAACAAACCTGCATAAAGTATATGCACATTGGAAATCATGGATGAATCATAGAAAGTGTTCACTGTTTTACGGTCTAGAGGTTTCAGCTATTGTAGAAGATCGTTAGAGAAACATTACAATATGTAATGTCTATTACTATGTTCTATTCCATATCCATATTCAACGGAGTTTTGATTTCAAGATTAAAATCGGAGTAGGACGGAAGGGCAGCTGCAGCTATTAGAAAAAGCAGGCTTCTCAAGTCTGAAAAGTTGAAAACTAACATTTGTGCATCTTAGTTTGAAGGAAACAGGGGGGATGGTTACCTGAGGTCTCCACATGGGAGAGCTGCTCCAGGAACTCCCTGTTGGTGCAGGGGCACCCAAGCATAAAGATAACTTATGAGGACAAATTGCATTTGTAATTGTTTGTAATGTTTCCTTTATGTTTGTAAGCTCCTAAGAACCACTGGTATCAAAACAAACTAATTTGTAAGGCTTTAAAAGCCATTTTTGTACTAAGAGACCTAGAAGGTACTGATATGGCCCAAGTTGGTCAAAGTAGCCAAGAAAAGAGTTGAAAGGTTGTAAATGGTCCAATTGAGTCTATTTCAAATTAAGAGTGCTATGACCAAGGTTAGTGGCAAATTGTCAAAAATTGTAAAAAATTGCAAAAGTTGCAATATTGCAACTTTGCAAAAAGAGTGCAAAATGAAACAAATATAAGGTCCATTGGTTGTGGGAGTTAGTTAGGAAGTTAAAAACAGTTGGGAATGGTTTATAAAACCATGTATGGTAAAAAATCAGAGGAGAGACAAGCTTTGAGGGGATTAAGCAAGGTAAATCCACAAAACCCTCAAGACAACTTGGCATTTTTGCAGGTCTGCAGAGGTTGCAGAGCCATTTGGGCTCACTCCAAGATGTGATTTTGACATTGTTTAATTAAGTTTCATATGAATCCATTCTCATATACTTTCACGAAGTTTTTGAAAAGTTATGGTAATTTCTTTAAAAACTGTTAACCATGCTCAGATCAGTTTTCCAGAAAATTTAGAGAGGTTATTTTTTTGAGGTTATACCCACTAGAACCTAGGGCGTTGTCATTCAAAGTAATGGTAGCAGGGTAGACTGCTCTATGTGCTACTGCTTGGCATTGTCAAATAATGCGAAAGTGATGCATTCATAATTGTGTTGTAATAATTTCCTTTAACCCTCCAACCATTAACACTGATGCATTTGCTACATAAGGTATCAACTCAATTCATGAAGGGAATGTTTTGACAAAGCATTATAAAATTAATGCACAGCCAAGCAATGAGAATTATAACACTAATTGAAACCATGGCAAGAAAAATATACGAAATAGGATAAAAGAAAGGAAATGATCTGGCCGCATAGAGTATCCAAAATAAAAATAGTCGAACCGATGGAAAATGACATACATTAAGTTAACGATTGAGATGGAGGAAAATGACATACATGAAATTTTATCTGTATTATGCAGGCAAACTTCGAATAGTCACTCAACGCTCGGCGGTAGAGAAAGAGGCGGTGGCCGCGGCAGCGTCGTCGATGTCGTCAGAGTCGCTGTAGTATTGATGTTTGCAGACGACGGAACAGCTGAGAAAACGGGCGTGAGAACACTAATATTAGTTGAAATTATAACATATTTATTAATGTAATTATATTTTTATATATTTTTAATAAGCACGAATATTATTTCAAATTAGTTTTATATTGTGGTTATGAAAATAAATCTGAAGTTATATTTTTCTTTTAATGTGTAAATATAATTATAAGGAAATAAGAAGTGTTCTATAATAATTTAATAGTTAATTAATTGATATATAAGCATTAAGTAATAGATATAAATTAATATTTGAGATAGATATTTGAAATTCAAAGGGAGGGGATTAGTTAGTTTATTTGGCAATTCTATATTTATCTTTTATTTGATTAGTATGTTGTGAGTAAGTTGATAGAATTTAAATTTGGCAATGCAATAGTAACCAAAATGTATAGAGGCTAGCCATGAATGTTCTAGTGTCTAATATAAATTTGCATTCATCATAATCCACATGATGTAGTTCTACAAGTGTGACTTTGTGTTTGACTACTATAAGTTTTGAAACATGTTTCTTCATGTAAGTACTTGTATCTAAGATAAGGGTAGTCTTGAAAAACACTTTATAGATTTGTCATGTTTAGAAAGAAATTTTTCAACTTCCTTCGCAACAAATCAAACTTCATAAGTGTGATACAAGATCAAATTTCCACATTCCATTATGATGCACAGAAAGTTTCTGGATTCGATTGTGTGAGTTTTTTTGGATCAACGTTTCGGATCACACTCTGTGATCCATCATCAGGAATAGAGAGTAGGAATGAAAGGTAAAATATGCAAAATGGAGATGCAAGTGCTTATGATGATAAATCAATGCAGTATTAGTTCATGCAATTTTGATGCATTTCTTATGATACTATTGTAGTGAAAAGATTATAGATCTAATTGATAGCTCTTTTAATTGTGTATTTTTTCCTCTTGTCTTTTTTTTAATATAAGTTCCTAGATCCTCAATTTAAAGTATTTGTCAAAAAAATCCAATAGATAATGTTCAAACTATCAGAAGAGTTAGTTTAGGAAGGTAGGAAACATATTTGAATTATGAAGACAATGCCACTTTGGGGTGGAGCCAAATCATTTCACATCATCTTTGATGGATTCTCACGTATCCTAGGCTATCCCAACTCAAGATGCTCAATCTCTAAATTTGTAAGATGAAACCCCCTCTTATAATGGTATTCCCTCTCTTGATGAACTTGAATATTTAGAACCATTAGACACTAATGAAGCTTCTAATGGATAAATACAAGCACATTTAGTCAAACCAAAATCTTGCCATATGTGGGCCAAACATCTCCAACAAACTTTGATAGATTTAAGACCTGGTGATGTATGTAAAATAGGCATAAGAAATTCTTACAAAGAAAGGCAACGGGCTAAATCCAATGTTGGAGGTAACTTGGAGTCTATTAATGAACTCATTATCATTAAGGACTTAGAACCAACTTCCTATCAAGAAACTAAGGATATTGAAGTGTACGTGAGAGTTGGTTGATTGTCCACTTTGATGTAAACCTAATGATTGCAAATGGATCTTCGGAAATAAATATAAAGCAAATGGTTCACTTGATAAGCATAAAGATCAACTTTTTGCACTAGGTTATGCTCAAAAAAGGGCAAAGATTATGATGAGACTTTTGCAAATACAACGAAATGGCCTGACATTCATGCTTTATAGGCCCTTACAACCCAAAATGGGTAGACAGTTCATCAAATGGATATTAAAGTGCATTCTTGAATGGTGACCTCAAATAAAACAATATATATAATTCAACATGAAGGTTATGGAATCAATGGTAAAGATCACTAGGTATGCAAGCTTGTAAAATGATTGTAAGGTTTGAAACAAGTCCCTTGAGTGTGGTATGAAAAACAACTGAGCATCTCTTGAATGATGCAATGCTTCTTATTAAAAGTTGATAGCATGGTCATCTATCTTGTTATTTATATGTATGATTTATTTATAGCTAGTAATAATGAGGATTATATTCAGAATATGAAACAGTTGAAGCAAGGGTTTGACATGACTAGTTTTGGGAATCTTCATTACTATTTGGCTATTAGGTAATTCAAAAACCCCACTTTATCTTCAGCACCCAACAAAAATAGACTAATGAAATTCTCAATAAGTTTGGCATGCCTGATTGCAAACCACTTAGTACTCTTATGGAGAAAAATTTAAAACTCACCTCAAATGCCTCTACCGCATTGGTTGATACAACTAAATATAGGTAATTTGTTTGCAATCTAATTTATACTACGAGTACTTGCCCAAATATTTCTTGTGTTGTTGGAGTTCACTCTGATTCATGCAACAATGAAACTCATTGGTTAGTAGCCAAACGAGTTATTAGATAACTACAAGGCAGCCAAAACTATGGGTTCAAATATTCCAAGACAACATACTTTTCTTTGCTTGGATATTCAGATTCAGATTATGCATGTGATTTGGAAGATGAAAAGTCTACATATGGTTTTGTAATGCATCTTGGGTCTACTTCATCCCTTGAAAATCTAAGAAGCAACCAGTACCAACCCATCCTCTGCATAAGCTAAATATATGGCAGCCTCTAAGGCAACTTGAAAAAACTTATGGCTTTGAGGAATTCTTGTAGATTTGTAGGAACAAGTTTCATCCACGCCACTTTGATGACAATCAACCTACAATCAAAATGGCTAAAAATCCATTTTTTCATGATCGAACCAAACATATCAACAAGTTTCATTTGATTCGGCATCATGTAATAGATGTTAGTGTCCAACTCAAATATTATCCCACTATAGGTCAGTCTACAAATATTCTTACCAAAGCGCTTGAAAGATAAAAGTTTGAGAAGAATGCTTGGTTTAACACCTTTAAATTAAGGGGAGGGATGTTCACATATCAATCATCGGAGTTTTGTCTCTTTTGTTTCTATTTTGGCAGTTGTAATTTAGTTTCTATTTTGGTAGCTTCACTAGTACAATTGGCACCTTTTTTCAACAGACAATTCGTCGAATTTCCTACCAATCTTGGTCAACTTATCGACGAATGGTTTTGTCTCTATTTTCCTAGTCGTATTTTTGACATATCTGTGTTACCATAGAATGTTCCACACCAATCTTGGTCGAAATGCCATTAGCAATTGGCTTATATATTCATCGAACATTCAACCACCATTGGTCGAAATGTTTGGCGTGACCGACCAGGATGTTAAAACCACGACGCTAATTTTTGACCAAATTACTTCGTAAATTAGACCAATGTTGGTCAAAATATTTGGCCTAATCGACCAGGATGCCAAAACCATGATGGTGGATTCCGACCAAAATTAGTAGAAATTTTGACAAATGTTGGTCAAAATATTTGGCCCATCTGACTAGGACGCCAAACCCACGACGCCACATTTCGACACATAATGGTCGATATTTAGACCATACTTGGTCAGAGTTTCAACTTCGATTAGTCAAAATTTTGACCAAATATGGAATGTGAAAAAAAAAAATGAAGATAAATACCCAGAGTAATCACCAATGGCATCCTGATCGGTGATTAGTCTAGATATTTATCTTTAGGTGTCCACACTCGTTCTGCTGCTTGTTGCCAGCGGGTCCCTGCTCATTCTATTTTCTGACTGAGGGATCAAATTTGGGGAAGAATCAGCGCAAGAAAAGAGAAAGAGAGAAAAAATGGTGTAGTATAATTTCAAGAAGATTATTTGGGTTTCACAAGCATCCTACTCAAACCTAATCTATGTTAAGATTGTTAAATGTTTCGTCTTAAGCATCTTTTAAATAGTTATCTACTTCTTTTAGACTTAGGCATCTAGTGTTCTTTTAGCGTTATTTAAATTAATCTACTTCTTGAAGATGTTTACACCTCACACCTTGGTTACATCAAAAAAATAACCATCCTTAGCATTTGTAAACACTAGTGAATGTCACCTTTAGACAAGTTCTAAATATGAACAAATTAAATCCCACAAAATACAAAAATTCAAGTATTCAATTTTTTGTCACTTTGTCGGAGATAAAAGCTATTGTTTAATATACTCATGAAAGTTCTAAAACTCACACATTTGTAATATTTGGATTATACCACACGTATTTAAAATTTAGCTTTCCATTTCTTTCATTTAAATGCTTGATAGATCATTGCAATTCTAGTTGTTCAAATACTATTGACGTTACCGCTTTGATAAAAGCGAACCATGTTGGCAAGTTCTTTCAATAGTCATTTATTTAATTAAAATTTAGCACTGTTAAATAACAAATGTAGGAGGCCAAAAGACCTACTAAATAACAGCCAACCTGATAAGATTTCAAGAAACCTTGAAATCAATAGTTCTATAATAGATGAAACCCTAAGTACTGCTATCTTGGAATAAGATCACTCAATAAAGCTCTAGTGTTATATTTGAATGTTTGAGACTAGGGATAATATCATGGAAAGCCCACTCAATGTTTAGGGTTATCTAAATGAATCACAAATCCCAAAAATGTCTAGTATCTATACATGGAACCAAAAGAAGGTGGCGGTGGTGGAGGGAGTCAATTTGGAGTCTATCAGCTAGAATTTATTTCACCATTTTGTTTTGGGTCGCTGAGCCTTCTACTGTGACCATTCATCCTTGAAGAATTAATACTTGGTGAATCTGCAATAGAATTTGAATAGTCACTGGGCCCATTTACAACAGTATCAAATGCAACTCTCCAATCGTCGTTTATTGAAACTAGAGTGCTAGGTCCACTTCCAAAAACTGTATATAGATATAAACAATATAAGAAATTAAATCTGTAATTTAATTACAATGAAAAGAAACATGCCGCTTAACAAAACTAATATATCTAGTACCTTTGTTTGCATAAAAATTATCACTTGTTGCTCGAATGTCATGGACACTTAATTGACGACTAACCCTAGACAATAAAGATGCCTATTTTTTGAATCTATCACATTTCCTTTTTTCATTCTGATCTTGTTGGAGAAGTTCTTCAATCTTTGTTGTACTCTGAGAGCTGATTGAAGTAGAATTGAAAAATAATATGAGGAATGCAGAAAACAAATATAACTAATACCATTACCATATTAGCCACATTTAATTAACCATCACCTGACAAAGCTATAAAGTTGGGTTAGCATTTCCTCCTTGGCTTTCTCAACTTGGCACAGCACCACAGCCTACCAATCATTGAGGGACGAGTTAAAAATCATGAGAACTGTACAGAAGAAATCCTATTTCTACAATGCTTTAAAGTGAGGATGTTCTTACTTTGGGAACATTTGCAACAAGACTGTTCAAAATAGCTTCCACATAACCACATACTTCCTGAGCCATCAATCTCAACTCCTCCTTTGGATCAACTGGCTGCTTGGCCATTGTATCCTAATTACAAGGAACAAGAATAAAATGATCATTACCTTTGCCTCAATATTCAATGTCTTTCTTGTTAGATAAATTTAGACTTATCATGATCAATCTACCTTAACAAAGACAACACAAAACACATTCCTAGCTTTTTCATTAACTACCTAATAGAAACCCACCACAAACATTTTCTATTGCACTACATAAAGTTTGTTTTAAGAATGCAGATAGTAAACTGAAAATCAAGTCTTTGGCCATCAAACTTTGTAGAGCTGCTGCAATTTTATTGTATAGCATCTATGAGAAATTGATTGTTAAATGGTTGAAAAGTGATGCGAGTTCCATACAACAGATATAGTCATCAACAAATATAAATAGATATTCTAAATAGTATATGAATCTGCATGTCCATCTCACATTCAAACTCAGTGAGCTTCATTACCTCACTTAAAGTGGTTCTAAGATGTAGCAACTATGAGATAAAAAGAATTGTATAGTTGAAAATTGACAAAAGTTCCATAGAGCAGATGCAATCTTCAAAAAATATAAAAGGAAACCCCTATTAGTAAGTGAATATGTGTATCCATCTCCAATTCAAACTAAAGTGTTGCAGATCGACTTCATGGTTTGGTTTATTACTTTGGCTAGGCATCATCTTCATAAAGTTGCTAGTCAAGGTACCTAGTCAATTAAAATTTATCAAATTAACTAAAACGGTTACAAGACGTCTTGAACCAGAATCCAACTTCAAGGATTGTCTTGGAAAGGGAAAAAGAATAGCAAATCTATTTGAACATAATAAAATCTTGAATCCTTAACTAAAGTTGAACATCTCCAACAGATTTTAATGATTTTTGTTAGTATTTGATCTACACAAGTGGGGGATTATACAATATATATATGACATGAATAGAACTGAAAGTAATAAAGTATAATGCAAAGATACATGGCATGTACATAGGTAGAGATATTTTACAATGAGCTTCTTAATAAAAAAGGTCATAACCCTGCATGGCTCATTCTATACTGTAATTCATTAGAGATATGCTTATATTGAGCCATCTTATTATTTTAGTTAGATGCCTATATTATTTGCAGTGAAATATGTCTTCTGGTTGACATCAAAAGTATTGTTAAAATATACAATTCTCATCATCCTTTAGCAGCAAATACCTACATTTCTTTAACATCATTCATAGGTATGGGATGTGCCAGTAGATATTGTGATGAGGTAATTCTTTCTAAACTTGATGCATCCACCAATAGTCGAAAACTTTATCGCAAAAAGATTTATTAAGCCTCATTAAATGTCACCAGAATATACTGAGCTTCAATTATTGAGATCTCAATGTTCAAATTATAATTATAAAAATGTTCAAATTATAATGACAAACAGAATTTTATTTACTATTTCATATAAACATCAAGTGTCATTTTTCTTTAGCCATCAAAAGGTGTCAAGATGGATTTATGTGTTATTAAGAAATTTCAAATTGCCAAAACTAAAACAGAACTAGAAGGAAAAAATGCTAAATATTTTGTTTTATAGAGGTAGTTCATTGAGATTCTGCACAATTTGTTGTGGAGATTTAATCATTTAACATCAAATGATATTACCATAAGCCTCAAATTGTAAAATAATCATTGGAATTTTTAACCTAAGAGGTCAAAGAAAAAATGAGCCTGATTGAAATGAAAGATGGCTTCATATGAGGTACAAGAATTATCAAGATTTGAATAAAAAATTGTTATTGCCTCTAAGCAGTGCAAAGATTTATATAAAAAATTAACACTTCTATAAATAATGAATATTCAACAGTCTATTAAAAAAATAGCAATCCACTTGACACAATTTACTACTCCAAATAATTGGGCTTCTGTTATTCAACTTAATTTTCCATCAATTTCAGTTTCAAAGGTGTAAGTATTAACAAATATACTATATGATAAATGTTATAAATGTCACTTAAAATCAAGTGTATACCGCAGGGATTAGCAACTGTTATGCCAAGAACACATGTTATGCCATGCTTGAAACAGTGAGTTTATCTACATTGGCTAAAGGTACATAACATCGATGCTTGCCTAAATATAATAGTTATGAACGAAGAATAGAAGACAGGATCTGATTTAACACTTCACCTACTCAAAACACAAAGCAATGAAATAATCCAGATTAGGCCAAGAGAGGTTGACGCATTCAATAAGAGAATACTTACACAAAATGAAGCTGAATCATGCTCGACAATGACAATGAGAAGTTGACTATTGGTCCTTATAGTTTGTTATTTGATAGTTGCCTGGCAATGACACATTCAAAATGCACTTATGAGAAAAGACCTAGAACGAAAGAAATTGATTAAATAATGAAGGTATGCTAGTTTGAGCTTCACTTGGTTTCGAGAATACTTTAATATTCTCTACTTAACAAGGCCAACCACGTGAAGGTGGGAGCTCATCTAGCCTCACCCCCCCTCCCCCTAACATCAATCTAAATTCCCCATTAACATATAATTACACACTTCATTCATCCATTTATGAACTATAACATTCAATCAATACAATCACATAAAATTCATTAATATGATATAACATTCATTAATATGCAACACTAATCAAGAATTCATTAACACAGCAATATTCATTAATATCACATATAATTCAATATTAATACACAACATTCATAGATAATTACTTAAAACAACATTCTTTCATTATCCAACAAAGTTAATCAAATAAATTTTATCAAAGAGCATTTTTAAGAAATCATTTCTTTTCTGGGTTTTTCTTAGATTTCTTAAGGTAAAGACTGAGAGGAGCATCAGCATCTTCCTCTTGTCATTGTGATCCCAAATTATGATGCTTCCTCATGTCTCGAGGAGCATGAGGCTACTGCACTAAACGGGGGTCTGCTGCAATAACAAGTAAATGGGTTAAATTCACATACTTTTTTTACTGTTACATGTATTTCATTAACCAGTAGAACATAACATGCATTTTTATTTACCTGACAATGCCACATTATCATGTACAATAAAATTTTGATCTGTCGCCACCTCAACATGCTCAACATGCTCTAAAATATTCAAAAAAAGGTTACACAACCAATTACAATTAAAGATGTTAAATTCTATTAATAATTACATAATTTATTTTCAATAGAAAATTAATAGCTCCACCACTGTGATGCACATCATGGCCTTCGTCATGCCCAGGTTCTGTGATAGGAATTGAGAGCTGCAGTGAAATGTCATGCACATTGTTATCATGAAATAGTCAATTTATGTTCGAAATTAACTATTCAATTTCATTTACTTTTCATTTGACCAATTTACCTGTGTCTCATCTGGTGTAGCAGATTCTTCGTTATAGCTTTCTGATTCTTGGCGTAGGTGTGCAGCCATGACTTTATAGCCTTCCTTCAAGGCTATTCTTTTGTCTTCATCTGTGGGCTCTACATTGATTTTTGTGCCTTGTATTTTTTGTTTAATATCGTCACTTTTACATGTATGATTTGATTAGACATAATTGTTTGCAACCTTATATATAAATATTTGATATGAAATTCCAATGCTACTACTTACAAGTCGAGACTGAAGTTTCATATAGCCACCAGAGCCAAGTTTGTGATGGCCAACCTTTTTTAATCTCGCTTGTGTAGCTTTTGATGTGTCTTGCAGTCTATGAAAAGTTTGAAACATGTTTGATTATATATTTACAAAGATCACTAATTAGTGCATGATTACATTCTACTTAATACTATCATGACATATCTTCTTTTGTCATCTTCTAGTTGAATTCCACTACCCTTTAGCCTTTTCTCTTTTTCATCTTCCATTATTTCATTCCACTCCATCGGTAGAATCATAGGGGGACGCTCGTACTTTGGGTTATCCTTTAGAGCCCTTCTATATTGGTCCCTCACAGTCTTTATATGTTTGGATGCTCTTTTAAGAATCATGACACAGTCAAAAGCTTTATTTCTGAAGAGGTCCTCTAAAGATTTAATGAGCTGATTTTTTAAGTCAGCATCCTATTCATTCCACCTTTTTGAAAAAACAAAATTGTTAGATATCATAACTTTAATATAGTACAATAAATGGAAGATAAGAAAAATATTGTACCAATATTATGAAGCTATGTACCTTTTACGTATGGTGGGCCCAAATAGCTTCAATGTCATTTCAAAAAGATGATCATAAAAATATCATTTCCTACAAAAATATCATGGGATTATAAGTCCAAAATTAGTTATGTATAAGTAAACTACAATTACACTATAAATAATAACAATTTTAAAGCACCTAGAAGCTTTGGTACTTTTAATGGAAACATATTGTTCTTGTTCAACAACAATGTCCCGGCAAACAAACCAGTACTAGTAACATGGGTTGATCTAGGAAATGGTTGATCTTCACTAGTACTGGTCTGATCTGTTCTTGTACTAGGTGTAGGTGTATCTATTAGTGTACAAAATAGGTCCATGCAATGTATAAAATTCACACAAGAAAAATAATCACTGCATGATTAGCACATAAAAAAATATAGAAAACAAGGTTTTACCAGTTGTAGTTGGTACAAAGGAAGATGTTTGCAAGCACCTTGTTGCGGATAATGCAACCGTTGACAGAAGAATGTTGATCGAAGAAGGCATTTGCACTTATTCATGAGCTGAAGAATACATTGTTTGCAAAGACATTTTCAATGGACAAAGATTAAATGGGGTACTAGAAGCATCCCAAACATAAGTTGAGTCAATAATGCATACAAAGGTTAAATGAATGGTTAAAGGTTTAAGGATTGTTTACATGAAGGTTGTGCGGTGCTACAACCCTCACCATATTGACCATGATTCATAGGTGTCAAAAAATCTTGTAAGAAGAACACATCATATTTTAGATCATGATCCATAAGATAGTATAAAATATAAACATCTATTGAACTTTAATTATTGCTTAAGATTAATTACTACTTACATTAATACAATTGACTATATGTATCAATTATTCTTTGAGTTCCTATGTCTCCTCAGTTTTGTTTGGTTCCATTACAAGGTTAAGAATTTCTTTACTATATTTATTTTTTATTTGAGTAGCCATGAATATAGGGTTAGAGCTAGATGCGATGTCATCTATAAATGCTACCTTAATTTCAGATCGCAATTGATCTTCTATCATTTTTTCTTTTCCCTATCAATAAGTATCAAGTTGTGACATCAATATCAGTAAAATTCTATCAAAATAACTCATAAGCCATAAAGAAAAGAACATAATAATATGACATTTGTTTCTATATAATTTGTAGAATTACACTAATTAAGGTTTACCTTTGATGAAGAAGTTG
This sequence comes from Chamaecyparis obtusa, assembly GCA_027943335.1. Lineage (NCBI taxonomy): Eukaryota > Viridiplantae > Streptophyta > Pinopsida > Cupressales > Cupressaceae > Chamaecyparis > Chamaecyparis obtusa. The sequence continues at coordinate 2,093,753 of BSBK01001590.1, forward strand.
TACTGTGAGGAACATCCCCTCTTGTATCTTGAGGTGGATCCATGTCGTCCTGTGACAAGATTAGTAATTCTTAGCAATCAACGGCAAAATGAAAGTAATAAACTTACCAAAAAAAATTATTAATAAAATAGTAGATTGTACATTGGAGTCAATATTAATTGGAGGCAATTGGTTTGAATGTTATACTTACCAGTCCCATGATAGGGATTTTTTTTGTATCTACACGATTCAAAATTGTAATATATCAAAAGCTCTTCCCCTGCACTTATTGATTTTATCGCACATATAAATACATGATTTCCCTCGTGTGCCTTGAATATACAATTTGGCTGCTTATTAGTTGACACAGGTTGAGAACTACATATAAAACCTACAATATTCCCTGTTGCTTTTGGCCTTCCATCAATATACATAGTGAGCCTTTTAGTTTGATCATTTACTTTGCATTGTAAATAATTTGCTAACAATGCATACCTACGCATACTTTTTTTATATTGCACAATCTGCATCCAATCATTGTAATTGTAACAAGGTCCTACATAGTCCATCAATTCAACAACTTGATTATAACTAACCTTTATGCCATCCATGGAAAATAAGCCCAAACCATGTAATGAAGATGGAGCTATGCGACATATCCTTTCGTTAACAAAAAAATTAGTGTTAACTGGAGGTAGTTCCTTGGGTACCCATTCTTTTTGAAGATGTGTGTACCTTAAGGGAACCTTCCTGTCCCCTTTGGTCTCATTATCATAAGAACATGATCCCCCCTCAGCAAGGAAAAATTGCATTCGTTTATTGAATTTTCTTCTAATCTTTTGACCTCTAGTTGATCTCCCTATTTTAGACCTACTAGATGTCTCACTTTTGTCTTCTATTCTCGCATTTTCCTCACTTGAGGAAGACAGATCAGACAGATACCTATTTGGTGATACCTGCAATCCATCAAATGAGAGACATAGTAGGATCTATATATTTTGCTAACTAAAGAGAAGGAAACCAAATAATAAATTATACCTGTCAATCCATGTCAAAGGCTTTAAATTTCTTGCATATGCAAATCATTGTTGATAACAGACCAATTTGCTAAGGGTAGGGTCTCAAGGTGGGGTCTTTCTAAAAAAATTTAGTGGGTATTGCTGAGATTTTTTAAGAATATTTTAAGGTGGATGGTCCCGTGAATTTTGTAGTGTGATTTATGTTTAAAAGTTTTAGTTGTCTTCAATACCCATCATGTCCTTTTCAATCTTTATTCTAAAAAGATCAACCAATCTCACATGGTTCATTTCAAGAGGAATGGCTATTGTAATTCAAATTATTGGAATTAGTCATAATCACCTACTCTCTTATAACAATTAATGGGCTCATTTATTAAATACCATAAGCCCTAGTGATTGGTGAAGAGAATAAAAAATTTATTTTGTAAGCTATGTTTGAACATCTATACTATGAACATCTTTATGTTATGGTGGCACAACTTGAATCCAAAATAATCAAGCTTCAAGAAAAATATTGTCCAATTTCATGTCCTTAACATCTTTATTATAAAAATATGGCCTGGTCTGTCACTACTTATTCTCATAGAAGTAAAAATGTTTAATTTTCTCATTGATATTAATTGGAACAAGGTATGGATATCCATCAAAGCATAATACAAGGGGGATTTCCGTCATATATTATAGTTGGAAATGCTCTATTAGACATGTATGCAAAATGTAAAAGCATAGACAAGGCATGGGAAGTATTTGAGAGAATGACTCAAAGAAACGTGGTCTCATGGACTGCAATGATTGTAGGATACACTAAAAATGGATGTGTTGAAAGGGTTGTAAAAACTTTCAAGAAAATGCAATTGGCACGTGTAAAACCTAATTGTACAACCCTTTTCAGCATTCTATCTCCCTTTGCTAAAATGGGAGCTTTGGAATAGGGTATGGACATCCATTAAAGGATAATGGAAGGATGTTTTCTGTCAGACATTATGGTTGGAAATGCTTTGGTAGACATTTATGCCAAATGTGGAAGAATAACAAGGCCCGTGAGTTGTTTAATAGAATGCCTCAACGGAATGTGGTTTCATGGATTGCAATGAGTGTAGGATATGCACAAAATGGATTCCTTGAAAAGGCTTTAGAAACTTTTAAACAAATGGAATTGGCGGATGTAAAGCCAAATTCCACAACCCTTGCCAGCATCCTCTCTGCCTGTGCCAAAATGGGAGTTTTGGAACAGGGTGTGGGCATCCATCAAAGCATAAAAGATAAAGAAATTTTGTCAAATGTTGTAGTTACAACTGCCCTGGTAGACATGTATGCAAAAAGTGGAACTATAGACAAGGCACGTGAACTCTTTGACAAAATGCATCAAAGACATGTGGTATCACGGAATGCCATGATTATGGGCTATGTACAAAATGGATTTTTTGAAAAGGCTTTAGAAATTTTCAAGCAAATGCAAATGGTAGGTGTAAAGCTAAATTCCACAACCTTTGCTAGCATCCTCCCTGCTTGTGCCAAAATGGGAGCTTTGGAACAGGGTATGTGTTAACTTATAGTGTTGATCTGATTGATTATTGTTATGGTGTGTGTGTGTGTGTGTGTGTGTGTGTGTGTGTGTGTGTGATTTCATATCGATCATATGTATCATAGTCGACTGAGAATTATCAGGGCTCACATTATATATTATGCAGTCACTATTAAGATTGACTTAGTCAATTGCTTGATCACACAATAACCAGTAATTAATGGTTATCGTAACACGATAACCACTAACTAGTGATTATTCATACCACTATGTAAGATAATGAAATGATGTCAGTCAACTAATAATGAAATGATGCCAGTCGTGTCTATTCATATTGGACGCCATATAATTGATAGGAAATAATCAATGATGCCATTTGTGTCTATTCATATTGGATACCATATAATTGATAGGAAATAATCAATGATACCCTAGTTCGTATAAATGGATGTTGTAGCTCCAGGGTAATCAATGATACTCTACTTGAAAGTAATAATAGTGGTAATATGAAGAGCACAAGCTAAGGGCATATGCCATGTAAAATAATGGTGGACAATACTTAGCATAACAGAGAAGGAAATGTGTCGACAATGATGCCCTGAGGATCACGGGTTCTAAAATCAGTAAGCAATATAACCATAGAATCCAATGAACACACATTAACATGATGCCCTAGTTCACTAACACAGCAAGTGTGATAAAATAAAAGATGTAGATCAGGCTCACAGGCTATAGTAATAGAAAATAAACATTACATGATGCCCTATCTCATAATAAAATAGTGAGAATCTAGATGTAAATGCCATAATCAAATCATCCAAAGAAATAAACTCAATGCCATGGACACAACAGAGCATGGAGTAATGATCACAGTAAGATGTGCCCTCGAAATACATGATGGTATTCAATCAAGTGATCAAATGCAATGTATTCTATCAAAATGCAGAGGAGATAACGACACAATCCCTACCTCAGTGATTGAACTTCAATTTAATAAGGAGAGGAAAAGCCAAGTTTCCAAAACCAAGCTCGAAGATCAAAGGCCCAAGTCCAGATAAAAACTGCAACCCCTATACATAGTGCCGAATCAAATCATCCAAAGAAATGAACTCAATGCCATGGACACAATAGAGCATGGAGTAATGATCATAGTAATTCATGCGCTATAACCCTTGAAAAAATTTGCCATGTTAATAATGAAATGAGAAATGAAATCTTATTTTTTTGTTATGCCCGTGTTAGTCAAACTTTTGACGTACACGGTATTGGTCAAAATTTTGACTAACATGGGCATGGATTAAAAAAAATGAAAGTTTTCCTTCTATAATCTGACCAACCAAAACCTTTTTATTTCATGGTCAAAAATTTTGGTAGAAAAACTAGGTCAAATGTACTAGTGCCTATTGTTTGACCAAACAAAGCCCATTGTACAAGTGAAGGACAATGACCACATGTTTGACAAAACAAAGCCCATTGTACAAGTGAAGGACCCTATCATGTGCTTCTATTATGAACCCATTCAGCTAATCATTCAACAAAGGTGGGAGAAGCTCAACACTCCCTTGCACATGGTTGCTCATGCATTCAATCCAAAGTGTTGCATGCAAAGGCCTAGCAAAATTTCTTTTTATAGAAAATGTTGAGATGAAAGGAAGGTTAACTAAAACAAATAAAAATATTTTTAAAAATTAAAGATGTTACTATCATCTATTTTGGATAGAGCAAATTTACCACTTAAAGAATATCTAGAAGACAACAAAGTTAAATAGAGACAATTGCATAGGACGATCCAATATTATGGTGAAGTATCCATGGGACTCATTTATTGGTAATCACACCACTCATTTTCCTTTTGTTTCAGATTTCTAGGTCTTATGTTGCTAGGAGGAACTAGTCTTCATACAAGCCATTATATTAAGAAAAAAATAAATTTACCTCTATGAGAGAAAAGTATTTTTTACTTACACATAGCACTAATGGGGTCCGTATTAATTTTAGGGAGATTTAAACGGATCAAAAAGATCCAGTGAAGAGCTTTTTGCCATGAAATTTGAGGGTGATGATTACAAGCATAGAATAATCAAATTTCAATTTTAAATGCAATCATCATAATGACAATTTAAGTATGCACATATACTAAATTTAGACACTTTCATGTTTCAATGCATTGCATTTACTATTAGGTAGCTTATAATTTCAATAGTTGTTTCTTATAGATTTTTTATTACTAATTTTGGAGTACCATATATTTGCCCATTGTCCACCTGTCCCTCCATTCCAAAAGTTTGTGGAACCATGAATTTTTGGAGTTACATTCATACAAAAGTGTGCTCTCTACAAAAACCCGAAAGAAAGGAGGATCACTTGCTAGCGGAAAACAATATTTTTTGTAGTTGCATTCATACAAATATTTGCTCTACATAAAAATGAATGAAAGGAAGTTTGCTAGCTAGAGAAAACCATAGTTAAAAAATATTTTATGATCAAGCTTTTGGTAAATTTAGAGGTCTATGTGGTCACGAGAGCTCAATCCAGGCTGTTGAAAGTTTCTCTCACACAGTTTTGAAACATGGTCTACTTGTGTGAAGCCCAAATTTTATTTAGAGTACACACAAATGAAATTTCAATATTCTAGAAGGAACACATACATTTATATAAGGTAATCAAATTACAGATATCTAGATTAGAGCTGAACATGGTCTGATTGGACCATTAAAAAAATATCAAAAAGCAATGAAGTGCTCACCTTTTTGAAAAGGCAAATGAGATTCCATCAGTTCAACAACTTGTGAATACATAGAGGTAACACAACAGGAGCTTGTTGATAAATTAACATGCAAATTAACCTACACATGATTGAATCTTAGTCCTAGAACACAAAATTAACTATCATCTTCCAAATTAGATGGTAGCAAATTATGTTTGGTTGTCGTGGGGAGGGCCCAAACAGGCAAATAAAAAAAAGATTGTTTGAGGACTTGCTCGTGTGAATCACACATCATTTCAACCAAATTATAGAGAATTGTTGCATCCTAGATGAAGGCCTCTTGGACTTCCACCTGCACAGGGAAATTGCAAATATAAACATGCTAAACAACAAATTCAAAGAAAAGGGTTCAACAAAGAAATTAAAAGACTGGTCACCTGCAATAAGAGATCCCTTAGAACAGATTTGCAGTTGTTCCCAGTTTGGGTTTCAAGCAAAGCTAGTGAAGGTGTGGGCTCCTTTATAGGGAGGTTAGCAGAAGCTCATGTCCTCTGCAACATCTGAGATAGAGATTCCCAATCTTTTATTTCTTTTGAATATTTTTCCTTTACATTTAGCAGGGCCAATTTTTTACTTTGGCGGCATTGTTTAATGTACTAGTCATCATTGTGTTTTGAACTGGAAGTTTTGATTGGCACTGTTGAATCACAAACACGCTGCTTCTTTCTTCTCTTGTAGAAAAATCCATCATCATTCACGACCTCCCATTCATCTTCAAAATCCAATGAAGGTTCATTCATATTATCTGTCACTCACTCAACATCTAGGCTTAGAAGCACACTAAACATAATCTATAGAGGACTAACAAGAAGCAAATTATACATTTGATAAAGAGATAGAACATATAAAGGATTCAAGAATGTTTTTTAATAATAACTATTGTTATTCTAAATGGCACAATTTTTTAGGCAGAAATAATTAGATTTATCATTTTTAGAATACCTTTAAGAATATGCATTGATGCCACTGAGTGATACAATTAAAAGAAGAAACCACAACACTAGATTTTACAAGAAACAACATAATTATGGTTACTACCCATTTGTATTTTTTTATTCATAAAATATAACATTTTAGAGCAACTTTTGTTGTTTTCAGAGTTGGAGAAAGGGTCACATGGAATTGTGAAAGTATTAGAGATTATATTTTATTTTATTCTGGCGAAAAATCTTTAGGGGTTTTTGATGATTGGGTGTAGAGAGCCCCAAAATTTAGATATAAAATGTCTCAGGAAAAAGCAAACCAAACTAGTCTTTCCCTAATGAATTATCTATTCTAAAGCTAGGATTTAACAAAATTTGGATTTCTTCTTTAACCAAATTTTGCATTCTCAACCTGGGATTTAACCAAACTAGTGGTCAAATATTTTTATTATTTGATAAAGACAAGAAACTTGGACACTGCTTGCAAAGAGGTTACTAACAAAAAATATTAAAATGCACATGCATACATGCACATGCACACTCACACGCACCCACACCCGCACTCACACCCCCAAATTCTGACACTAAAAGGGTTTGATTAAACACACTTAGCCAAGTCATTTAGTTTCTTATTTAGATGTTGAAAACAATCTTACTCCTTTGTAGGCAAGTTGCAACAGAGAACTTAATATTCTTTATACAATAAAATTCAAAAAGTTTTTGACATGATTCCAAAACATTTCTAATCTTCATCCTTATGATCTATTATTTTCCTTGTAAGTTCATGTATTTGAGTTTTGCAAAGGAACGTCTATAAGATATTGCAACAAGTTTCCATTACGTATGAAAATTACCTATTAAGGGATGGTATTTCCTTAACACCATATATTTGATTAGCTCTATCTAGAGATTTAAGATATTTTTTATTTATTATACCCAACACAAAAAAAATATTTTCCAGTAAATATTCATTTTTTAGTTTTCCCCATGTTTCTGTCCCCCTTAATTTTCATACTAATATTTACCAATTAATATGTTTTCTTATTAGTAAATGAGGGGACTTTATTGAGGACTTCACCCTTTGATTCAATTGCTCCCATGGCCATAAAGCATGGACACGCAGCTTAAGGCAGAACACTACAAAGATCAGAAACCTAGCCAGGGTGAACCAAAAGAGAAAAACTGTAAAAAATCAAACAATAGACCAAAAAACAAACCTAATGAAGCATCTAAAGAGCACATAAAATAGCATTAAAAACATGGTACCTATAGCCCTTCATAAACTATGGCAAGTTAAGGGCCTAGAAGCCCAGGGATTAATTAGCCACTTTTTTCCTCTCCCTTGAACTGTGAGTCCATGTAGATCCCTACAGTGCTCTCCTCATCAGCGGAAATCATGAGATTCATATCCCAGCAACATGATCATCTAGAGACTGAATTTTATCCTCAACAACTACACTCCTGACAACTACCTCTCCTTGGCCTTCCCTCTCTGCCTCTACCTTTAACTTCTCCCCCACATTAAACTCTATTCTGTGACATAGGTGCATCCATATTCACTTCTGAAACTTTTTCTCCTCCAGAGCCACCAACAACTTCATCCTTCACCAACCACCATTACTCATCTTCCATGCTAAACCCTATTCCAGCAAGTAGGCACAACAATCTCCTCTTCAAAAACCTTTTTTCCCTCCACAGTAACCAGCAACTCCATCCTTCGCCACATCACTATCACTTTTCAACCATATATTTTCCAAAAATTTAATCTATCTTAAATAATATATTCCTTTAGAGTTCAAGGATTGTCCAGTGAGTATCAGTTTTTTTTACAAATAATTCACATGCTCCTCTTGTCAAGTATTAACAACAGAGACTTCAATCCAATGTTTTCACTTCCAACTACTCTGAAACCTTGATACTACTACATAGATTTTAACAGTCAAATTGTGTAATAGTCAATGATACCCTAATAGCTTATTCCTTCTAGTAAGATGGTAACAATCTTTTGATTTTTTTTATTTCCTTCCCTTCTATTCTATCATAATGGTGTTCAAATAATTTGGTATAGTCCATTGTCTGCCTTGTTTTTCTTAAGTTTACTTTCAAATAATTCTACCTCTAACCTCTCGCAATCTCCATTGGAAGTAGGCATTATCTAATAGTCATGGATTTTGTCACCTTTATGTCAAACAATTCAATGTATCAATTTGGTTTTCAACTTTATTGGTTACTTCTAGAATTCTGCAAGTATACTTTTAAGGCATGGTGAGTCATTGGATGCAATCATTAAAACAAAATTACTATACTGTGTAGGAGGTGGGGTCAATTGTGATGGGTATTGCTATAAAATTTAAATGTTATTTAATTCCTATATTTTCCCTTGTAAAGATCAAGTTCATATATAATGTGTAAGATGGGAGAAGATAAACATGACACTTTGCTAAATGCTTCAACAACTCATAAGTGATTTAAGTTTATAATCACACCAATGACCATTACTTTTTCTTCTTGATGATCATGTTGATGAGATATGAATCTCGTGATTGCCACTGATGAGGAAAGTGTTGTAGGGATCTACATGAACTCATAGTTCGAGGGAGAGGAAAGAAGTGGCTAATTAATCCCTCTAGAATTGGTTACTTTTAGAATTCTACAAAGGCAATGGATTTTTTCAAATTTATGGATAAATGCAATAATAGAGTATCTTCCATTAGGCCTCTAGATCTTGGGTGCCTACCTTCGTAGCCAAATCTTACAAAACCAAATACACAAGATTTTTCTTCCATATCTAGGCTGCATAGACAATAGTCACAATAGTGAAAGCTTTGAGTAGCTAAGAAAAAATTCAAGAATGGGAGAAAACAGTTGCATGCAACCAAAACTATGTTTTTGTTGAAGTTTCTATTCTACTTATGAACCTCGGTTTAGTGTTTAGGGCAAATTCTTTATGGTTGAAAGTCAATTGAAATCAATCTAAATGCTTTGAACATGACATCTAGCACCTGGAATCAGTCTGAAATCACCTTGCTCCAGTTGAAGTCATCCAGGTACATGCAAGCTCAATTACAAATGAATTTTATTACTTTATTAGTAAAGTTCAAGCCCTAGTCAAATCCATAGGCAAATCAAATCTGAATATGATTCTGAAATATACATACCCAAAATCATCTAGGTTTTTGGTCTGTTCAATTACTTAGGTTACAAAGTATGGAATTTACACAATGTCCAAACTAATAGAAAGTAAGTGGATTATAATTTTAGAACCTAGGAATAAAATACAAGATATTTAAATTGCAAGAATCATTGATGTGTCATTTCTGAAGCAATTCTTAACCTAGAAGACTAAATGATGCTAGGTTGGTTACATAAAAGAAACATGACAAGATGGCATGCACCTCATAGTGCCATCACAAGTGTTGCAAGGTGGTAAGTCGATACCATGGGAATCTTGCCTGGAGCTTGCCTAGGCACTAAGAACCCACATTGGTTGTGCTCAAATCATGTCCTCTAAAAGTGGCGTCTTTGCTTCTATCCATAGAATGTTGTTGGAAGCTATGTTATCCAATGTGGGATATAAGGAATTATTCTTTCAATTTAGCATCCTTTTAAATCTTTCTAGGTGTCTCAAACAAGTATTCTAAATACCATTTATCATTCTCTATCTATATTTTTCTCTCTGAGGAAATACTTCATACATCTTGACCTCTCATTATTTTCTTAAAATATTTTGAGTCCGGAATTACTTTTCCTCTTCACCTTCTATAAATTGACTTTGACATTAACTTCCTTAACCTAGACCTTGAGTTAAAATATTATATGTTTGATCAATGTTGTTCTAAAACTAATGACACTTGTTCAATGGATAATATTTTATTAGTTATGATTATACACTGGAATATTGGTACTAGACTTGAAAGTCCTTAGAGTAGATCCCCTTATGTTGCAGTACCAAAATAGGGGGTTTATTCATGTTTATGTACAAATTATCTTCTAGAAGGTTTGGTACTATCACCAAATGGGTTGAATTATATGGTTTTCCCATACTGCAACAAAGCTCAAGCAAGTGCAAATGCTCAAACTGCCCATGAAGGAAAGAAGGTATATATGATAAAGCAGGTGGTGGCCAAAGAAAACATGTAGGGTCCTGGTGAAATCCAAACCATTGAATGCATCCAAAGATCAATGACTAGTGAGAGGAAAGAAATGCTAGTGTGGGGAAGACTACAAAAATGTCCGTTGATTGAGAGTAATGGAATACAACAATATAGTGATTGCTGAGTTTTTATTATTTTAACATCGAACAATGAAAATCTACCATGGCATTCAAATTTGAAGAATTGGCATCAAAGTAGTCTAATACATTTGTATTGTAGTTTATTTATTATATACATGCAATGTGGTATTTTAAACTAAATTCTGAGTTTTAGGCTGCAAGTAGTTTATTTATTATATGCATGCTATGTGGTATTTTGAACTAAATTCTGAGTTTTAGGTTGCAAATATGGATGTATTTATGATCTTTATATTTTTTTGTACAAACATACCCAAAACATCCAAATGATAAAAATATTATCATACCAATGTACCCAAACTGAAGCTTGTTAACTGATTGTTGATTCAAGCTAGTAGTGTGCCCTAGAGGCCTAAGATTCTATTTATCATTAAAGTTGTAGATTTAATGTGAATTGCAACTCATATTTTGCCTGAGTTGTAAGTTGAGTTAATTAATTGGCAAGTTTAAAGTTATTTTTTTATTAAATTTATAATTTGATGACAAGCATACGAAATATCCATTCTAGGTTACAGATCAAGTGGTATCAATGTAGATTATTTCCTTGTGGAATTTGTTGTGATTTAAATTGTATAAACAACACAAATTAAGTAGAAAAGCTCATTTCCTTATCAAAGAGACAGACTTTCCCACAAAGAGTACCCAAAAGCATGGATAGTAATGCATGGTTCCTCAAGCAAGAAGATAGACTTTCCCACAAAGAGAACCCAGAAGCATGGATAGTAATGCATGGTTCCTCAAGCAAGAGGTCATTATTGCCATACTATCTCAATTCTCAATCAATGGTAACAACACATCAAATAGAGGCTATCATGGATAAAATAAACTCATTGGAGAGTAAGGGAGTATCCCACTCCAAATAATAGGAAAATTCTCATGGTGAAATTAGTACTCTATGAAAACCTCAAAAGGGAGGCAAAAATTGAGATGCCACCATTTGAAGGAGATGAGAATGGGTTTGAGCAATTGGAGCCATATATTATTCCAATATCTCTTAACTTGGAAAAAAAATTCTATGTTAAGTTGAGAGTAGAAAGCAATGCTTCAAAAATTATTGCCATACTATCTCAACCAATGGAGACAACATGTTGAATGAAGACTCTCAAGAAGAAATTTGGGGAGCATGGGAGAAACCCACTCCAAAGAATAGGCAAATTCTCATGGCGAAGTAGGTGAATTCTCTAAGCAAAATTAGTAATTTAAGCAAGCCTCAAAAGGAAGGCAGGAATCGAGATGCCACCATTTAGAGGAGATGGGAATAGGCTTGACCAGTTGAAGGTATATTTTACTTTGTAATCTCTTAAATTGGAAGAAAAATCTTGCCATGTTAGGTTAAGCCTAAAGTCTCTTGATTTCTATGGTTGGTTAACAACACACTCCTATTAAATTTAGAAAATTGTTTAGGAAACATGTTTAACCCTAAATGTCCTTAAGGGAGTAAATGTATGGAGGTAAGAAAGACCAAATACATGTAACTCCCCGCCAGGGAGCCCAGGAGAGATTAACCTATAACGAGCTACTAAGTTTGGTGAACATTTTTTTTAAAAAGTTAACATACAAGATACACCACAGTGCGGAAGCAATTACCATTAACTCACATTAAACCAACATCCAAAAAAGATTACAAATCCCGAGGGTTCCATGACGTAGAATTACTTAAGAACAAAGATACAACTAAAGAAAGATAACAAAAGATTCCATATCATAAATGATACAAATACAACTTACATCAAAACATACAATCCTCGTGGACATCCATGATAACTAATAAACTGACATCCACTGCACATGTCGTAGGGTATGTAATAATAAATCTAACATAAAAGTACAATGATCATATTAGGTATCACATGCGATACACTAATACGGAATTACATAAATGAAGATAAGATAAGAAACCAACAATGAAGAATCAATGAAGAACCATAAGGGCATCCAACTACAGGAGTACCAATAGCATCGGCACCAGGACGTCAAATCTCAATTGGTAAAGAATCACTACCACCCGTCCGTGTAGAACCACAAAGGCCTACCCCACCGTCTGGAGGAGATAACCACAAACCCCAATCAGATGACCAAAACCAAACAAGGATAAAACCACTAAGCAAGGAATCCTGAAAGCTCTCTACTCAAGGTTTACAATATAAAGAGAAAGGCGAGACACACTAATCCAGAGGCATAAACAGAAAACTCAGGAGATGATCTAGGCTACATGCTATGGGAGTGTCATCACATGTCTAATTACTTGAGTTACCCTAGACTGGTCACTCTGGACCCCGAACACTCAATATGATCCATGTGGGACTAGAATTCTCTCTCATGGAAATGAGGAATTCTAATCATAACCATACTCTAACTTATCTTTTTAAATGATCTATAAAGTTTTAATTACTAAGTTATCACTTAATTACATAACCTACAATAGGTTACCCAGGTACTGACCACTTTGGGTCCCGACCCCTATTGTAAGCCACTCCCCTAAGATGCACTTAATCAATCTCCCCTAGGCTCATAATCTCACAAACATCCAACATGTATACAATCAGGTAATCCTAGATATAGTTTTACACATAGGAAATTGACATGATTACAATGATACCATAAGCAAATAATAACACACAAGAGCCCATAAAAAAATGGAACATAGGTGATAATCAAAATAAGCACACACATTAAACATGTTGCTGAAAACAAAACCAATTGACAAAGATCCCTGCCTCTGTTTCCCTAGGTCATTCTAATGCCCGTCCTCACATAAAATACAAGAATACAGTTCAGCCACGAAGAAGACACAATTGCATTTAAGGAAACTGTTATCCAATACTTAAGCATTTAGAGTCCATAAAGAACATAATTTAAATCCACATGTAGAAACACATAAATCTGCCAAGAGATACTTAACATTAAAATAACGCCAAATTAAAGAGTATTCCCTATAGTCATTCTAAGAATTCAACAGAGCAAAAGCCCAATTTCAGTATAAAACTCATCACATGCAAAAATACACAGTTGTCAACTTACTAAATCAATTAAAAAGCCATAATACCTTAAAAAGTTGATACACAAGTATTAAATTATTAATATACAACTATCAATCTTTTGAACTTAATAACCAAATAATAATTCATTATAAAATTAACAAACAAATTATAATGAAACTAAAAATAATTAACAAGTAACATTCTAAATTAATTATTAAATAAAAATTTAAATTAAATAAACTAAAAACAAATTAATTAATTAATAAATAGCAATTAATAATAAAAATCAAAATAAAACTTAACAATTTAATTTAATTAACAAAAAAATATTAAGTAACATAAATTTAACATATAATAAAATTATAAAAGAAAAGTCTTATGGGGGGGTCCCTGCGGGCCCCACACCCCATTTCCCAAGTGCCTGCGCACTTTCCAAAACCCCCGTGCACTGTGCCCTCCGCAGCAGGGTAATGCTAAGGCAGTATCTGCTGCCGTAGCAGACAGGTACTGCCATAGCAGTGCCTTCTGCTACAGTGGCCGCGCCTTGGGGAGTGGGGGAAGGTGGTGGCCCCCACCTCCCCTTTAACTTTTTCAATAAACTTTTTTTTAATATTATTTCTTTTTTAAAAAGAAACTCAAACATCATTTGAAATATATATTATTTTTTTTTCCCATTTTAATTTTTTTTTATTTGTTTATTAATAAGAACAAATTTCAAAGTCTTCTTATTTTATTTTATATACATATATTTTATATCCGACATAGAATTCTAGAATTTCAAAGAAAATAATTTTTTTTTTAACTTAAATTTATTCTAACACATAATGCAAAAATATATTTTTAAGTATATATTTTCATTGCATGACTTACCATAATTTTGTCTTTTTGGACTTTTATCTTAAGCTTGTCTTTTTTCTTTTTTTTTTTAACAAAGAATAAAATATTATTTTCCAGCCTTGACCTTTACACCCAAATTGGGTTTTTTAACAACCAATAGATTTTCCTAATAGGGGATTAATTTTTCTCCCAATACTATAGTTAACTATACAACATGATTGATTTATCATTTTGTAGGAAAACCATGAAGGATTAATTAACGAAATTTGGCCAACATAACAGTACAATACCAAGTTGCAATAAAATACAAAAATCAACTATACTAGGGTTTCTAAATTACCTAGATCTAAGATAAACACAGAAAGACAAATGAATGTGCAAACAGAGATAATAGGCAAAATTCAATGCCTACCTTAGATCCAATGCCAGAAACTGAAAATGAAAACCCTTGTAGATTTGAGAACATAATTCTAAATCAAGCCCAACCTGCAGATCTGAAAGCTATGTTGCAAACAGGTGCCCGATCCAGATGCACAGAGAAATTCAAATCAACATGTAGCCACAACAATCCACAAATCTCCAAAATACCAAGCACACAAGCCCTCTCCAAAAATTCTCTCCAAAACCTGTCTCTCTCAAAATGAATGCAATAATTTCCTAATAGGAATTCAATTCCCAAATTCATGCAATCCCAAAAGACAACTCAAAAGTTAACTCACAGTTCAACTCCAAATTAGAAAATGACTCATAAGACAACTCCTAATCCAACTCAAATTCCAAAATTGAAAGTAAATAAAATTAATTAATTAAAAATTTCTTTTAAAAGAACAACATAACTTTGACTTTTGAAAACTAATTGTTATCTTTTTGAAAACAAACTCCTTTTTCCAATTTGCACATGTTATAATTTAAATTCATTTATTAAATAAATTAAATACTTAATGCATCACAAATTCATGCAATTAATTATTTAATCATTTAATAAAATATGCAAGCATAATCCAAATCATTATCCAATTAAGCACATGTTAATAATTAAAACCCAAATTAAATAAATTAAATATTTAATACATCCTAGAACATGCATTTAAATATTCAATTATTTAATAATACACTCAAACATAATTAAATCCAATTTCAATTAAATAATCAATTAATTCCAATTAATCAAATAATCGACTTTAGATAATTTTCCAAATTAAACATAGGAATATAATTAAATCATTAAATTCAACTATAATCCTAACATCAATAATCATATAAAATCACCTAAATAATTATAAATCAACTTAATCAAGCATAGTAAAATCAAGCACAATAAAACAAGCAAACTGAAACCATGCACAGACTCAAGAACAGGATCCACGAATTCATGCCAACCAGGTGAATTCGGGTAGGGTAGTCAGACTGACACTTGTCCAATCCTAGGAGAGTCAGGCTTAGGTTAGGGTTTTGGGTCTGTGTATTATCTCCCCTCTTTACCATTGAGATGAATGTTTGTGGGCATGCTCACTCCTGCCAATTCAGGAAAGACGATGCCCTGTACCTGCAAACCTATCATCACAAGACAAAGCATGTACATACAATAATATATAACACACAATGGTAGGGATCGGCCGATTGTGTGGATCTCGCAAGCAAGTAACTACGACTCCGTCCCTTAACCACATCAGGCACGTCAAATAGAAATATAAAATAAACACATCGACCATACACATGCAAGTATGGGGTTAGTAAAATCATAAGCATCAATGATCTCCTAACATATAATCTATCATCCTAAAATAATCATAACATTTATAAAATCGGACTAGGGACGGGATACTACAATACACATACTGATAGTTCTTCATCATCCTCAAACACAGATGGAATGAAAGCCAAGAGACAAAAAGAAAAAAACCAAACCAACAAGATATTGCAATTACTGTGGGAAAAATGGTCATGAGAATTATTCTATCGGGAATCACATCCCATAAAAGTGCTCTTGTAGATAAAAGGATAAGAAAAAGTTCCATAGAAAAGAATAAAGAGGAAAGGAAATCGAATGCAATTTGGAAGGGGATTCTAGGATTACTTGCACTAACAAGAAGGTTGGCTTGGTCACTCTAAAAGCAATATTTAATTTCAATATTCAAGTAAGGGTGTAAAAATTAATTCACTATTTGATACATGTTCACGGAAAAACTTGATGAATATGTAAAACAATGTTTTAGGGATGGTCAATGGGATGTCAAGGGATGTGTTTTGGGGACATTAGTTCTTATATATATAGCGATACTAAAATATCTAAAAGTTTAAATAGACATGAGTCATGAGATCAAAATCAAGATAGTGACAGCAATAAATATATTTAAGACAGTGACACCAATTGAAGAAAATTATAATATTATAAATTTAGACTGTGATAGCAGTTGACAACAACAATAAGTGCCAGTTAACTGTACGACCTTGGTCTGCTAAATTATTTAAAGCCAATACTGATTGTGAAAAATTTGATCATGATGGTTGTTCATCTTTGCTATAGGCACCTGCTAGAGATATGACAATCAGAGCAAGAGATGAGGTTGAATATAGTGTTAAATAGAGGATTTTGAGGATTGACACCAAATACATTCTCTCAATCACATCTTCAATTCTCACAACCATTGAATAGAGGGATATTAATGCTCTAAATCCTGGAGCTGTATGAGCACAATGACCACATGTTTGACCAAACAAAGCCCATTTTACAAGTGAAGGACAACGACCACATGTTTGACCAAAGAAAGCCCATTGTACAAGTGAAGGATCATATCCTGTGCTTCTATTATGAACCCATTCAACCAATCATTCAACAAAGGTGGGAGAAGCTCAACACTCCCTTAGACATGGTTGGTCATGCATTCAACCCAAAGTACGGCATGCAAAGGCCTAACAAAATTTCTTTTTATGGAAAATGTTGAGATGAAAGGAAGGTTCATTAAAACAAATAAAAAATTTTGTAAAAATTAAAGATGATACTACCATCTATTTTGGATAGAGTAAATTTACCACTTAAAGAATATCTAGAATACAACAAAGTTAAATAGAGACAATTGCATAGGACCATCCAATATTATGGTGAAGTATGCATGAGACTCATTCATTGGTAATCATGGGCCACTCATTTGCTTTTTGTTTCAAATTTCTAGTTCTTATGTTTCTAGGAGGAACTAGTCTTCATACAAGCCATTATATTAAGAAAAAAATAAATTTACCTCTATGAGAGCAAAGTATGGTTTACTTACACATAGCACTAATGGGGTCCATAATAATTGTGGGGAGATTTAAACGGATAAAAAAGTTCCAGTGAAGAGCAGTTTTCCATGAAATTTGAGGGTGATGATTACAAGCATAGACTAATCATATTTCAATTTTAAATGCAATCATCATAATGACAATTTAAGTATGCACATATACTAAATTTAGACACTTTCATGTTTCAATACATTGTGTTTACGATTGGATAGTTTATAATTTCAACAATTATTTCTTATACATTTTTTATAACTAATTTTGGAGTACCATATATTTGCCCACTGTCCACCAATCCCTCCATTCCAAAAGTTTGTAGAACCATGAATTTTTGGAGTTACATTCATACAAATGTGTGCTCTTTCCAAAAAACCGAATGAAAGGAAGTTCACTTGCTAGCGGAAAACAATATTTTTTGTAGTTGCATTCATACAAGTATCTGCTCTACAAAAAAATGAATGAAAGGAAGTTCACTAGCTAGAGAAAACCTTTTAAAAAAAATATTTTATGATCAAGGTTTTGGTAAATTTAGAGGTCTACATGGTCATGAGAGCTCAATCTAGACTGTTGAAAGTTTCTCTCACACACTCTTCAAACATGGACTACATGTGTCGAGCCCAAATTTTATTTATAGTACAAACAAATTAAATTTCAATATTCTAGAAGGAACACATACATTTATATTAGGTAATCAAATTATAGATATCTAGATCAGAGCTGAACATGGTCTGATTGGACCATAAAAAACATATCAAAAAGCAATGAAGTGCTCACCTTTTTGAAAAGCCAAATGAGATTCTATCATTTCAGCAACTTATGAATACACAGAGGTAACACAATAGGAGCCCGTTGATAAATTAACATGCATATTAACCTACACATGATTGAAGATCAGTCCTAGAACACAAAATTAACTATCATCTTCTGAATCAGATTGTAGAAAATTATGTTTGGTTGTGGTGGGGAGTGCCAAAATAGCCAAATAAAAAAAGGGTTGTTTGAGGACTTGCTTGTGTGAATCACACATCATTTCAGCTAAATTGTAGAGAATTGTTCCATCCTGGATGAAGGTCTCTTGGAATTCCACCTGCACAAGGAAATTGCAAATATAAACATGCTAAACAAGAAATTCAAAGAAAAGGGTTCAACAAAGAAATTAAAAAACTGGGCACCTGCAATAAGAGATCCCTTAGAACATATTTGCAGTTGTTCCCAGTTTGGGTTTCAGGCAGAGCTAGTGAAGGTGTGGGTTCCTTTATAGGGATGTTAGCAGAAGCTGGTGTCCTCTGCAACATCTGAGACAGAGATTCCCATTCTTTTAATTTTTTTAAAAATATTTTTCCTTTAGATTTAGCAAGGCCAAATTTTTAGTTTGGTGGCATTGTTTAATGTGTTGGTCATCATTGTGTTTTGAAGTGGAAGTTTTGGTTGGTATTGTTGAATCATAAATACGTTGCTTCTTCCTTCTCTTGTAGAAAAATCCATCATCATTCATGACCTCCCATTCATCTTCCAAATCCAATGAAGGTTCATTCATATTATCTGCCACTTAGTCAATATCTAGGCTCAGAAGCACACTAAACATAATCTACAGAGGACTAACAAGAAGCAAAGTATACATTTGATAAATAGATAGAACATATAAAGGATTCAAGAATGCTTTTTAATAATAACTGTTAGAGTAAAGTATTAATTATATTAATGAACTTTACTCCCTTCTTAAGATGTCAACACTTTTATTTTTAGTTGTTTATATTTAAACACACATGCACTAGTTGATTCAAACTTATGCACTAGTTTTGATTACGTAAAAACAGGTTTTGAAAGGACCCGAAACCTTTTACAATGAGAATAAATATAAGACAATTAGGCTCCAATAGTTGATTCAAACTTATGCATTAGTTGTTTTAAATATAAACTTGCATGCATTAGTCTTGTAATAATTTAACTAATTATTACATGCACTTCTGCTTTTTAGGTTTGCCTTTCAAGGCTTTCGATCTCATTTATATGGATGATCCATTGTATATTTTATTCATTCATTAATTGAGGATATTTTCTTCTTCATATTTTTGAGTCAAACCCTTGCCCTCTTCTTGTCTCTACTTCCTTGTAATAGGTTTTTGTATGCAGGTGATCTTCGGGTTTTGTGGATTTGTATTGCTCAAATCCTACATGGTATCAGAGCCTAATCTGCTACAACTTGTTCGTGTTTGAAGGATTCAAATTAGGGATTTTTTTGCTGATTTGAGAGGTTTTGGTATTCTTTGTAGGACGTTATTTTTTGTTTAAAAATTTATTTTTTTTAGCACTTTTTACAGAGAGGGTTTCCTGTCAAATCTGGGGGGGACCTATTTTTCTAGTCATCTTGGCTTCAAACGGACCTCACAGTTGCATTCAAAGCATCCAAGAACCCTAAGATCCATATAAAATTTGTCCAATTTGGACAAAGTTGGAATTTGTGAGAAAATTTTTTTTGCAATTGGCTCCGGCATGGATCCCGAGGTGATCGATATTTTTTGGAGCACTTTTGGCCCAAACGGACCTCACGATTGTGCCTAGAAGGCCCGAGATAGTCAAAATCCATATAAAACTTGTGCATTTTTGACAAGTTGCCATCTGAGGCAAAATTTTTTTTGTCTACCAGGGTCGTACGACCCTGGCACACATTACGAGGTGTAAGTACGGTGATATTCAAAAATAAAAAATAAAAATAAAATTGTTTGGGGGGCGCCGCTTAGCGGCCACCCCCGCGCTGCCCAGTGGCCACCGTAGAGCCGCCCACCGCCAAGCGGCAACCGGTTATCC
The DNA here is from genome assembly GCA_027943335.1 of Chamaecyparis obtusa. Lineage (NCBI taxonomy): Eukaryota > Viridiplantae > Streptophyta > Pinopsida > Cupressales > Cupressaceae > Chamaecyparis > Chamaecyparis obtusa. The sequence continues at coordinate 2,114,159 of BSBK01001590.1, forward strand.
ACCACCACCGATGATCCCGCAGCCACCGGTTATCCTACCGCCCGCACTCGGAGACCGCGCTGCCCATGCCACTAGAGACCATGCCCTCCCCTCCGCCCACCAGTGCCGCCTCCCTTCGCTCCACCCAACCCTATGGTCACGTGGGGGCCCAGGCGCCATTCCCAGCGCTAGATCTTTAGCCCCCTAGTCACCCACATGACCAGGGTCTTTTGTTTTAGCCCCAGGGGATTGACAGCTACGACAGCCATATGGCCATCATTTTTAAGCACGTAGATTGATGATGTCAGTAGTATTTGCCCTTATTTTGAGCTTTTTTAAGGGTACCTGAGCCTTTTTGTGTATATCTCGGGCATATGGGATCGTAATTGGGCGTGCAATATATCATCGGAAAGCTGGTTCCAAGCCTGATCCAAACTTGCTGGTATGGTTTTGTGATTTTGTCATTTTGATGCTCTTTTTTTCTATCAAAGTCAGATGTTCTCTATGATCGTGGTGTTTCAGACCTCTTGCCTTTCGGGATCCGTTTCTCTTGCATTCGGGCTCCATTTTCGGCAAACAAGATATTGTCGGAAAGATCTTTTTGAGATTTTATCAGATCTAATGGTTTCATGTAGTTTTTTGTCCTTTTTCTGACGTCACCCATCCTCAGATCCTTGCAAACACCTTCTTTGGACCCTCCAGCGCAGCTGTTGGTTTTTTGCTCATATCTTGAGCATACAATGTCAAAATTTGGCAAACGAGATATTGTCGGAAAGCTGATTCTGAGCTCTTTCCAAATCTAGAGGTTATTTTTTTTAGTTTTATTTTTCTGATGGTGTTTTTTCTCTATCAAAGCCAGATCTTCAGGTTTACACTCCGGGAGCTCTATCTTGCACATCCGGTCTCCATTTTTGGAAAATGATATATCGTTGGAAAGCTTGTTGAGAGAGATTTTTAGTGCTGTCATTCATTTTTCTAGATTTTGCTCCAGGTTCATTTTATTCAGATTCTTTCTTTTTTGCAGTATAGTGGATATCTTGGTTGTTTCAGGTCCTGGATCTCTTCCCTTTGAGGGATGGCTCGTCTTAGGTTGTTCTTTTGTTTCAACAACCTTTGATCTTCTTTGAACAGTGTATACTTCACTTTTGTAGCATTCTTTTCTACACACGCACTGAGATAAAGTGCCATTCTATTACTTTGATGGGATCTTGCACATGTTCGTGCTATTTGTACTCACACTCCATTATAAAGTGCTGGGGGGGTTTTGGATGTTTGCGTTTGTTTTCCATCTACCTTTGTCAAGTGAGTGTTCCTTCCATGACATTAGCCTCGGGTATCTCTATATGTGTTTGTACTCTCTCTGCACATTCGATGTTTCAGATTCATCTTCATCATGCAGTTCATATTGGATGATCTTTTCAGTGTACCTGTCATTATTCCCTTGTCAGTAGTATGGGGGGGTTTCTACTATTGGTTCTACTACTTCCTTGGTTCAACTGTGTGAGCCATGTATTTAGTATTTGATCCTATGTACTAGGCGGTTGCAGTGGCTGGGTACCTATGCATTCCGGTGAGATGGATCATTTAGCATATCGACACTCTTTTCTTTCCTATTTTTGAATGAACTCTTCCAGCTTTGATTGATCAACTCTTCATCTTTTGGTGTTTATGTCATCTATATCTTCAAGTTCAGGTGTTTGCCTTTGTTTGCCTCTTGATTCGAGTAGTGTCATTTGAGGGCACTCATGCAGATTACAGTCTTCTCTACCTGGTCATATTTCTGTGGAGGATCTTCAGATCATCAGTTTCTTCTTGATAGAGTTTACAGTTTCATGCTTCAGTGATGTTGTACATGTTCATCTTTGTTCCTATTTTCTGGAACATTCCTGGTTTTGGAGGCTTCTTCAGTCCTTTAGACTAGTCTTTGTCTCTTTTTAGAGTAGACTTTTTCCCATGTGGTTTTCTCTATTTCTCTGCTTTGTAGAGACTCTCTTCTATGCTGGGTACCTCATCAGGCCATGTTGCCGGGACCCATTTTTATGCATTCAGCATTGTAGTTTCCTTTGCTTTCTTCTTGCATTGTTTGTAGTTGCATTATTGCTCATCTTAAGGGGGGGTGTTAGAGTAAAGTATTAATTATATTAATTAACTTTACTCCCTTCTTAAGATGTCAACACTTTTATTTTTAGTTGTTTATATTTAAACACACATGCACTAGTTGATTCAAACTTATGCACTAGTTGTTTTAAATATAAAATTGCATGCATTAGTCTTGTAATAATTTAACTAATTATTACATGCACTTTTGCTTTTTAGGTTTTCCTTTCAAGGCTTTAAATCTCCTTTATATGGATGATCCATTGTATATTTTATTCATTCATTAATTGAGGATATTTTCTTCTTCATATTTTTGAGTCAAACCCTTGCCCTCTTCTTGTCTCTACTTCCTTCTAACAGGTTTTTGTATGCAGGTGATCTTCAGGTTTTATGGATTTGTATTGCTCAAATCCTACAATAACTATTGTTGTTCTGAATGGCACAACTTTTTAGGCAGAAATAATTACATTTGTGATTTTTAGAATGCCTTTAAGAATATGCATTGATGCCACTGAGTGATACAGTTAAAAGAAGAAACCACAACACTAGATTTTACAAGAAACAAAATAATTATGGTTACTACCCATTTGTATTTTTTTATTCATAAAATATAATATTTTAGAGAAACCTTTGTTGTTTTCAGAGTTGGAGAAAGGGTCAATTGAAACCGTGAAAGTATTAGAGATTATATTTTATTTTATTCTGGCAAAACATCTTCAGGGGTTTTTGATGATTGGGTGTAGAGAGCTCCAAAACGTAGATAGAAAATGTCTCAGGAAAAAGAAAACCAAAATAGACTTTCCCTAATGAATTCTCTATTCTAAACCTGGGATTTAACCAAATTTGCATTTCTTCTTTAACCAAATTTGGGATTCTAAACCTCGGATTTAACCAAACTAGTGGTCAAATATTTTTATTATTTGATAAAGACAAGAAACTTGGACACTTCTTGCAAAGAGGTTACTAACAAAAAATATTAAAATGAAAATGCATACATGCACATGCACACGCACATGCACACGCACACGCACATGTACCCGCACCCCCAAATTCTGACACTAAAAGGGTTTGATTAAACACACTTAGCCAAGTCATTTAGTTTCTTATTTAGATGTTGAAAACAATCTTACTCCTTTGTAGGCAAGTTGCAATAGAGAACTTCATATTCTTTTTACAATAAAAGTCAATTTTTTTTTGACATGGTTCTAAAACATTTCTTATCTTCATCCTTCTGATCTATTATTTTCCTTGTAAGTTCATGTATTTGAGTTTTTCAAAGGAACATCTATAAGATATTGCAACAAGTTTCCATTACGTATGCAAATTACCTATTAAGGGATGGTATTTCTTTAACACCATATATCTGATTAGCTCTGTCTAGAGATCTAAGAGATTTTTTATTCATTATACCCAACACAAAAAAAATATTTTCCATTAAATATTCATTTTTCAGTTTTCCCCATGTTTCTGTCCCACTTAATTTTCATACTAATATTTACCAATTAATATGTTTTCTTATTAGTAAAAGAGGGGACTTTATTTAGCACCTCACCCTTTGATTCAATTTCTTCCATGGCCATAAAGCCTGGACACGCAGCTTAAGGCAAAACACTACAAAGATCAAAAAGCTAGCTAGGGTGAGCCAAAAGAGAAAAACTGTAAAAAATCAAACAATAGACCAAAAAATAAACCTAATGAAGCATCTAAAGAGCACAAAAAATAACATTAAAAACATGGTACTGTAGCCCTTCATAAACTATGGCAAGTTGAGGGCCTGGAAGCCCAGGGATTAATTAGCCACTTCTTTCCTCTCCCCCAAACTCTGAGTCCATGTAGATCCCTACAGTGCTCCCCTCATTAGTGGCAATCATGAGATTCATATCCCATCAACATGATCATCTAGAGACTGAATTTTGTCCTCAACAACTACACTCCTGACAACTGCCTCTCCTTGGCCTTCCCTCCCTGCCTCTACCTTTAACTTCTCCCCCACATTAAATGATGTTCTGTGACATTGGTGCATCATCTTCACTTTTGAAACTTTTTCTCCTCCAGAGCCACCAACAACTCCATCCTTCACCAAACACCATCACTCATCTTCCATGCTAAACCCTTTTCTGGGAAGTAGACACAACCATCTCCTCTTCAGAAACCTTTTCTTCCCTCCAGAGCGACGAGCAACTCCATCCTTGGCGACATCACTATCACTTTTCAACCATATATTTTCCAAACATTTACTCTATCTTAAACAATATATTCCTTTAGATTTCAAGGATCGTCCAGTGAGTATCAGTTTGTTTTACAAATAATTCACATGCTCCTCTTATTAATTATTAACAATAGAGACTTCAATCCAATGTTTTCACTTCTAGATACTCTGAAATATTGATACTACTACATAGATTTTAACAGTCAAATTGCATAATAGTCAATGATACCCTAATAGCTTATTCCTTCTAGTAAGATGGTAACAATCTTTTGATTTTCTTGATTTCCTTCCCTTCTATTCTATCAGAATGGTATTCAAATAATTTGGTATAGTCCATTGTCTGCCTTATTTTTCTTAAGCTTAGTTTCAAATAATTCTACCTCTAACCTCTCGCAATCTCTATGGGAAGTAGGCATTATCCGATAGTCATGGATTTTATCACCTTTATGTGAAATAATTCAATGTATCGATTTGGTTTTCAACTTTATTGGTTACTTCTAGAATTCTGCAAGTATACTTTTAAGGCATGGTGAGTCATTGGATGCAATCATTAAAAAAAAATTACTATACTGTGTAGGAGGTGGGGTCAATTGTGATGGGTATTGCTATAAAATTTAAATGTTATTTAATTCCTATATTTTCCCCTGTAAAGATCAAGTTCATATATAATGTGTAAGATGGGAGAAGGTAAATGGGACACTTGGCTAAATGCTTCAACAACTACTAAGTGATTTAAGTTTATAATCACATGAATGAACATTACTTTTTCTTCTTGATGATCTTGTTGATGAGATATGAATCTCGTGATTGCCACTGATGAGGAAAGTGTTGTAGGGATCTACATGGACTCAGAGTTCAGGGGAGAGGAAAGAAGTGGCTAATTAATCCCTCTAGAATTGGTTACTTGTAGAATTCTACAAAGGCAATGGATTTTTTCAAATTTATGGATAAATGCAATAGAGTACTTTCCATTAGGCCTCTAGATCTTGGGTGCCTATCTTCGTAGCCAAATCTTACAAAACCAAATATGCAGGAGTTTTGTTCCATATCTAGGCTACATAAACAACAGTCACAATAGTGAAAGCTTTGAGCAGCTAAGAAAAAAATTCAAGAATGGGATAAAACAGTACCATGCAGCCAAAACTATGTTTTTGTTGAAGTTTCTATTATACTTAGTAACCTCAGTTTAGTGTTTAGGGCACATTCTTTATGGTCGAAAGTCAACTGAAATCAATCTAAGTGCTTTGAAAATGACATCTAGCACCTAGAATCAATCTAAAATCACCTCGCCCCAGCTGAAGTCATCGAGGTACATGCAAGCTTGATTACAAATGAATTTATTACTTTATTAGTAAAGTTCAAGCCCTGGTCAAATCCATAGGCAAATCAAATCTAAATCTCATTCTGAAATGTACATACCCAAAATTATCTAGGTTTGTGGTCTATTCAATTACTTAGGTTACAAAGTATGGAATCTACACAATGTCCAAACTAATAGAAAGTAAGTGGATTATAAGTTTAGAACCTAGGAATCAAATACAAGACATTTAAATTTCAAGAATCATTGATGTATCATTTATGAAGCATTTCTTAACCTAGAAGACTAAGTGATGCTAGGTTGGTTACATAAAAGAAACTCAACGAGATGGTATGGACTTCATAGTGCCATCACAAGTGTTGCAAGGTACTAAGCTGATACCATGGGAGTCTTTCCTCGAGTTTGCCTAGGCATTGAGAACCCATATTAGTTTCGCTCAAATCATCTCCTCTAAAAGTGGTGTATTTGTTTCTGTCCATAGAATGTGTTTGGAAGCTATGTTATCCAATGTGGGATATAAGGATTTGTTTTTTCAATTTAGCATCCTTTCAAAGCTTTGTAGGTGTCTCAAACAAGTATTCTAAATACTAGTTATCATTCTCCATCTATATTTTGGTCTTTGAGGAAATACTTCATACATCTTGACCTCTCATTATTTTCTTAAAATATTTTGATTTCGGCATTACTTTTCTGCTTCACCTTCTATAAATTGACTTTGACATTAAGTTCCTTAACCTAGACCTTGAGTTCAAATATTATATGTTTGATCAATGTCCTTCTAAAACTAATGAAACTTGTTCAATGGAAAAGATTTTTTTAGTTATGATTATACAAGCCTTCATAGTTCAACCACAACCTCAAATGTCTTCTTTCCTCCACAATGTCACTTTGACATGATGGTAATCCTAGAGACACCTTTTAAACCACTCTTATAACACATAGGAAGTGTGTGCATAACTTAATGTTATAAACTAGGTGTAATCTACTACCAAATCTAAATGGACATTATACTTGAACTTCTAACAAACCAGATGTAGGTGGGTATTCCATACGTATTATTTGATAATCCTAGTTCTCTGTAACATACTTTGATTGAGGAACCATGGTTTTATGATAAAAATATGGTTATCTTCAATAGTCCGATTATAATTTTTTATCTGTATTATCTTACTAACAATTTAGTTGTGGTCAAATTACTAATGTGTTTACATGGATACCAAGTTCTTTGTAGTAAAATACAATAGGTGAATTTCAACATTTATGAGGTCAAAGATGGTTTATGGGAGAGAAGACCCTTACTTTCAGTTTTAGATTTGAAAAACAATGGTTAAGAAGCTTGAGGATGAGATCTCTAGTTTTCCTTATTTTATCCTCTTTGATTCAATCCTAGAGTGTAAACCCACTAAAGTATCTACATATATGACCCAAAAATTCTAGAAAGCTTGGCCCCAAGAATGAAAATATTCTCTGATTCCACTGCCCCTACCATGTAAAAGATCTAAACTCCTTCCTTTCATCTTTCTTTAGGCCTTTTCTACCTCAATGTTTCACATTGAATATGGTGTGAGTTGATTCTCAATTGAACTATAAGAATCTACACTCTCCATGATTGATGATCATGGATAAGAGTACATTCATCAAAATAATATTATTTATTTATAATATAATATAATCTTTATTTCTTATTATTATTAAAACACATTTTTAAATGAACGCTTTTACTCATCATCTACTTTAAGTTTTATTTTATTCAAGACTTTCTTTCTCATTCAAGCTATAATTCGATTATAATTTCTTCCTTGATCATGAAATTCATTATGTGATTTGATTATAGTGTCGTTAGGCTCTGTAACATACCTATTACTGGTGTGATTACTACTATGGGTCCTGGTGCTTCTGACTCTCTTGCTAGAAGTATTGCTGGCCCTATTTCTGAGATTGATTTTCTAGCCAGCTCTGCTGGCATGATAGTTGTTGGGATTGGTGTTGTTCCTCTTGCTGGGGGCTGTTCAGATTCGATGCTAGGGTTATTTCCCTAAATTTGGTGTGGTGGTAGAAGGAGGCAGAAAAATCAGAAGATGGATGGATAATTGTTAAAGGTAAACATTCAAAGAAATCCTCATCTTCGTTTGATATGACCCTCAGATCTCAGAAAAAGGGGACTTAGCCTTGCTAATTGCCTCTTTGGACTACAGTTTTTGTTGTTTCTCTTTATACAGTCTTCTTGTTTAGTTGGTTGGGTTTCCTTCCTTTTCTTGGTTGGATTGTTTCTTGTGGCATCTGGGCTTATGTTTTGGCTGGACTGCTATTTTCCTGGAACTCCTATAGTTTTATCCTAAGTTCCAATATTGTAAAGGGTTTCAGGGCCCCTTCAAAACCTATTTTTACCTTATTCAAAAACATACCTATTACTAGTAGTAATCTTAGTATCTATTCAATAATTTATTGGGTTGAGCAAGAGTTCAGTACATGGGGAAGTGACATTTTTACAGAGAGGGAGAGGTATTGTCCATATTATGCACCAGTGAGTCGTAGATCAACTTGTATTAGGCAGAGATTATGAGAAAAAACAATAGAAAATGAGTGTAAAAATTAATTGCCATACCTTTTCTTTCTACTCTTTATTAGAATTGAACATTGGTCTGCCTGGGGTGTGTCACATTTTGATATCATGAGAATTCTAGTCACTCTTTGTAGGTTCTGAAAGGATGGAGGAATATCAGAAGAGCATGGCTTTGCTCAACTTTGTTTTCAACTAGTCTTGGTTCAGGTGCCTTTATTATATGGAAATGGCTAAATTTAAAGGTTTAAACATAATGATCTGTTTGGTCGGGTTAATTGATTATTATTCTTATTCTTTAATTGGGGAAGAATTATATAGCGAAGTTGGTGATTTTTTTTTGGGTCCTTTATGCTAATTGACATCTTAAAAAATTATTTCTTTACTTCTGAATATTAATGAAACTCTTTTAATCAAGCATCTAACAGTCAAAGTGTTCAAAATTGTTAATACAAGTGTGAACAAATGTTCCAATATTTATGCACAAATGTCCTAATTATGGTGCACAAATGGGTGATAATTGGAGGTCAAGTATGCATAGAATGTGCAATTATTGGATGGAACAGGTTCAATTACTAGTGGTCTTTCCCTATGATATATTTATTTTGAAATGGTTAAAAAGAGGGGTTTAAAAAATGATATGCTTGCTCGAGTTAATTGATTCTTTATTTTTTATATTTAATAGTAACATATTTATTAATGTAATTATATTTTTATATGTTTTTTAATAAGCACAAATATTATTTGAAATTAGTTTTATATTATGGTTATGAAAATAAATATGAAGTTATATATATTTTTTAATGTGTAAATATAATTATAAGGAAATAAGAATTGTTCTATAATAATTTAATATTTAATTAATTGATATATAAGCATTAAGTAATAGATATAAATTAATATTTGAGATAGATATTTGAAATTCAAAGGGAGGGGATTAGTTAGTTTATTTGGCAATTCTATATTTAACTTTTATTTGATTAGTATGTTGTGAGTAAGTTGATAGAATTTAAATTTGGCAATGCAATAGTAACCAAAATGTATAGAGGCTAGTCATGAATGTTCTAGTGTCTAATATAAATTTGCATTCATCATAATCCACATGATGTAGTTCTACAAGTGTGGCTTTGTATTTGACTACTATCAGTTTTGAAACATGTTTCTTCATGTAAGTACTTGTATCTAAGATAAGGGTAGTCTTGAAAAACACTTCATAGATTTGTCATGTTTTGAGAGAAAGTTTTCAACTTCCTTCGCAACAAATCAAACTTCATAAGTGTGATACAATTATTTAAAATATGCAAAATGGAGATGCAAGTGCTTATGATGATAAATCAATGCAGTATTAGTTGATGTAATTTTGATGCATGTCTTATGATACTCTTGTAGTGAGAAGATTATAGATCTAATTGATAACTCTTTTAATTGAGCATTTTTTCCTCCTCTCTTTTTTTTAATATAAGTTCCTAGATCCTCAATTTAAAGTATTTGTCAAAAAATCCAATAGATAATGTTCAAACTATCAGAAGAATTAGTTTAGGAAGATAGGAAAGATATTTGAATTATGAAGACAATGTCACTTTGGGGTGGAGCCAAATCATTTAGCATCATCTTTGATGGATTCTCATGTATCCTAAGCTATCCCAACTGAAGATGCTCAATCTATAAATTTGTAAGATGAAACCCCCTCTTATAATGGCATTCCCTCTCTTGATGAGCTTGAATATTTAGAACCATTAGACACTAATGAAGCTTGTAATGAAGAAATGCAAGAACATTTAGTCAAACCAAAATCTTTCCATATGTGGGCCAAACATCTCCAACAAAGTTTGATAGATTTAAAACCTAGTGATGTACGTAAAAAAGTTACAAGAAATTCTTACAAAGAAAGGCAACGGGCTAATTCCAATGTTGCAGGTAACTTGGAGTCTATTGATGAACTCATTATCATTATGGACTTAGAACCAACTTCCTATCAAGAAACTAAGGATATTGCAATGTAGAGGCAAGCTCTACAAAATGAGTATAATGCTCTTTTGAAAAGTGGTACGTGAGAGTTGGTTGATTCTCCACTTTGTTGTAAACCTAATGATTGCAAATGGATCTTCAGAAATAAATATAAAGCAAATGGTTCACTTGATAAGCATAAAGATCAACTTTTTGCACTAGGTTATGCTCAAAAAAGGGCATAGATTATGATGAGACTTTTGCAAATACAATGAAATGGAATGACATTCATGCTTTATAGACCCTTACAACCCAAAATGGGTAGAGAGTTCATCAAATGGATATCAAAGTGCATTCTTGAATGGTGACCTCAAAGAAAATAGTATAGATGATTCAACATGAAGGCTATGGAATCAATGGTAAAGATCACTAGGTATGCAAGCTTATAAAATGATTGAAAGGTTTGAAACAAGCCCCTTGAGCGTGGTATGAAAAACAATTGAGCATCTCTTGAATGATGCAACACTTCTTATTAAAAGTTGATAGCATGGTCATCTATCTTGTTATTTATGTGGATGATTTATTTATAACTAGTAATAATGAGGTTTATATTCAGAATATTAAACAGTTGAAGCAAGAGTTTGACATGACTCGTTTTGGGCATCTTCATTACTATTTGGCTATTACGTTATTAAAAAACCCCAGTATATCTTCATCACCCAACAAAAATATACTAATGAACTTCTCAATAATTTTAGCATGGTTGATTGCAAACCACTTAGTACTCTTATGGAGCAAAATTTAAAACTAACCTAAAATGCCTCTACCTTATTGGTTGATGCAACTAAATATAGGCAATTTGTTTGCAGTTTGATTTATGCTACGACTACTCACCCAAATATTTATTTTGTTGTTGGAGTTCACTTTGATTCATGAAACATTGAAACTCATTGGTTAGTAGCCAAATGAGTTATTAGATATCTACAAGGCAGCCAAAACTATGGGTTCAAATATTCCTAGACAACATACTTTTCTTTGCTTGGATTTTCAGATTCACATTATGCATGTGATTTGGAAGATGGAAAGTCTACATATGGTTTCATAATGCATCTTGGGCCTGATTCATCCTTTGAAAATATAAGAAGCAACCAGTACCAGCCCATCCTCTGCATAAGCTAAATATATGGCAGCCTCTAAGGCAACTTGGAACAACTTATGACTTTGAAGAATTCTTGCACATTTGCAGGAACAAGTTTCATCCATGCCACTTTAATGGCAATCAACCTACAATCAGAATGGCTAAAAATCCAATTTTTCATGATTGAACCAAACATATCAACAAGTATCATTTGATTCGGCATCATGTAATAGATGTTAGTGTCCAACTCAAATATTATCCCACTATACGTCAGTCTGCAAATATTCTTACCAAAGGGCTTGATAGATAAAAGTTTGAGAAGAATGCTTGGTTTAACACCTTCAAATTAAGGGGAGGGATGTTCACATTTCAATCATCAAAGTTTTGTCTCTTTTGTTTCTATTTTAGTAGTTGTAATTTAGTTTCTATTTTGGTAGCTTGCATGCACTTCAACTTCTCTATCTGCCTCCTCTTATTTAAAGTTGTATGTATTTTTCTTTCTATGAAATGCAAAATAGATAATGAAGTTCTTTTTTTTTATGGAGGGTTTAGGAACCCGATAGGGGCCCACACATGCAACCTCTTCAGCTTAGAGCCAAGGACTGAGGGGCATCCACACCACCAAATTCACCTAGGGCACGATCCTGGCCTCATCCCTTATGATGTCGTAGCCTTGCACTCAGCAAGACTTGATCCCTGGAGGGCTCTTTGTGAGCCTGTCAAATTCACCAATAGACCAAGGGCGCATTGACAAATAATGAAGTTTCCTTTTTTCCATTTCATTTTATTATAAATCCTAGCCTGAATATTTTGCACCTTGGGCAATGACCAATCGATCAATGCCCTTATTCATAACAAGTCAAAAATAGGCACATGTTGGAGATATGACAATCAGAGGAACAGATGAGGTTGAAGATATGGTTAAATAGAGATTTTTGGGGGTTGACACGAAATATATTCTTTCAATCACATCTTCAATTCTCACAGCCATCGAATAGAGGGATATTAATGCTCCAAATCTTGGAGGTGTATGAGCACAACGACCACATGTTTGACCAAACAAAGCCCATTGTACAAGTGAAGGACAATGACCACATGTTTGACTAAACAAAGACCATTGTACAAGTGAAGAATCCTATCTTGTGCTTCTATTACAAACCCATTCATCCAATCATTCAACAAAGGTGGGAGAAGCTCAACACTCCCTTGCACACGGTTGCTCATGTATTCAACCCAAAGTGCTGCATGCAAATGCCTAACAAAATTTCTTTTTATAGAAAATGTTGAGATGAAAGCAAGGTTCATTAAAACAAATAAAAATATTTGTAAGAATTAAAGATGTTACTGCCATCTATTTTGGATAAAGCAAATTTACCACTTAAAGATTATCTAGAAGACAACAAAGTTAAATAGAGACAATTGCATAGGACAATCCAATATTATGGTGAAGTAGCCATGGGACTTATTCATTGGTAATCACACCACTCATTTGCCTTTTATTTCAGATTTCTAGTTCTTATGTTGCTATGAGGAACTAGTCTTCATACAAGCCATTATATTAAGAAAAAAATAAATTTACTTCTATGAGAGCAAAGTATTTTTTACTTACACATAGCACTAATGGGGTCCGTATTAATTGTGGGGAGATTTAAACAGATCAAAAAGTTCCAGTGAAGAGCAGTTTGCCATGAAATTTGAGGGTGATGATTACAAGCATAGACTAATCAGATTTTAATTTTAAATGCAATCATCATAATGATAATTTAAGTATACACATATACTAAATTTAAACACTTTCATGTTTCAATGCATTGTGTTTACTATTAGGTAGCTTATAATTTCAATAGTTATTTCTTATACATTCTTTATAACTAATTGTGGAGTACCATATATTTGCCCACTATCCACTTGTCCCTCCATTCCAAAAGTTTGTGGAACCATGAATTTTTGGAGTTACATTCATACAAATGTGTGCTCTCTATAAAAAATCAAACGAAAGGAAGTTCACTTGCTAGCGGAAAACAATATTTTTTGTAGTTGCATTCATACAAATATATGTTCTACACAAAAATGAACGAAAGGAAGTTCAATAGCTAGAGAAAACCATATTTAAAAAATATTTTATGATCAAGCTTTTGGTAAATTTAGAGGTCTATGTGGTCATGAGAGCTCAATCCAGGCTGTTGAAAGTTTCTCTCACACACTTTTGAAACATGGTCTACTTGTGTCAAACCCAAATTTTATTTAGAGTACACACAAATGAAATTTCAATATTATAGAAGGAACAGATACATTTATATTACGTAATCAAATTATAGATATCTAGATCAGAGATGAACATGGTCTAATTGGACCATAAAAATTATATCAAAAAGCAATGAAGTGCTCACCTTTTTGAAAAGGCAAACGAGATTCCATCAAATCAGCAACTTATGAATACATAGAGGTAACACAACAGGAACCTGTTGATAAATTAACATGCAAATTAACCTACACAAATTAACTATCATCTTCCGCATCAAATGGTAGAAAATTATGTTTGGTTGTGGTGGGGAGGTCCCAAACAGGCAAATCAAAAAAGGGTTGTTTGAGGACTTGCTCATGTGAATCACAAATCATTTCAACCAAATTGTAGATAATTGTTGCATCATGGATGAAGGCCTCTTGGACTTCCACCTGCACAAGGAAATTGCAAATATAAACATGCTAAACAAAAAATTCAAAGAAAAGGGTTCAACAGAGAAATTAAAAGATTGGGCACCTGCAATAAAAGATCCCTTAGAACATATTTGTAGCTATTCCCAGTTTGGGTTTCAGGCAGCGCTAGTGAAGGTGTGGGTTCCTTTATAGGGAGCTTAGCAGAAGCTGGTGTCCTCTGCAACATCTGAGACAAAGATTCCCAATCTTTTATTTCTCTTAAATATTTTTCCTTTAGATTTAGCAGGGCCAATTTTTTAGTTTGGCGGCATTGTTAAATGTACTGGTCATCATTGTGTTTTGACGTGGAAATTTTGGTCGGTATTGCTAAATCACAAACACACTGCTTCTTCCTTCTCTTGTAGACAAATCCATCATCATTCTCGACCTCCCATTCATCTTCCAAATCCAATGAAGGTTCATTCATATTATCTACCACTCAGTCAACATCTAGGCTTAAAAGCACAATAAACATAATCTATAGAGGACAAACAAGAAGAAAAGTATACATTTGATAAATAGATAGAATATATAAAGGATTCAAGAATGCTTTTTAATAAAAACTATTGTTGTTCTAAATGGTGCAATTTTTCAGGTAGAAATAATTAGATTTATCATTTTTAGAATGCCTTTAAGAATATGCATTGATGCCCCTGAGTGATACAGTTAAAAGAATAAACCACAACACTAGATTTTATAAGAAACAAAATAATTATGGTTACTACCCATTTGTATTTTTTTATTCATAAAATATAACATTTTAGAACAACTTTTGTTGTTTTCAGAGTTGGAGAAAGGGTCACATGGAACCGTGAAAGTATTAGAGATTATATTTTATTTTATTTTGGCGAAAAATCTTCAGGGGTTTTTGATGATTGGGTGTAGAGAGCCCCAAAACGTAGATAGAAAATGTCTCAGGAAAAAGAAAACCAAACTAGTCTTTCCCTAATGAATTCTCTATTCTAAACTTGGGATTTAACTAAATTTGCATTTCTTCCTTAACCAAATTTGGGATTCTCAACCTTGGATTTAACCAAACTAGTGGTCAAATATTTTTATTATTTGATAAAGACAAGAAACTTGGACACTGCTTGCAAAGAGGTTACTAACAAAAAATATTAAAATGAGCATGCATACATGCACATGCACACGTGCACACACCCACACCTCCAAATTCTGACACTAAAAGGGTTTGATTAAACACACTTAGCCAAGTCATTTAGTTTCTTATTTAGATGTTGAAAACAATCTTACTCCTTTGTAGGCAAGTTGCAATAGAGAACTTAATATTCTTTATACAATAAAAGTCAAAAAAATTTTCACATGGTTCTAAAACATTTCTGAACTTCACCCTTCTGATCTATTATTTCCTTGTAAGTTCATGTATTTGAGTTTTTAAAAGGAATGTCTATAAGATATTGCAACAAGTTTCCATTACGTATGCAAATTACCTATTAAGGGATGGTATTTCTTTAACACCATATATTTGATTAGTGCTGTCTAGAGATCTAAGAGATTTTTTATTCATTATACCCAACACAAAAATTATTTTCCATTAAATATTCATTTTTCAATTTTCCCCATGTTTCTATCCCACTTAATTTTCATACTAATATTTACCAATTAATATGTTTTCTTATTAGTAAATGAGGTGACTTTATTTAGGACCTCACCTTTTGATTCAATTGATCCCATGGCCATAAAGCTTGGACACACAGCTTAAGGTGCAACACTACAAAGATCAGAAAGCTAGCCAGGGTAAGCCAAAAGAGAAAAACTGTAAAAATTCAAACAATAGACCAAAAAACAAACCTAATGAAGCATCTAAAGAGCACAAAAAATAGCATTAAAAACATGGTACCTGTAGCCCTTCATAAACTATGGCAAGTTGAGGGTCTCAAAGCCCAGGGATTAATTAGCCACTTCTTTCCTCTCCCCAGAACTCTGAGTCCGTGTAGATCCCTATAGTGCAACCCTCATCAGTGCCAATCA
The DNA here is from genome assembly GCA_027943335.1 of Chamaecyparis obtusa. NCBI lineage: Eukaryota > Viridiplantae > Streptophyta > Pinopsida > Cupressales > Cupressaceae > Chamaecyparis > Chamaecyparis obtusa. The sequence continues at coordinate 2,130,096 of BSBK01001590.1, forward strand.
TGAGATTCATATCCCATCGACATGATCATCCAGAGACTAAATTTTTTCCTCAACAACTACACTCTTGACAGCTCCCTCTCCTTGGCCTTTCCTCCCTGCCTCTACCTTTAACTTCTCCCCCACATTAAACCTTGTTCTGTGACATAGGTGCATCCATCTTCACTTCTGAAAATTTTTCTCTCGAGAGCCACCAACAACTCCATCCTTCACCAACCACCATCACTCATCTTCCATGCTAAACCCTATTTCGGGAAGTAGGCACAACCATCTCCTCTTCAGAAACCATTTTTTCCCTCCACAACGACCAACAACTCCATCCTTCGCCACATCACTATCACCTTTCAACCATATATTTTCCAAACACTTACTCTATCTTAAACAAAATATTCCTTTAGAGTTCAAGGATTGTCACATGAGTATCAGTTTCTTTTACAAATAATTCCCATGCTCCTCTTGTCAAGTATTAACAACAGAGACTTCAATCCAATGTTTTCACTTCCAGCTACTTTGAAACCTTGATATTACTACATAGGTTTTAACAGTCAAATTGCATAATAATCAATCATACCCTAATAGCTTATTCCTTCTACTAAGATGGTAACAATCTTTTGATTTTATCAATTTCCTTCCCTTCTATTCTATCAGAACGGTATTCAAATAATTTGGTCTAATCCATTGTCTGCCTTGTTTTTCTTAAGGTTACTTTCAAATAATTCTACCTCTAACCTCTCGCAATCTCCATTGGAAGTAGGCATTATCCGATAGTCATGGATTTTGTCACCTTTATGTCAAACAATTCAATGTATCGATTTGGTTTTCAACTTTATTGGTTATTTCTAGAATTCTGCAAGTATACTTTTAAGGCATGGTGAGTCATTGGATGCAATCATTAAAACAAAATTACTATACTATGTAGGAGGTGGGGTCAATTGTGATGGTTGCTATAAAATTTAAATGTTATTTAATTCCTATATTTTCCCTTGTAAAGATCAAGTTCATATATAATGTGTAAGATGGGAGAAGATAAATGGGACTCTTGGCTAACTGCTTCAATAACTACTAAGTGATTTAAGTTTATAATCACACCAATGAAAATTACATTTTCTTCTTGATGATCATGTTGATGAGATATGAATCTCATGATTGCCACTGATGAGAAAAGTGTTGTAGGGATCTACATGGACTCAAAGTTCGGGGGAGAGGAAAGAAGTGGCTAATTAATCCCTCTAGAATTGGTTACTTCTAGAATTCTGCAAAGGCAATGGATTTTTCAAATTTATGGATAAATGCAATAGAGTACTTTCCATTAGGCCTCTAGATCTTGGGTGCCTATCTTCGTAGCCAAATCTTACAAAACCAAATATGCAGGAGTTTTGTTCCATATCTGGGCTGCATAAACAACAGTCACAATAGTGAAAGCTTTGAGCAGCTAAGAAAATAATTCAAGAATGGGAGAAAATAGTCCCATGCAGCCAAAACTATGTTTTTGTTGAAGTTTCTATTATACTTATGAACCTCAGTTTAGTGTTTAGGGCACATTCTTTATGGTCGAAAGTCAACTGAAATCAATCTAAATGCTTGGAAATGACATCCAGCACCTAGAATCAGTCTGAAATCACCCCGCCCCAGCTGAAGTCATCCTAGTACTTGCAAGCTTGATTCCAAATGAATTTATTACTTTATTAGTAAATTTCAAGCCCTGGTCAATGGATTGTATTTAATACACACTATTCCTTCCATTCACTTCTATCAAGAATAAAGCATTTAATCCATTCAACATTACATATAATCATTAGACAGTTACATTTCCTGACTGTGTACTAGAGGAATAGTCAGGAAATGTAACTGTATAAATGATCCAAACATTTGAATATAGTGAATTGATATCCTTGAGCACAAGCACCAATAATATCAAATAATGGAGATAAAGCACGGGCTAGGGCACGACACCAGTAGAATGCGGTCATTTCAGAGAGCATTTGTGATCAAATAAAATGCAATGCATTTGAAATTTGCAGTCGAATATGATGCCAGATGCTCGAAAGATGAAGAAATCACATACCTTCTCTCGTGCTCGGCTTTCACTCCTCTATCCAATCGAAATAAAAATGATGAGGCCATTTCACTTTTTTTTTTCATAGCCAAATCTTCGTTGTACCACACGAAGAACATGCCATTGGTTAAGTTTTGTAATTTGTTTTTTATGTAATTAGTAATTGGCAGATTAAATGCATATAACACCTTTATCAATTTAATTAGCATGTTATTGTCATATCAGATAAAGTATGTTTAAGGATTGTTGGGACTGGTCCTTTTGCGTGTATTAAACATAATAGAATTTTCAGCATATTATTATCAATCTATTTCTTTGTTCTAAACATGCCATTGGTTTAGTTTTGTAGATTTGTTTAATCTGTTAAATGCATTTTTCATGAGGAGGGGTCTTGTTCTTAGGAGATTGATGAAGATTGTGCACCTCAAAAACCAATTCATAAGGTACCAATCATGTTTCCTATTTGCTTATATTTTTGGATTGGTAAATCTCCTTATAAGTTTCATGTCCTTTCTTTTGATTACTATGGATGAGATATATATCTTACATTTAACATTCAACTTCTTTACATTTTAGAACATGTAGTGTGTTTTTTGAGGATTTTACCAAATCAACTTTTAACATAAACCGAAAACACCAAACTGATATCTTGCCCTTTCAACTTGACAAAATATTTGCATTTGACCAATAACTGCAAGCAACTAAATGATAAATCCACATACCTGTATCTTTGTAAAATACCTGGAACATCAAAAAGATGGCTAAGTGGCTGCCGCCATGATTTTTATCTACTAAATATGGGAAACAAAAACACCAAAAAAATTGAATAGAAAACATGATTGGTCATTTCAGAGAGCATTCCTGATCAAATAAAATGCAATGCCTTCTCTTGTGCTCGATCAACTTTCACTCGCTCATTTTCTCCCACTCCTTTTCTCTACAAATGAAATAAAAATGATTTGGCCATTTCAAAATAGTGAATCGATATCCTTGAGCACAAGCACCAATAACATCAACTATTTTGATATGTGAGTACCCTAATGTTGGCAAGAGTTCTTTTATTAATAAGATTACTCTGCAAGCTTGAAGAAGCGATATATTTTGGCAAATGAAGACTAGAAAGATGATGATATTCCTAAGATCATGGATGGACACAATGTTGCAGATAGAATGGGAAGACATCTTTCTAGACTGGCCTTGGATCCTTTGACAATTGGGGTAGGATCCAGACCCAGGCTAAAAAGATGTCTTCCTTTCTGTTGTGGAATTATCCCTTCTTTGGCTTGCACTCATTCCTCTTCTCAAAAATGGTTATCTAGAAACTTTGGATACTATTTCTCATCCATGCATGAAATGTGCTAGTGATCGTATAAAATTACTTTAGGCCTCCAGTATTGATGAGATGTACAAGTGTAAAATATTTTTGCAAGACTGGGATCAATTTGTACAGTGTACATAAATGCAAGGCGGTGATTATTCTTGATGATCGACAGGTAGCTAGGACAGTAGCTAGGACTAAAGATAAAATAGCTCAAGAGACCATCATAGGTTCTCTCTTTCTTCGGTCTATATTATTGACAGAATGTTTTACCTTTCATTAGCTCATCAAATCCGGGGATTTGAAAGAATTTAATAGAATATTTTCATGACAATGTATATTATTTATGTTGATGTTGCATGAATTTATCTACGTTGTACACTTGTAGACTATGAGGATGGTGATAAAGAAGCATGGTCATGCTTCTTTATCGCCATCCTCATAGTCTACAAGTGCACAAAGTAGATAAATTCGTGCAACATCAACATAAATAATATACATTGTCATGAAAATATTCTATTAAATTCTTTCAAATCCCTAGATTTGATGAGCTAATGAAAGGTAAAACATTCTGCCAATAATATAGACCAAAGAAAGAGAGAACCTATGATGGTCTCTTGAGCTGTTTTATCTTTAATGTCCATATCCATCGGTTTTTCAACACTTAATCATTAATTCTAATAGAAGTGCTACACATTCGACAGATAAAATGTCGGAGAAAACTAATTTACAACAATAGTTTCGACAGTAATGCTATACGTTCGACAGGGAATCTATCGGAGAAATAATGAAGGACTGTCGCTCTTCTGACATTTTAAGTGTCGCAAATAGAAATTTTTTGACAAAACCTATAACATTAATGCCATATCACCAATGGGTATATCTATCAAAATTAAGTGGAAACTGTTGCTATTCCAACAGTTATAATGTCAGAAAAGATATCTTTTCGACAGTTAATAGGTAATTGTGTTAGAATTCTGATGGATAAACCATAGAAAATGCCATAACGAAGCTATTGCTGAAATGCAAGTTTTCGATGTGATATGGTGTCGGTAAACTGATGGATACGTCTTCTGTCACAATTTCCTACGCAAAAATGGCAATGGACCCATCTGTCAAAATGCCGACAAATTAGCATTGCAAATCCAACAAATGGCCGTCGAAATTTGACCCCAAAAGTAGTAGTGAATTTATACTTGAAAGGTGAAATTCATGATAAGATTCTTATTGCTGAAATTTTTGTTGATGATATCATATTTGGAGGACATGATAATCTATGCAAATCATTTGCTGATGAAATGAGAAAAGAATTTAAAATGTCAATATTTGAGAGATTAAATTCTTTCTTGGTTTGCAAATTTTACAACAAAGTGAATGTATTTTCATTACACAATCAAAGTATATCAAAGAAGTATTGAATACCTTTGGTATGGAAGATTCAAAATTTGTTGGTACACCTATGGTTACAGGATGCAAATTAACAAAGGATGATCAATCAACTGAGGTAAATCAGACATTATACACATCAATGATTGGTAACTTGATGTATGTTGTTCATAGTAGACTAGACATTACACATGCAATTGGGATTGTAGCAATATTTTCTAATAATCCTAAAGAATCACATATGAATTTTGTTAAAAGGATCTTGAGATATTTGAAGAACACTAAAAACTATGGTTTATGGTAAAATAAAGAGGGCAATTTTGAACTACAAGTTTACACCGATGTAGATTAGGCTGGAAACATTGATGACCAAAAGAGAACTACTGGTGGAGAATTATTTTTGGGAGAAAGATTAGTTACTTGAATAAGAAAGAAATGAGGATATATTTCTTAGTCCACTTCTGAAGTGGAATATATTGTTTCTACTGCTAATTGTTCAAACATTGCATGGATAAAACAACTCTTGGAAGGTATGAAAGAAGAGATCACTAACCCAATGCTAATATAATGTGATAACACCAGTTCTATAAACATTTCTAAAATTCTAGTGATGCATGCAAAGACAACATATATCCATAAAGTATCACTACTTGAGGGAACAAGTACAAGAAAAGTAAGTGAAACTGGAGTTTGTGAAATCAAAAGAACAACTTACAGATATATTTACCAAACCCTTACCTAAGGACACATTTGAGTACTTGAGGACTAGACTAGGGGTCCATCCCCTATTTGTCAGTGACTAAGGTGTTCAAGATGTTGCATCAAACTATACTTATCATAATATCAAATGATGTTGATACATATTGTTCACACTTTAGGTCTCCTAAGGTTGTGAAAGCTAGAAATTGAAGAACAAAATGGTACTGCATATCGGTACATGAAGGTACTTGATTTGAACTGAACACTAGAGATAATATTTTGGCTATTGCAGATATGTTTATTCTTTTTGGCATTGATGTCAAAGGGAGAGAAGATTCAGTGAAATATTATAAGGGTGAGAAGAAGAAACATGGGTAGAGAAGAAGATCAAATCTGCAGGGAGAGTCTACATGGAATACTGTGTAGTGATTAAACATATTAAAATGACAAGCTAGAAAGATCTTACTAAGCTACTATATTTTTTTATATAGTTGTAGAACATATGTTTAGTATTCTATGGCATAATTAATACCGTGTTTCCATCGATGCCAAAGGGAGAGATTGGGAGAGATTGATAACCTACAACTGATTGAATATCTTGATGGAATGAATGGACAAGTGAAAGATGTTGATTAATGGTCACCAAGATACTAAAGTGGTATGTAAGACAATTAAATAAGTCAATGTATTCTCATTGATGTCAACTAAGTTTTGACTGTACTTATCATGATGGTTACAAACATATAAAGAAGGGAAATGGTAAAGGAATGAGATATCTACTTAAAGATGAGATGGATATGAAAGATATGGATATGGTATACATTGGGTAACTTATTGATGAGTCTATGGAATCATGTTGTTGACTTGATTGCATTACATGATCTTGTTATGTATTGAAGATCAAAACTGAACAATTTTATGTGGTCAGTAAATGAAGAGTTCTATATATACCAAGCTAGTGTAGTGTATACCGAGTATAGTATTAACCGAGCAGTTAATCACCAACACATTCTATATTGACTAAGTGAAAGAAAATTTAAAAGTTTATAACAGCCAACTAAATTAATGAGCTGAAAATTTTCTTATGATTTTGAGGTAGAAGATAAATTTTTCTATGATGATCTAACAACTGAAAAAATTCAAGATTGATCGGATGAAGGAGAATGAAATGTGTTAATGAAACAACTACTAAGGAAGGTTAAAGCAAAAAAATGAATGATGAAGATTAAGAGGCAAAATCTAATAGATGAAAAGAAATGGTTTATGTTGTCTATTTAAAGAAACATGAGATTCATTATTGAGTCTGGAATTATTGATAGTGCAAGAGAATTCACGTGAAAGGTCTATTTTCATGCACCATTGATCAAACTGGTTGAAGACAAAACTAAGTTGAACTATAGACATTACTGAGCATTAGAGAAGCATACACTGAGTCAAATAAAGTTTGAGGATATGAAGGATTGAATTATTTATTGATTAGAGGAGGTATTTTGAGCTTAGGATAGATCTAAAAATTAGAAAATCTTAGTTGTATTTGAATCAGAACATTACTATATCAGTTTAACCATTGCTATAGGAAAATATCTTAACCAAGTGGGACTTAATAGTCTTTTTGTATTTCAATATGACCTTCAATGAATGTTGATTGTTTTCTTGTTGACCCCATAGTGAATGCTAGTTAAGGGAGGACTATTAGTGATAAATCCTCTAACTAGGAGATGTCTTATAGTGTTTTTTGTAACCTTTAATAGGGTTGGCTCCTAGCCGAGCTCACTTCAAAAGAGTGAATTATTTTGGGTTACCGCTCCCAGGTGGTTTTTCCCCTAACTGGGTTTCCACATTAAAAAATTATGTGTTATGTGTTAATGATGTGTTGAATTGTTATTTTTCTTTACACATTTTCATAACTGGACAGATTGATGAACACAATATTGAATTTACTGTCAAACGGTAGATGAAGAGAAAGAAACTATTGATATCTTACCAAGTTGATTATCTGATTGAAAAGTTTTTAAATATATACATCTCAGAGATTTGGGACTATAGGATAACAATACTTAACAAATTCACCCCCCTCCCCTCTCAATTATCTAACAAATGGACACTATAACAAGAGGTGGCCCACTCTTTCCTCATTCTCCATGTACAAATGACATATACTAGGACCTTAATACCTATTTTTTTAAGCCTATCACCAATAAACACCCACCCATGAAGAGAAATCCAAAGAAACTCCCTAGCTTTAGGAGGAACACTCTTATTCTAACAAATGGCTTTTGACCATTTCCCAACCCTAATACTCATTCGATGAACCTCATAACCAACTTTATAACTATATACACCTGATTTAGATGCACATCACATAATTTCATCTTCCTTGACTGATATTTTTTTCCTTTCTTTTTAGCATCTCTTATAGAAGTTGATAATCCTTATTAGATGGAATGACCTCATCAAATGGACTCCATACAAAATCACAATTATCACTCTTTTTCCTAACTATGTAATCAACCACATGGATCCCAAACTTCCTTTCTTCTTCCTCCACCCAATATCAATTGATGACACAATCTATTATGGTCACTTCTCCATTCGAGCAGTCTCTCCAAAATCTTGCCCCTTTTCCATTTTTCCATGTAAGGTGTTTAATAATAATTTCTTAGCTCTCCCATATAAATTTCTATATTGTTGACCCTCTAGAAGAATTTTCCATTGTAATTATTTTTTTAGAGTCATCAGATTCAATGTACTTTTTCCACATTATTCTACACCACACCTTGTAGGTGATTTGAGCATTTTATTATTTAATTTAGCCACTAAGGCTAAATTTTATAGCTCTATTTTCCTTAGCCCAACATCTCCTTATATCTTGGTAAGATAGGTGATATCCTAGTTTATGAGTGGAATATTTGTATTCTCCCTTTCTCCTACCCAAAAAAATTTCTTCAAAAACATTTCCAAATAGGAGATGGCCTTATTGGTATTTTTAGAGCACAATATGACATGAATCGGGACTGTTAACAATACATGAAATTTAACCATTAAGATTATTCCAGCTTGCAATAACCCTTTATTTGTCTAGGAAGTTTCCTTTAACTGAAATTTATTAATAACCTCTTCCTAATGATTGGGTCAGCATGGACCACAAGAAAAGGAGCTCCTAAATATTTGGAAGAAAATATAAGATAAGGAAGCCTAAGTACCTTGAAATATTTTTTTGAGTTATTTTATTGTTATTAAAGAGATATATTACTGACTTATCTTTGTTCATGATTTATCTAGAAGCTATAGAATATTCCTTCAAAGTAACTTTAATTACTTCAACTTCTTTAATTGAAGCCTCTCCAAACAATATGACATCATCTACAAATTGAAAGTGAAAAATTGGATCTATTTCTTTGTTGACCATGTAATTCCCTTCCACAACCTCAAATCCCTCCTTGATTTTATTTACTTAAAATTCTATTTGATACCTTAAAAAATCCATAAAGTGAGTCATTCAATACTATTGAAAATCTTGGAGAGGAAATGCAAGTCCAAATAACATCAATTCATTTTCATAAAAGTCAAATATCTTAACACTACTAGTATGAATTCTCTACACAATTTGTTAGATGCCTTACTAACATCAATTTTTGTGACCATTCCTTTAAAGAGATATTCTTTAATTAAATGTACAATTTTTGAAGCAATAATGATAGCGCTTTCTATATTGTGGCCCAAAGTGAAGCCAATTTTCTCCTATGAAATTATCTTGTCCAAAATTCTCTTAACTCTATTCGCCAAGGCCTTTGAAATGATTTTTTATATTAAGTTACACAATGAAATGGGCCTAAAATCACCCAATGTTTCACATACTTATTTTTTGGGGATGAGAATGATAAATGTATTATTCATACCTCTAATAAATCTTCTTCCTCTTCTAAAATATTCCTCCAACTGTAACACATCTACCATAATAAAGTGCCAATAGCTCTAATAAAATTACTCTGAGATGCTATCAGGGTTTGGGACCTTATTAGGAGGAAGCTGGAACACAACCACCTTTATTTCCTCTATCAAAAAGGTCTCGACCAACATAGCATTATCTTATTAGTTGATAATACTTGGGATAAACATTGAAAATATCCCCCCAACTTGAAATATTTGGTTGGGTTTCATCTCCCAAAATGGAATTAAAGTATTTAATTGTCGCCCTTCCAATGATTTTTTTGTCTTCACTCTAATGACCATCTTCTAATCCGATTCCATCTATTATGTTCAAAGATCTCCTCACTTGAATAGATGCAAGAATTTGTTTGTATTTACATTTCTTTAAACTTGCCACACTTCTTATGTCTTATCCTTCAAATATAACTCTTCCCTCGTGAACAACTCTATAAAATTTTCCTTTAGTTCCTTTTCCTTAAAATAATCTCCCTTAATCATATCATGGCTAATTATTTTGTCATTTTAGTTACTCAGCTTAGTTTTACTAGAAACTTCTCTATGAAAATATTTTTAAATGTCCACTTATTCCATGCTTTCATTTTTTTCTATTATAATTTATTTTTTCCATAAAACAAAAGTTGATTGTGCCTCTAAAGAAATTACTTATCTTCCACCACTCTTCAAGTTTACTTATGAGTGAATCATCTCTCCACCACATAGATTAAAATTTGAAATAACCCTTACTAAATTTATCATTATTTCCAACCTCCAAAAACACCGAAAAGTGATAAAAAAAAAAATTTAAAATAGGTAAAATAGAAGAAGAAAGGAAAAAAGTATTTACTACTCAGTATTGCCAAAGTATTTATTTCTTAGTATTTACTACCCATTTTTAGGAACAACATCCATGTGTCCACTTGATTCTACAAATTCTCCAAAATATGCCATCACTCTATTGACCTTGGTAATATCACCACTTTTCTCCCACGGATTCAAGTTTCCCTCCCCCATGTCATTCCCCCTCACCCCCGCCTGCCACCCCCATCTCAAAATTATCAACTTTTTCATTAATCTTTACACAAAAGGGCCTTTTATCTTTGTATGGGGGCCATAGATATTATGTAATGCCCTGCCAGGGAACCCAAGAGAATCTAACCTAAAACATGTCACTAATTTTACAAAATAATTTTTTCTTAAGTGTTTACAAAAAATGATGATAACAATGTGGAAACAATACAACCATAAGATATAAAAAAGTATATAACTATAACTCAAATACAATTAACAATCCTCAAGGGTCCCATGAATATAATTACATATTACAAGTTAATTATTTAGATTAAGAATAATTACAAAGATCTCATGTACAAATAAATAATAAGTACATCCAATACCATAAGGTATACATAATGAATTAACTATTAGAAATAGGAAATACTAAGAGGGGGGGTGAATCAGTATTCTACAAACTTTAACTTTTTTCCAATTATGGATATAATAGATTATCTTAACACATGCTTAACATAAGAAGATAAACAACATGCATAGCAATAAAACTAAAGAACTCATAACACATTATTTGTTCTCGAGGAAACCCTGGCCAAGGGAAAACCTCGGTGGGGATGGTACCCACAAAGATCCACTAATCAAAAATATCCTGTTAAGGATGTTGACCCTTTCAGGAGTCTATTACATGCATACAGTGTCTTAGTCTTGATTAAGGGACTATAGGCCTTGTTAGAAGCCTCAACCCTGTTAGGAGTTGGCAGTACAAAATGTGATTACCAAATGAGCCCACTGCCCAAACAAGTAATGTATAATATTTAATGATTACAAAAGTAGGTCAAGGTACATAACCTTATACTGCTTGCATCAATATCTCTTCACTTCTCTTTCACTATTTCTATTACATATACATCATATATCTCGCATCATATCACTTCTTGATATCCTTCTTACAATTTACAATTACATTTATACAAGTTATTAAGGCTAATAACTTTTTAGTCGGCTACCATATTACAAAATAACTTTACCCAAGGGTTAACATCTAGGATTTCATCCCTTTATATTGTTAATTCATTTTTTTGATAAACAAAATAATCCCTTAACTCTTTATCAATTCTATCTTCATATTCTGTCTTGTCGGCTTAACACTGTCTTTAGAAAAACTGTCATAACTTCTTTCGTACATGCGGTATTGACTCGCGCTCTGAGATGAGTCTTCAATATTCACCATAGAGTCTATGTTCAAGTGTGCAAGCACTGAAATTACTCCAATCAACATCGCAAACCAAAATTGTCTTCAGGTTCACTGGTAAAAATACACTGTCTCATACTTAGACAATTTTGCATTGCGCTCTGACATACTAGCTCTCTAACTTGTGCGATCTTCATGTAAATCATATGTTTCCATAATGAAAACATCTATGTAACCAACTTAGCCAAATTTCCAACAATCTCCCCCTTTGTCATTGCTGGAAACATATGAGAAAATTGGCTAAGTCTTACAACTTCAAAATCTCAAAATTGTGGCCATAATACAAAATATATATGTACTGTCCTTATGAATTTATTAATATTTTCTATATATTGTACTCCCCCTAAGATTATGTATCCTTATCAAATTTTCTGCTATATATCTCTCCCCCTTTGACAATAATGACAAAAAAGGTAAGGAGGGTAACAAAACTGTGTTCACAAAAAGGTTATACCTTAATTCAATATTGCAAAGCCGGTAGGCTTGCAACACAATCTACAAAATTGATCTTCATAGCCTCTAGCTCTTTCTCCCATGATTTCTTAATATAATCCACCACACTGAGTAGTGCGCATAATCCATAAGATGCTATCTCACATGCTTGGAGATTCTCAAAGCTAAACTTTTGAAAAGATGTCTTAGCTGAAAGACATTCTTCCAATTTTCCTTCAATAGTGCTCAAGTTTATAGAAATGTGTTCTCTCAAAAGAGTGAATCTCTTCATTTTCCTATCCTTTTCATCTTGCAAAATTTTGATCTCATCAGATATCTTATGAATTTTCTACTCAACATCAGATACCTTCACATTAGGGCTTGAAAGAAGGTTTGTTTCATTTTGAATTTCTGCTTCCTTCATCTTCATCTTCTGATCTTCTTCTACTGCTAAGTTTTTTGATTTTGTACACTGAATGTACAAATATTTTCCTCTTTCCAAGTTCTTCCTCAAGTCCTTTATATAGATATCTATTAGGAATAGTCCCAAGAGATAACTGAGAGGGGGGGGGAGGTGAATCAGTTATCTACAAGTTTCAATTCTTTATCCAATTAAGTATACTTAAACATAAAGCATAAACACAATAAAATAACACATGAACACAACACCAATATTTTGGTTACAGGGAAATCCAAATAGGTAAAAACCCCGGTGGGACTTGATACCACTAATATTCTATACTAATGTATAATGATTCTTGCTAGAAGATCCTTTACCCTGTTAGGAGTAGCTTTACAATATATTAAGTACATTAGACCTGGTTAAGGGTCAGACCCTGTTAGGAGTCTTTTACAATAGTCCCTGTTAGGGGAGAGGACGCACTGTTTGAGAGCTCACTGCTCAAATGGTTGAAGGCTACAACCTTCTGAATAATAGATACACACTATATCTGGATCTTGGTGAACTGTGCTTTGACCTGTTGTCTGGATCAGTTCCAATGAATAGCACAAGTACTTTACTTGGTCACATAGACCTTCTTCTGATGGTTCCACCACTTCACACACTCTGCTCTGCTCTACTTAATCAACCATGAACCACACTTCAGCAATCACAAATGACTACCTATAAATATCTTTTTTCCAAATGATATAATCAAGTCAGACTATTAGAACCACCTTGAAATCATATTAGAGAAACCATAATAAACTCCAAAAAACATTCTATCAGCTCTACTATGGGCGCAACACATTCTGGGACCTGTTCATATAATATAATTGTAGAAGCACGCTACACACTATCGGCTCTACCAAAATAACTAGAATTTTCTCTGTAAGCTGAATTAACTCATACGCTCTTAAGAGAACATCAATAACACTTCTCAGAGCTTAACTCCAAGGGTGTATATCCTCAAGATAGGCACAACTCAAGAAATAATAAAATCTATGTCGACTCTTCTGAACAAACACAGGAAACTGCTACTTGCAAATAGCGACTGTATAACTTCACTTGTGTTCATCATCAAACCATGCATCCATGAACTTAACATCACTAACATGTCTACAACATATATCCTAGGGTGCATGCCCATAAGACAACTGTACAGACAACCATACACAGAACACTGCCTGTAACTCTGTCAAGAACACTACTGACACAAGCTGTTGTATAACTCTCTGTACTCACATTCAACCTCTGTGCCCAAGATATCATGTTGATATCATGTCCATGCAACATATACAGAAGGCTTACTACATAAGACTTCCATGCATACTAATTTCCATATGTTGTCATCAATGACAAACATACATTCAGTATTGGCCTGCTGGCAAATCTCCAACAATCTCCCCCTTTGGCATTGACAGCAACATGTGGACTGAAAAACCACCATCAACCCAAATGAATAATTCTTTCATAACATTCTCTAGTTCCTCTTCAAAACTTCCCCAAAGATGAATCCTCCATCTGCTGCAATATTTTCTAATATTCTTCATTTCCTCAACTGAACTGCTATCACAACTGAATACTGCTCCCCCTAAGTATATTACTCCTTCTATTTTTCATGACTCTATATACTACTCCCCCTTTGACATCAATGGCAAAGGGCACCATTAATTTTAAGCATCAGTACTACTCCAGAAGTAGAGTAGTCAACCTTCCATCAGTCCCAGAGGACTGATGTCATTCGTGCTTCCTTCTAAGAAGAATCAAGGAAGGGAATTAATCTCAACTTCCCCCTGAGATACTCAAAAGTATCCTTAGGCAAGGGCTTTGTGAATATATCTACCAACTATTCTTTAGTACTCACATAGTCCAACTTGACTTCTTTCTCTATCACTTTCTCTCTTAGGAAGTGATACTTGATATCAATGTGTTTTGTCTTTGCATGCATCACAAGGTTCTTTGACATATTGATAGTGCTAGTGTTATCACAGTGAATAATAATAGGATAATCAATCTAAATTCCAAAATCCTTTATCATCTGCTTGATCCAAACAATTGTAGAGCAATTCAGGGTTGCTACAACATACTCCGCTTCTGCTGATGACTGAGAAATACAATTTTGTTTCTTTCTTGTCCAAGTGACAAGTTTATCACCAAGAAACACTGCTCCTCCTAATGTACTTTTTCTGTCATCAACACATCCTGCCCAATCTACATCAGTGTATACATGAAGCTCAATATTTTCTAAATTAGGATACCATAGACCATAGTCTATAGTGCCTTGTAAGTATCTGAATATCCTTTTTACTGCCATGAGGTGACTTTGTTTAGGCTCTACTGCAAATCTTCCAACTATGCCAACTGCATTTGAAATATCAGGTCTAGTCTATGTAAGATAAATCAATTTACCAATCATACTCATCTCAAATTCATTTTGCATCTCCTTAGCAAATTCAGCACTAAGTTTGTCATTACCTCCAAAGATAATGTCATCAACAAATATAGCTACAAGTAAAAAACCTTCAGATGTCTCTCTAATGAATAGATTACAATCTGCTACTCCTTTCTTGAATCCAATCTTTGTTAAGTATCCATCTAGTCTCTCATACCATGCTCTAGGGGCTTGCTTAAGTCCATAAAGGGCCTTCTTCAATCTACATACCATATCAAGTCTATTTGATAAGATGAATCCTTCAAGCTGCTCAATGTATACTTCTTCTTTCAAATCTCCATTCAAGAATGCTGACTTGACATCCATCTGATATACTTTGAATTTTTTGACTGTAGCATAAGCTAGAAACAACTTAATATCTTCTAATCTACTCATAGGTGCAAATGTGTTTGAATAATCAATGCCCTCTCTTTGCGCATAACCTTTACCTACTAATCTTGCTTTGTTCCTTACTATTGTACCATCTTCATTCATCTTATTTCTGAATATCCACTTAGTACCAATCACATTCTTATCACTAGGTCTTGGGACCAGTTCCCAAGTGTCATTCTTAATGATCTGATCAAGTTCTTCTTTCATAGCATCATGCCAATCTAAATCTTTACATGCATCTTCAACACTTAAGGGTTCAATCTGAGATAATAAACATACCACATCATTGCTAGCTGAGTTCTTTGCTTGTGATCTTGTCAAGACTTTTGCGCTCTGATCTACAATGATGTCCTTCTTGGAATGATTTCTAGATGTAAACTTTGGAACCTTAGTTGTTGCTGACTCATCAGCCTTAGGATTTTCTTCCTCACTTGTCTCAAGGTCATTGAATAACACATCAATGCTATCAAACATGTCTTCAATTACTATCTCACTAGTGGAGGGTCTAGGTTCTTCTTCAATCATGGGTGAGTAATCATGATATCTTTCTTGAATCATAAACTTTTCATCAATCTTTACATGAGCACTTTCAATGATCTTTTTCAATCTTAAATTGAAACATCTATAAGCTTTACTTTTAGTAGAGTAACTAAGAAAAATACCTTCATCACTTCTTGCATCAAACTTGCCTACTGCTTCATCCCTCTTGATTAGCACTTGCTTCCAAAGATTTTGAAATATTTTATTGTGGGATCATTACCAAACCATAGCTCATAAGGTGTTTTGTCAGTGCCTAGCCTTAGCTGAATTCTATTGATTGTGTAGACTATTGTATTGACCGCATCTCTCCAATAGGTGTGGGAAACTTTTCCTTCTATCATAAAGGTGCGCGTTGTATGCACCCTAAAATGGTCGCCTAGACTTTGGGCCCCCATTCAGCAATTTATCAAATCACTGAATCAATATTTTCAAAATTAGCATTTTATCAATCATATCAATTTCTTTGATCAAATTCTATTTTATCATTTTCGATTATTTGTCTTGGGCTAACCATCTTATCCTAAGTCTTTATTTATTAAAAGGAATATTTCCTCCCTTTTTAATAAATAAAAAGCCCCCACTTTTCCTCTTATCCTAAGTTGCACAAATAAAGCATTATTCTTATTTTATAAAAAGGGAAAAAGCACTTTTTGTCTCATCTGGGCACAAAAGTCAACTCTTATTTTCCCATTGGAGGATATTTGTGCACATGGATTGCACCTCTTTGATGCTCCACCATTGATTAAATCTTTTTCCTCTTAATCTCCATGGTCCATTTCTCCTCATTTCTTATAAAAGAAGAGCTCTCTTCCTCATTCTAAGTCATTTTCTTTTATGCTAATGTTATGCTGCAGGTTTTCTAGGTTATTTGGAGCTCTTTGAAGACATTCTTGCATTCAAGCTTTGAAGACATTGTTGTTGCATTTCATTTAGCTTGTTTTCTTGCTTTCATAGTTGCATAATCATGGCATTCTTAGTATAGACTTTCTTTATGCTATAGATTAATCTCACATAGTTTAATTAGGAGGGATTGTAAGACTTGTACTTTCCTTTCATAGCCTAGTTTGCACTTTTATTTTCATAGATTAGCTTGCATCCTCATTCTTCGCTTACTTGCATTGCATTTCATTTGATTCTTAAAGATATTGGCATTCTTGCCCTTGTCCTCACTTGAATCTCTTATTGTGTGGTTGACTAGCAAGGTCATTAAGTTTATTAGCTCTAGCTGAGAGCAATTTTAAATCTTACAACTCCATACATAGAGAGCTATGGATCAATTTTTGAGACCTCATTCTTGAGTGTTCTTGATTGTAAGGATTCATAGAAGTGCACTACTTTTGTGTATACATTTTTGGCGCCCACTGTGGGGCAGAACATTAGCGTTTTGTCCTTTATCTTTTGCATTTTCGTTAAATTTTTCATCAATTTTTGGCCTTATTTTCGGTCTCTGATTTTTTGTCTCAGAGTGTCATACTACATCTTTCACCAGTGTCATGTGATAGTTTCTTGTATAGTAGTGTGACACTTTACTAGTTAAAAGTGTCGCACTATTTGACAGAAAGTGTCACACTGTTTGGTATAAATTGTCGCTTGCAGATAAGGCGCATTGTCGCATTAGGCTAAACTGTCACCCCAGTATACAAAGAAGTGTCGTATGACATTTATGGTGACTATACTATTTCTTGTACTTGGCAGTGGGTTGTTTCTTAGTTTTTTTTATTTTTTGAAAATTTCATCATTTTCAGAATCTGTGCCACTCTAGAAAACTGGCACCCATTTTAAAAAAAAATTCACATACGGTATCAAAAATTTAAGTGTGATATATTGTTGGAAAGCTATTTCCAAGCCTATTCTAACCATGTTGGTTTTATTTTCAAATTTTTCTATTTGATCAGCTATTCTACTTGCATATTATCTTATTTTTTATGTGCTAACCATTGTGGGGCTAACAAGTTGTGCTTGTAGGTGCTCTCATTGCTTGAAATATTTTTCCAAAAGAATGCATGTCAAAGCTTCAAATGCACAAGGGATACTAACAGTTTTTGTAGGGCTGCCCAAAGCATAAAAACTCAATCAAGTGCTTGTTGTTTATTTCATTTCAAATTATGGCAATTACTAGTTGTTTCATTTCATAGGAACATAATATCTTGTTGTAGGAATTCTTGGGTGGTAGGAGAAGTATGCTCTTCACCCTTGTGGTGAACCAGAAAATCTTGACACATCTTTGGATTTTGAAAGTAAGAGGGTAATTGAACATTTTCTTGGTGTGTTTGGGAGAAAACTTTGGGATAAGGGAGTATGCTCTTCACCCTTGTGGTGAAACAAAATTCTTGAATCTCATAAGTTGATCCATTCTTTGTTTAGATCTTTAGAATCCTTTAGCGGGCCTACTCTTGAGAAATCAAGAGGAACAACCCAAGTGGGGACAAGCTTATTGCTGACTATTCCAACCCACTATAAACTCAAGGCTATCAAGGACACAAAACCTTGGTAGATGTAGTGCTTATCTTCGCTTGATGTGAGTACTTGTGGGATTGTGACCATGAGAAAAGTATTGAGCAAGAATGCTTAAGGTACTCTTGAGGCCGTGAGGTCTATTACTTGCCGCAAGGTAAGGAGTCCCTTTGGGGAGCAAGAGGGGTGCTAGGAATAGAAGCCCTTACTAAGAACCATAGATAGAGGCCACCTTATTTTGCCACTTAGCTTCTTGGTGCAAGGATTGATCCAAGTGGAATAACCCGAATCACCCCAAGATTACTCACCATCTGTGTTCCTTTGGTTGTGTCATTGGCACTTCCACGACAAAGCCAATATCTATTGTGGGTAACCACTTTGTGTGAGGCAATGAGACATCAAGTGTGGGCCAAGTTGTTAAGTATTGAGCCATTATCTTTTTAGGCTAGAAAGTGCTTGAAGTGTTCTCATTGTGATCTACCCATGTAAACATTCTCAAACATCAAACATCATGGTAGCATTCATAGGATTTTATTGCTTTGATATCACAATTGTTTGTCTTGGCAAGGTTTCTTTTGCCCTTGTTTCAAGTGTTTGATGACATGTTTGATCACCTACTATTTGCAAACTTGTCTACTTCCTGATATTATTGTGCTTGAAACCAAAAAATTGTACTTACAACCTACAACATTGACCAAATTTCTTTCCAAACTAATTTTTTCATGTTCACTGGTCAAGAGTCGCACTACTTGCCTGGAAACTATCGCACAAACTTATTTTGTTGTCTCACAGTTGTTTGCAATCTGAAGCTGATTCTTGCCATTCTCAATCTTCCTTGGTCAATCCAGGTTGGATCTTAGGTGCCATGACATGTTGCTCAACATCCAAATGAACTCAAATGGTATCAATTTTCACAAAATGACTCTTAGTCTTCTTTCTTCTGCTTCTTCGATGTCTTCCTAGTCTTCCATCTTCATCCTTTCTCTTCTTCCTTCATGATTCTTCCTAAATTCTTCATGTCTTCTTGATTCTTTTCCTCTTATTATCTAGTCTATCTTCTTCTATTCATCTCATCTATTCCATTCTTCCATGCTTGATTCCTTCTCTTCTACAACAATGAATTTCAACTATCTTGTTACAAAACCTCTCTTGAGAATAGATGATCTCGAACTCATTGCTCAATTCAAAGAATTTTATTCCTCCAATAGTCCTTCTGGATATCTCATGGTTGACAAACTTAAAGAAAAAATAAAAGAAAAGATGATTGAATCAGATGTCTTTGCTAGGATCATAAACATGATCATATCATGACCTCCTTCTTTCAAACATTCTTCATCTTCTAAGTCTTCTCATTCTTCTTCATCTTCCAAGTCTTACCATGACTCTTCTAGACATTATTTGAATTCTTCATCTTCCAAGTCTTATCATGACTCTTCTAGACATTATTCGCATTCCTCATTATCCAAGTCTTCTTCCTCCCCTAGGTCTTCACTTTCCTATTCTTCAAAATCTCATTCCTCTTCTACTTCTCCCAAGAGTCTTACTCCTCAATATGAGCAATATAGTAATCCTTGTGATACCTCTCTCATGAAGAGTGACACACCTACCTTTGATGACTATGATGACTATTATGATGGCTATCATGATGAACCATATAGTCATACCTATGAAACTTCTATTCCTAAAAGTCCTCCTCGTCATGTTCTTGTGCTTACTAGAAATGGGTCATCACATTGGATAGATCACGATGGTGATCCGTATGACTCTGATTTTGAAAAAGACTTTGATGAGTTCTGTGAACAATACCTTGATGATGATCCATCTACTTCTATTGAGGAATATAAAATGTACCACGCTGATTTAAAATGTAAATATTATAAGAATCATTCCTCTAAGAACATTCATGTTGAAAATAAAGATTACACTCTCAAGAAAGATTATGTTAATGATGGACCTTTGTCTTGTGATGGTTCCCTTCCATCCCCTACTTCCTCCAATAGTCATACATTTCCTAAAGCTTCCGAGTCTTCCAAACCTTTCACAAATCCTTCATCCAACAAAAATCTTAATACTTTTCATGCAATTCCCTATAGTTATCCTCAAGAGATACATCTTAAAGAAACTCAAGCTAACCTTCACTTGGCTACAAATACTTTCAATAATGCTAAACCTAAAGATCCTAAGAATTTATGCGCTATAATTCCTACTTCAACTATTCCTTCACCATCTCTTCCAAAGTCTTCCATACAATTCCAACATGCTTCCTTGTCCTTGGAAGTGGCTTCATGTCAAGAGGACTCTAAAAATAAAGAAAAGAACATAAAGAAAGATCAAGAACCCTCCATGTCACCCAATCCTTTTCATGATGTCTCTCCTCCGTCTCTTGGTTCTTTTGATCCTCTACACCCTTCCGCCTTCATTCCACCATGTCCTGAGTCTTTTCCTAAGCAAGATCAAGATACTACTTATGCCATTGGGCTTATTGACAATCAAGATGACCTTACTTCCATTAAGGTTTTTGAAAATAGTGTTGTTACTCCCAATGTTAAGCCTATTGAAAATCAAGAAAAAAATGATGCACTTATGCTATCCAAAGCAACTTGTCAAGATCAAAGTCTTCCATCTTCTTGTTCTACCACTCCATGTTCGCTTCCACTTTCTACTCTTCCTAAGTCTTTGCAAGCTTTGAACAATACTATCAAAGAAGTTGCTCCTATTCAAGATGTTCATGATCATATTGCAAATCCTAATGCTCACTCTAAAGATGCTAATGTCCTTGGTTGTCATATAGATGTTGATGAAATTATTGATTATCCTTTTGCATCTTCCACTTTCATCCTTGGACCTCTTCCTCCATCAATACCAAAGGCTTCACGTCTTCCTTCCATCTTGGGCCCTTATGTCCCTTCACTTTCCCCTCCTAACTCTCCTAATTCTTCATCCATCTTGGGTCATTACATCCCTCCATCTCCTATCTTTCCTCAAGATCAACATAGATGCATACCCTTGAATCTTTTTCATCCACCCACCCATCTAAACCAATTATATTCTCCTTCTTCTTCCACAAGTCTCAAGTCTTTTGGAAGTAACTTGAATGTTCAATACAAGAAAAAGAATAAATACAATAATCCATCAAAAAAATATCACCATGTCTCCTCTAATCGACATGGATACATAAAGTCAAAAGACATATCTAAGAAGAAAACTACAAGACAAGTATGGGTTCCAAAATCCATCATTGAAGATATTCTCTCTAGATCATCAAAAAGAAATGAAAAGCCTAAGGCTATATGGATTCCAAAATCTCTTTTGAAAGAGTTTGATATTGAACAAAAAGTCAAGTTGACATTCAAGCTTCCAAAGGCTTCTGCCTCATCTTTTTCCAAAAACATTCTTCCATTCCATCTGCCTGAACCGCAACCTCTGCTAAACATTCATCATATTCCTTCTCGTATTCCTTCATTCATGTTTCCTCCATCCTCTCACCACTCTTCAAGGTGTGTGTTGATGTTGATCTTGCCTTCCTTTCCATTTACCCTTTCACACTCCTTCCATTCATTATCCTTCTACCTTCTATCATTTTTCCTCATTTGCCTATTCCTCCTATCTTCCAATCTCACTCGCTTTACATAAAACCTTATCCTCCATTTTTCTCTTCCATCTTCCTTTCCCTATCAGCATCTTTGAGCATATCATTTTAAATCCTTGGCATATTATGGTTTATCCTTTCAAGGAACATTATCTAAAAAGATTTCCTTCTTCCAAAAAAATAAAAAATTCAAAAAAATAGAAAAATTCAAAAAGAAAACAAAAAGAAAAAATTGAAAAAATTGAAAATGTGCCTTGGTGGAAACTTGGAAATAGATGCCTTGGTAGAAAAATTAAAGAGAAATAAATTCATCCTATGGTGAAAACCACTACCTTGTGGCACCTTGGATAAGTACCATGATGAAAACCTGGCAATCAGGCATCATGTGAAGTTCTTCTACATATTTCATCCATTCTGTCTTCTTTCTTTGATCTTGACAATGTTGACCTATATATGAACATTTGGCTATCTTGTGAGCTATCTTACGATGATCTTGCTTTCATTCCATTCATGTTTAGCTTTCATATTTATTTTCCTCCATTCATTCTATCTTTTTTCTATCATTTTCCCCTTTGGTCTTGATCTAATAAAAAAGAGTAAAACACGATGCTATGAAGCCTCTTGACATGTCTACTCCTTTAGACTACATCCTTTCCTTCTTTTGCATTACGCTTTTGTGACTTATCCTATGCTGACCTTTCATTGCTTGTCCAAATGTGCTTTACATGACAATTTTTCCCTAGCTTGGGTACTCTTGAGGAGTTTGCCTTTGAGGATTTCTTCCCTTCATTCTCCTTCATTCTCCCTCATTCTCTTGTCTTTCATTTCTTCCACTAGCCTACTATTCCCTCTTGTTCTCCACCTTCCTAGACATTGGGACTACACGATGTGATCTTGCTTGGAAGTTTGATGCATATTCTGTTTGGGGACATCCTTTGTACATATCTTATTGATCTTGAAAAAAATTCCAAAAAAATTCATATATGATGCTGAAAAAATCCTAAAAAGCATAAAATGTCCTGAAAAAAGAGCATCCTAGTGAAAACTTAGCAATAGGCACTTTGATGTCTCATCAAAAAATATAAAAAAATGCAAACAAATTCAAAAAAATAGAAAAAAGTGCCTTAGTGAAAACTTGGAAACAGGTGCCTTGGTAGCAAAAATACAAAAAAATCAAAAAATTAAAAAAATCTCCAAGTGGTGAAAACCCGAAAACAAGCGCTACTTGAGGCCTTTGCACCCTTGTTTCTTAGCATGCATCCTCAACACTTAGCCTTTCTCCATCATTCCTTGACCTTGTTGCCTCGGTTTGGAATTGACTCTTGTCTTAGTCTTGGGGGCATAGGTTGTTATAGCTTATCTTGGGTCTCTTTGTGCGTCAAGGTTTCTTGGGTAACTTGGTTCCAACAATGTTTTTCAACACCACCCCAACTATGTTTTTCAACACTCCCCTAGCATCAAGTGTTTCTCAACACTTATCAGATGTCTTACCCACCAGTCTAGTATGATGTGATATTTCTCACTAAGCAGATTTGATACTCAAAGTTTGACTCTATGGCCAACACACACGCACTTAAACAATCAATTCAATTGAAATATGTTGACTTTATTTTTCTTTGTGTACTGTCTATGAAGATTTCTTTGATGAGTGGTCTCTCCCTGAGAAGTTTTTGATGATGCATCGCTAGAAGACTGAGGGTATGAGGACATGTTTTATTATTTTTTCTGCTTGTGAGTATATTTTGTTGGTCTTAATTGTCATTAGCATTTATGCTTGTTCCACTTGACATTGGGATCTACAAGGTATTATCCTTGACTATTTATGCAAGTGCATACTTCTAGTCATCTTGACTTTCCTTGTGTCTCGATGCGAATATAATCTTGCCATATCAAACTTAGGTAATCTCACTACACTAGTCATCTTGACCCATATGTCTTTGGTGCCTAGGTGGGATTCCCACATTTTATCTGATATAGATCATATTTATATACCCATAGTCATACTAGTGTGTATTGTATGATCTTATGACGCTACCAATAAAGCTCGATGATGATTATTAGATGTCTATTGGCATTGTGACCTTGCAAGTCAACCACTTTCATAGTAGATTGCATTTTTAGGTTCATGTTAGATTAGTTTTGCATCTTGCATATGGAGAGAGCTCTCCTTTCATCTTTCATGGACCTATCAGTCAACTGCGCTCACCTTTCCTTTTCTTGATCATGTCTTTCACTCCTTGTCTTTCACATCACATCCTTTTTCTGTCATCACAAGGGGTTAACCTTATCAAAATACCTTGAAATTGCACGAAAATTGCACCCTTAGCTAATTTCGACATCCTGGATCTATTTTTTGACTCGAAATTGAAATTTGAGGTCATCTTGATAGTCAAAATCATGTTTCAAAAATTTCTCTTTCTTCTGTGCAGTTGACTAACCTTTTGAGGCATAATTCTTCGATCTTTGATGGAATTTCTTCCTTTTCATGTCTTTCACACTTCTAGTCTTCCACTCACCCCATTTCTTTTCTTCTCATTCATCACTAGGGCATGTTTTCACTACCTAATGGTTATCCTATTATCCTTTATCTTCGATTATGATTTCATTATGATTTGATCATCTTTTATCAATCTGCTGTTCTCCTCTACCTAATTTTGATTTCGATTCCAAGGGGGCAGTACCTATTGGATTTAATCCTTGATTTTCTTGATTCAGCTATCTTTTTATGAGCTTTCGCTCAACTTAATATTTTTATCTTTTATTTTGGATGTGATCCCAAAATGAGCTCATGTCCAGAATCTTTTGTTTATTTTTGTCTGGGCATGTTCCCAAAATGAACACATGTCTGAGTTGTTTTGTGATCCCAAAATGAACTCACATCTCAACTTCTTTGACTGCATGTGTTCCCAAAATGATCACATATTAGTCAAAGAGGGGAAAATGTATGCACCCTAAAATGGTCGCCTAGACTTTGGGCCCCCATTCAGCAATTTATCAAATCCCTGAATCAATATTTTCAAAATCAGCATTTTATCAATCATATCAATTTCCTTGATCAAATCCTATTTCATCATTTTTGATTATTTGTCTTGGGCTAACCATCTTATCCTAAGTCTTTATTTATTAAAAGAAATATTTCCTCCCTTTTTAATAAATAAAAAGCCCTCACTTTTCCTCTTATCCTAAGTTGCACAAATAAAGCATTATTCTTATTTTATAAAAAGGGAAAAAATATTTTTTGTCTCATATGGGCACAAAAGTCAACTCTTATTTTCCCATTGGAAGATATTTGTGCACATGGATTGCTCCTCTTTGATGCTCCACCGTTGATTAAATATTTTGCCTCTTAATCTGCATGGTCCATTTCTCCTCATTTCTTATAAAAGAAGAGCTCTCTTCCTCATTCTAAGTCATTCTCTTTTATGCTAATGTTATGCTGCAGGTTTTCTAGGTTATTTGGAGCTCTTTGAAGACATTCTTGCATTCAAGCTTTGAAGACATTGTTGTTTCATTCCATTTAGCTTGCTTTCTTGCTTTCATAGTTGCATAATCATAGCATTCTTAGTATAGACTTTCTTTATGCTATAGATTAATATCACATAGTTTAATTAGGAGGGATTGTAAGACTTGTACTTTCCTTTCATAGCCTATTTTGCACTTTTATTTTCATAGATTAGCTTGCATCCTCATTCTTAGCTTACTTGCATTGCATTTCATTTGATTCTTGGAGATATTGGCATTCTTGCCCTTGTCCTCACTTGAATCTCTTATTGTGTGGTTGACTAGCAAGGTCATTAAGTTTATTAGCTCTAGCTGAGAGCAATTTTAAATCTTGCAAATTCATACATAGAGAGCTATGGATCAATTTTTGAGACCTCATTCTTGAGTGTTCTTGATTGTAAGGATTCATAGAAGTGCACTACTTTTGTGTGTACACGCGCTATATCAAGAATGATCCTATTCTTTCTCTCTGCAATACCATTCTGTTGAGGTGTTCTGGGTGCACTTAACTGTCTCTTTATGCCATGTTCTTCACAGAACTCATAAAATTTGTCAGAGGTGAATTCTCTTCCTTTATCCGATCTCAAACATTTTATCTTTAATCCAGATTCATTCTCAACTTTAGCTTTCAATATTTTTAACTTATCAAAAGCTTCTGACTTATCTTTTAAGAATGCAACCCACATCATCCTAGTATGATCATCAACAAACAAAATAAAATACCTTTCACCATAGTATGATCTTGTTTGAGTTGGTCCACATAGGTCTGTATGGATTAGATCCAACTTGTTTTCTACTAAATTGTGCTTGCTCCTGAATGAATTCCTCACATGCTTTCCCATCTCACATTCCCTGCATATATTATCAACTAGCTTTTCTATGCTAGTTAGATCTCTTATTGCATTAACATTGCTTATTTTTACTATGTTATCAAAATTCATATGACATAGTCTTTTATGCCATAACCAACTATCATCAACTTTAGCAACAAAACAACTTGCTTTTGAATTGAGTTGAAAAACATTACCTCTTGTCTTTGTGCCTGATCCAATCATCACACCATCTTTGTTGTTAATGATGCATTTGTCATCTTTGAACTCCAACTGATAGCCTTTACCAAGTAACTGTCCAACACTGAGAAGGTTATGATTCAAACCATCAACATAAAGAACATCATTAGTACTGTTCTTTCCATCCAAAGTGATGGCTCCTCTACCAACTATAGGTTTAGGAGTGTTGTCTCCAAATCTGACCATACCTCCATTGTATTTATCCAAATGAACAAACCTGCCTTTATCACCTGTCATGTGATGTGAACAACCACTGTCTATAATCCAATGTCCTTATGTTTTCTTGGGAAATCAATGCTAGCTCTTGATTCAATTTCTCATTTTTAGGAACTAACTGAATATTTTATTTGTTTACAATAGCAATGAATCCAATTTCATCTTCACTTTATTCATCATCTGAAACTCCATCTCCAACAAAGTAACATTCCTTAGAGTACTTAGGCTTGTAATCCTTTTTGAACTTTCTAACTCTAGTAGGACACTTAGATGCAAAGTGACATATCTTATTACATGAAAAGCACTTGAATGGTAATTGACCTTCATATTTTCATTTTCCTTTCTTTTTTTTTTTAGCAACCAGAGCAATAAAATCATCTAAAGTTTTCTCTTCATCATCATCATCAAAATTACTAGAAGTGTTTGCAGATTTCTTACCATGGATTGTTGCTTTGAAGGTTGTCTCACTTTTAGGTTCTGTCTTCAATCTTGAAATCTCAAAAGCTGAGATTTTGTTGATCAAGGTCTCTCTCTGATGAAGGGTGCTCCCCTTAATACCACAAACACATAACAGAAATAGAGAAACAACAACAATAATATGCAAGAACAGAAAATGGGCTTCTTATTATCTCCACAAATGTGGAATTACAAACTTTCAGAATTACAATATTCTGTAGGACAAAGCCTCGAATCAATACCTAGATCTACTACCCAGAACTGCCCTAAACAACACTACGGCCTTTTTTATATAGGCAATTCCCACCACCTGAGAAGGTTCTAGAAATTTAGCCCTTAGGGCCGACCAAACTTAGAATTATTTTATTTTACAATTTATTACATCAAAGTCGGCTCAAAATGAGTTTTGAAACCCAAACAGAAATTTTGAAGAAAAATTATTTTCTGCCATTTCAGGTGACCCAACTTCCGAGGACCATAAGTCATCACCCGTTGACCCGATTGGCTATTATAACCCCATTCTGGAAATGCCACGAAGCGCTCTATAGACTTGACCAATGCAAAGCGCTTGTCACCCAAATTTTCAACCTCATCCGGGGCCTCTAAAGCCTTCAAAACTAAGTTCAAAGTTTCTGTACCCTACTGCCAATACCGAAAATCTTCAATATCTTCAAAACTAGACCTGATCTAGCCATGAAACTTTGTTGGCAGGCTGATATGACTGAGATGAACCTCCACATGTAAAATTAGAATATTCTGAGATCATAAGACCAACTTACTAAAAATAGCCAGTTTCCATAAATAGCAACTTTGCACAAGATAGCCCTTATTGAATACAAAAACTGAAATATTTTGAAATATTTTTGGGTGATGCAAGATTGCTCTTACACCCAGGATGCTCCTGCATCAGACACCCGAGGTAATTTGAGAAGTGACCTTGTCACGACTTAGGTGTGCAGAGGAAAACCAAGATGGTTAACCTCTTCCTTTGTTAGCCATGATGAATCTTCAATAGGTCATCCTTTCCATTTGACCAAATACTCTTCATATGTCCTGTTCCTTGTGCTTCTGCCAACACGACTGTCCAGTATGTCTTCAATCTCCTTGATATCTAAACTGGTTGCTGGAATACTCCATTGTGCTGCTGCAACCTCATCTTCAACACCTCCTTCGTGATACTCTATCAAATCTGAAATGTTAAACACTGGTGAAATATTCAGCTCACTAGGCAATTCTACCTCATATGCATTTTCTGAATCATGTTTCTTCAATATCTTACATGGTCCAAACTTCTTCATTTTTAGCTTGTTATATGTACCAATCGAAAATCGCTCCTTCCGCAAATGAACCATGACTTCATCTCCAACCTGAAATTCCTTATGCCTCCTTTTCTCATCTGCCTTAGCCTTATACTGCGCATTCATCTTGGTAATATGCTTCCTCACCTCCTCATGGATGTTCTTCAAGTGTTCTGCAAAATCTTCAGCTTCAGCACTACTTATTTCTCTTTTATCTATCTTTCTCAATTCAGATGCATTTCTTGGAGTACTTCCATATACAATCTGGAATGGTGATTTACCAATGCTTCTATTGACAGAATTATTGTATGCAAATTCTGCTTGTGGTAAAATCAAATCCCATCGTGTTGGCTTATCTCCAACCAAACATCTCAGCAGATTTCCCAAACTTCTATTCACCACCTCTGTCTGTCCATCAGTCTGTGGATGATGTGATGAACTGAACTTCAAATCTGTCTTCAACTTCTTTCACAATGTCCGCCAGAAATATCCAACAAACTTATTATCTCAATCTAAAACTATGGTCTTTGGCAAACCATGTAGTCTCACCACTTCTCTGAAAAACAATTCTGCTACATGAACAGCATTATTAGTCTTCTTGCAGGGAATGAAATGTGTCATCTTTGAAAATCTGTCAACCACCACAAAAATTGAATCATGTCCCCGCTGAGTTCTCGGTAAACCAAGAACAAAGTCCATACCGATATCCTCCCAAGGCTTCTCTGGTAAAGGTAATGGCTGATACAACCTTGTATTCTGCTTCACTCCTTTCGCCATCTGACATACTCTGCAACTCTGTACAAACTTCTTCACATCTTGCTGCAATTGTGGCCAATAATAATTCTCACCAACCAAGGCAAGGGTTTTATCATGACCAAAATGTCCAGCCAATCCTCCACTATGCTTCTCCTTGATGAGATTCTCCCTCATAGAACTTCGTGGAATTCACAACTGACTCCCTCTGAATAGCATATTATCTTGGATGATAAAATCCAGCCATTTCATCCTGTCTAGAGTAACAGGTTTTGTACAAGCTTTCCAAGCTTCACCAAAATCAGGATCCTCTGGATACAAATTCTTGATTTCCTTGAACTCAACCACCTCAATCTGCATCTCTGTCAGCAATAGTTGCCTTCTGCTAAGAGCATCTGCAACCCTGTTAGACTTTCCACTTCTGTGTTTCAAAACAAATGTATAAATCTACAAAAACTCAACCCATTTCAAATATCTCTAATTCAACTTTCCTTGACTATTCAAATATTGCAAAGCTTGATGATCAGTATACAAAACAAACTCCTTAGGAAGCAGATAATGTCTCCACTTCTTTAATGCCTGAACTATAGCATAAAATTCTTGATCATAAACAGAATACTTCCTCTTGGCATCATTTAACTTCTCACTGAAATAAGCAATAAGTTTACCTTCTTGGCTCATAACAGCTCCTATTGCAGTACCACTAGCATCACAATCTACTTGAAACTCCTTATTAAAATTTGGAAGTGCTAAAACAGGTTGTTCTGTAACTTTTTGTTTCAACAATTGAAAACTCTTTTCTGCCCCATTAGTCCACTTAAACTCTTTTCTATCCCCTCTCATTGTTTCAGTCAAGGGACCACAAATACTGCTAAAATTTCTGATAAACTTTCTGTAAAAGCTAGCCAAACCATGAAAAGATCTTACCTCAGTAGCACTCCTTGGAGTAGGCCATTCAAGGATAGCCTGTACCTTCTCTGAGTCCATTTTTAGACCTTTTACTGAAACTACAAATCACAAATACACTAACTCTTTCTTCACAAAATTGCACTTATTCAAATTAATCAACATTTTCTCATCTCTCAACTTCTCAAACACCATACGAATATGCATCATATGTTCCTCCAATGTCTTGCTAAAAATCAAAATATCATCTAGGTAAACAATGACAAACTTACCCAGAAATTATTTTAGAACCTTGTTCATGAGCCGCATGAAAGTGCTCGGTGCATTGGTTAGCCCAAAAGGCATGACTAACCACTCATACAATCCTTCCTTTGTCTTGAAGGCAGTCTTCCATTCATCTCCTTCTCTGATCCAAATTTGGTGATATCCACTCTTTAGATCTATCTTTGAGAAATACATAGCTCCACTCAAACAGTCCATAATATCATCCATTCGTGGCAATGGAAACCTATACTTGATTGTGATCTTGTTTATTGCTCTAGAATCTGTACACATCCTCCATTCTTCATTCTTCTTTGGTGCTAATACCGCTGGTACAGCATAGGGACTTAGACTCTCTCGAATCAACCCCTTCTGTAATAACTCGTGTACTTGTCTGTTCAACTCTTCACTTTCTACTGGTGTCATTCTATGTGCTGCCTTGTTTGGCAAACTGGCCCCTGGAATCAAATCCATCTGATGACTGATCTTCCTTACCGGTGGTAATCCATCAAGTACATTACCAGTTACAATATCCTAAAACTCATTCAACAAATCTACAACCTCTATAGGTACATCCTCTACTTCTTCTTTACCAGCTTTTGGAATTAAAGCAAAACACACATGCTCATGCCTCATACCATCTAGGAATTTTTTTCCATCAACAAATGTTATTCTTGCATTACCACATACCTTTTCTTCGGTCTCTTTCAATGGCTTTAGCTTATGTCGCACTCCATCCTTTGTCAGGGAATAGGTATTCGCACGACCATCGTGTATAGCAAATCTGTCAAACTGCCATGGTCTACCCAACAACATATGACATGCATCCATAGAGATGATATCACATAGTACCTCATCTTGGTACCCACCAATCTTGAATTTTACCAGGCACTGCTCACTGACCATGACCTTGTGGTCATCCTGCACCCAGGCAATCCGATATGGATGTGGGTGTTTCTATCTCTTGAGCTTCAACTTTGTCACCATCTTTTCTGACACTAAATTATCAGTGCTTCCACTATCGATAATCACATCACAGCATTTACCCTCACACTTGCATCTAGTGCGAAACAGGCTCCTCCTTTGTTCAGGTTCGTTCTCACCACTCAGCAAGACTCTTCTATTAATTAGCGTTTCTCCTCTTTTAGCATTTTCAGAATTTGATGATCTAGCATCTTCATCTACATGTGCAACTCTGGTCTGGCCTTCATTTCTCCTGTCTGTTCTGCCTTGGTGCTGAGGACATTCAAATGTCCTATGACCTTCTTCTCCACAGTGAAAATATGCTCCACGGAAGCCTCCTCTTCCTGAACCTTGTCCTCTTCCTCTTCCCCTCTAATCTCTATTATTCTGATCTTGGAAATGATTGAAATTGTTTCCTCTCTGATTCTGGCTGCTACTGGCCTCATCCTTCTTTTTCGAATCTTCATTTCGGCCACCATATGACCGTCCACCAGATCTTCCACCACGACCTCTTCCATTTTGTCTACTCTCAAACTTCTTGTTTAGCTTTTCCTCTACTTTTATGGAAAACTGGTATGCCTCCTCAATACTGTTCATTCGAACCAGATTCAACTCCTCCTGAATGCTTGGCCTTAACCCATTAAGGTATCGGGCAAATTTCTCCTTATCAGCTTTTGCATGGCCTATTCTGATGAGGAGTCGATAGAACTCCTCTGTATACTCCTGAACAGATCTTCCTGCTTGCTTCAAACTTTGTATTTTCTTTAGTAGGTCAAGCTCATAATCAACAGGAATGAACTGTCGCTTCAATTTATCCACCATCCGATCCCATCTTGTGATTTTATCTTTCCCTCTTCTATTTCGCTCCAATTGAATTTCTTGCCACCAGATCTTCGCATGACCTTTCAGTCTGGCCTTCGCAAATTTGACCCTATCAGGATCCTCAACATCTTCATACTCAAAATATTCCTCACATTCATTGATCCAGTCAATCAATTCCTCTGGGTTAAGATTTCTAGAAAATGTAGGAACCTCAATCTTAGGTCTTTTCCCAATCTTGAAAATCGCCCGAAAAAGTCTTTCTTCCTCCTGGTTCACAATTTTAGCTTCTCCTTCTTGATATTCTTCTTCGGCTTCATCCTCACTTTCATCTCTGACATTAAGATTCATTCCTCTATGAATCTCTTCTTGCAATGCTCGCACTTGTCTCTGCAGCTCTCTAACCTCAGGTGTCACAGCACCAGCTCTTCCACCACGTTCTCTTTGTGGAGGCATTTTCGTGATGCGCGCTGAAACCCTAGCCACGGTCCTGGTGCAAACTGCCTCATAGTCGGTGATCTATTTACACACTCAAGAACTCCTGCTCTAATACCACTTGATGAAGGGTGCTCCCCTTAATACCACAAACACAACAGAAATAGAGAAACAACAACAATAATATGCAAGAATAGAAAATGGGCTTCTTATTATCTCCACAAATGTGGAATTATAAACTTTCAGAATTACAATATTCTGTAGGACAAAGCCTCGAATCAATACCCAGATCTACTACCCGGAACTGCCCTAGACAACACTACGACCTTCTTTATATAGGCAATTCCCACCGCCCGAGAAGGTTCTAGAAATTTAGCCCTTAGGGCTGACCAAACTTAGAATTATTTTATTTTACAATTTATTACATCAAAGTCGACTCAAAATGAGATTTGAAACCCAAACAGAAATTTTGAAAAAAAATTATTTTCTGCCATTTCAGGTGAGCCAACTTTCGAGGACCATAAGTCATCACCCATTGACCCGATTGGCTATTATAACCCCATTCTGGAAATGCCACGAAGTGTTCTACAGGCTTAACCAATGCAAAGTGCTTGTCACCCAAATTTTCAACCTCATCCGGAGCCTCTAAAGCCTTCAAAACTGAGTTCAAAGTTTCTGTACCTTGCTGCCAATATCGAAAATCTTCAATATCTTCAAAACTAGACCTAATCTAGCCATGAAACTTTGCTGGCAGGCTGATATGACTGAGATGAACCTCCACATGTAAAATTAGAACATTCCAAGATCGTAAGACCAACCTACTAAAAATAGCCAGTTTCCATAAATAGCAACTCTGCACAAGATAGCCCTTATTGAATACAAAAACTAAAATATTTTGAAATATTTTTGGGTGATGCAAGATTGCTCTTACACCCAGGACGCTCCTGCATCACTCTCTTAAAATTAGATGTAAGTTTCATAGTTTCATCAAGTATATTGATCTTTCTTTCATATTCTGGAGTGAGTAGTCATCAACTTGTCCATAATATCTTCTTCTGAGATCTCTCCACCATTGTTCCTGATTCCAGCAACTACTTCATTAACCCTTTGACTATAAGCTCTGATGTTTTCTTCAAGTAGCATCTCTAATGCATTGAATCTTTTCTTCCATTTCTTTCTACATGTATCATTTTCTTTCTTTTCTCCTTCAAATATGTCTGCAAGGTACTTCCATATCTTGTGGGCGGTGTCTACCTTCTTTATCTCTAAAAACTCACTATCAGATAGTGTGCTGATAAGGACCTCTTTAGCTATAGCATTATGATGAAACAATTCCTTTTGAGTGTCAGTAGCATCATCCTATTCAAGGTCTTCTAAAGTAGGAATCTTGGCTACTTTGATAGTTACATTGAAAACTTCATAAGAATTACACTGCAAATGGGTCATCATCTTGTTCTTCCAATCAAGATAATTTTCTCCATCAAACTTAGGACTCTCTTCCCTAAAGTATGCCATATGATCAACCTCAAGTTGTTAAACTTCTCTTCGAGGCACTTGGCTCTGATACCAATTGTTAGGAATAGTCCCAAGAGATAACTGAGAGGGGGGGGGGGGTGAATCAGTTATCTACAAGTTTCAATTCTTTATCCAATTAAGTATACTTAAACATAAAGCATAAACACAATGAAAGAACACATGAACACAACACCAATATTTTGGTTACGGGGAAACACAAATAGGTAAAAACCCTAGTGGGACTTGATACCCACTAATATTTTGTACTAGTGTATAATGATCTTTTCTAGAAGATCCTTTACCCTGTTAGGAGTAGCTTTACAATATATTAAGTATAGTAGACCTGGTTAAGGGTCAGACCCTGTTAGGAGTCTTTTACAATAGTCCCTATTAAGGGAGAGGACATATTGTCTGAGAGCTCACTGCTCAAATGGGTGAAGGCTACAACCTTCTGAATAATAGATACACACTATATCTGGATCTTGGTGAACTGCACTTTGACCTACTGTCTGGATCAGTTCCAATGAATAGAACAAGTATTTTACTTGGTCACATAGACCTTCTTCTGATGGTTCCATCACTTCACACACTCTGCTCTGCTCTACTTAATCAACCATGAACCACACTTCAGCAATCACAAATGACTGCCTATAAATATCTTTCCTCCAAATGATATAATCAAGTTAGCCTATTAGAACCACCTTGAAATTATATTAGAGAAACCATAATAAACTCCAACAAACATTCTGTCGGCTCTACTATGGGCGCAACACATTCTGGGACCTGTTCATATAATATAATTGTAGACACACGCTACACACTGTCAGCTCTACCAAAACAATTGGAACTTTCTCTGTAAGCTAAATTAACTTATGTGCACTTAACCAAACATCAATAACACTTCTCCAAGCTTAACTTCAAGGTTGCATATCCTCAAGATAGGCGCAACTCAAGAAACAATAAAATCTATGTCGGCTCTTCTGAACAAACATAGGAAACTGCTACTTGCGAATAGCGACTACATAAATTCACTTGCATTCATCATCAAACCATGCATCCATGAACTTAACATCACTAACATGTATGTAACATATATCCTAGAGCACATGCCCATAAGACAACTATACGGATAACCATACACAGAACACTGCCTATAACTCTGTCAGGAACTCTGCTGACACAAGTTGTTGTATAACTGTCTGTAATCACATTCAACCTCTGCGCCCATGATATCATACTGATATCATGTCCATGAAACATATATAGAAGGCTTACTACATAATACTTCCACACATACTACTTTCCATATGTTGTCATCAATGATAAACATACAGTCAGTACTGACCTGCTGGCAAATCTTCAACAATATCAAGGTTAATGATATTATTCCTAATATTCTGACTGATGTTCAAGAGTGTTTTAGCCTCATAAGCTGCATGATCTTTCACTTTTTCTATATCAAATAGATTTTTAAACTCATTACCAAAAGTGTTCATCACTTCCTTTTCTCTTTCCAGAGGGTCATCTCTTGCAATCTTTGTAGTAATAATGCCTTGTAATTTCTTAGTAAGCTCCTTCAGGCATCCTTCAAGACTCTTTACTTTCTTATTCTTTCCAATGATCTTGTTCAAGGATGTGATCAATTCCATCTAATCATCATCATCTACTCCCTTTCCCAAATTCTCAATCATAGAGCCAATCTAAGTTTTCTTGCCAATCTCAGGTGTAAGACTGATATCTTCTTGGGTGGGAACAGGTACTAGTTTTTCTATCACTTTAGGTTCTACAACTGTGGTCTCTATTTTCTCTTGTCCTTTTGTAGTCTCCTGCTCTTCAAAAGCCGAATTGTCAAAAATGTTTTCAAGATTCTTAAATAAGTTATCATCACTATCCAAGGTGATCTTAGTTCCTTCTACATTCATGACTTCATCCTCAATGTTTATGGCTGGTGGAGAGGGAATGTCCTCTTATTCTACTTCTCCTGCTACTTGATCTTTAGATTTTGCTGCAACTGATAATTCTCTAGCATTCTCTAACATTACCTTAATGATTGCTTGCTCTATTTTTGCATTAACTTCTTCATATCTACCTCCCATAATTTGAATGGTTCTCTTCTTGGTTCTCAAATGGGTGCTTAAGGCTTTCATAATCTGATTGAAGTGTACTTTATATTTTACAACACAAAGCTTTCTTACCAGCTTTTCTCTAATAGTTGTGTCCTCTTTTGATGCTCTCTTCTTCCTATTTACAAGTTTATTGTACAAGGCATCAAATATCTTACCCTGAATTGTATCAAACTTCTTATTAAATAAAATCATATGCTTTACCACTGCATTTTCTAGATTTAGTCTCTTTGCATAATCATAGAGATCAAAATACTTGTTCATCTTTGTAAAGTCTCCATCTTGAATGATCTGCTTATTAACCTTCTCAACTCTAGGTTTCCAAGTTTTCTTCTTAACAGAAGTGTCATTATCTTTGATTTCTGCAACTTTCCTTGCAACTGGTGGCACCAATGTTTTCTACCTCTTACCCGGTCCAGTAGGACTCTCTTTTACTCTTTTTCTAGGTGTGGAGGAGGTGGATCTAGTGGCTATCCTTGCTTCTTGATCCTTCTCTATTTCTTCCACTTTTACCTTAATTAATGTTTCCCCTTGCTATGCTGCAATTGATGATAGAGGTGGAATAGACAAAACTTGTTTTTGTCCAATATCTCTAATGGTTGTTGTTTTCTTGGATACCAAGAATTCATGCTTAGTCATCCCTGTATCTTTTAGAATTTTCTTGATAGTACTCTCAACTCTTTTCTTTGACTGTTTCTCTTCAAGTAAGGTCTTTGCGGAGTTGAAGTTCTCCTCAAAGGTTCCAAACCTGTTACAGTGAGTATCAAATTTGCACTTAAGTAACCTGCTCACATACTCTTCTATCTCTACCTCAGATATCTTATAGCCAAGAGGGTCTATGAACACTATTCTAGGTTCTACTACTTCAATGTAAGTAAAGTAAGTATCAACCATGAAACATATCTCATTTGTATACTTCTCCACAAGAGACTGTGGGATCCTTGATCTGCTAGACACCAAATTTTGAAATGTCTTGATTACCAATACTGCACTCTCATTCACTTTATCAATAACATGCCTCCTATACACTTGGTTAATCCTTTCCATTATAGTTTGGCCATCATTCTAGTCATTTCCAATGGTGTAAGGAAATCTTCTCAATAGATGAAAAAATATATAAGTGATTAAGGATGAGAATCTAAACTATGTATACTTAGTCTTCTTAATCTTTTCCAAATTCTCAAATAGTTGAATTCTCAGAATCTCACACATATCAACTTGTACTTTGTCAACACACATCAGATAAGTTGCATGTATCATTCCAGCTACCATGTCATCCTCTCTTGAGTTTGCACATAACTCATTGGTTAGGATCTTGCATAAGTATCTGATATCATCTTGTTGAATCTTACTAATCACAATTCCTCTACCATTATAGGATGAATTTGTGTTGTCTATGAATATTTTCCTCATGTTCTTCTCATTTAAAGGAATGGCTCCAGTTTTAGATAGTCCAGTAACTTCATGAATCAAATCAGCTGTGATATCTATCACTCTATCTTCTAACCAAAACTTCCCATTATGAATTCTTCTTAGAATTATCTTAGTACATTCTTCATTATCAAATTCATACTGCAATGCATACTTAATGATCTCATTATATTTCAAATGTTCAAATCCTTCTCTCAATGACATGTCCTGATTGTAGATCTTCTAATAATCCTTGGTGAAATCACTATCACTGATAGTCTATAGTTTGCATCCAAGATAACTTCTAACATTCTCTAGATGTAAAACTTCGTCTGGTATGGATGATAAAGCTAACCTAGGATCATCTTCCAAGGGTTCTACTAGTTCCCTTTTCATCTTAGGTCTATTTTTATCTCTGACATTGTGAATCAAAGAACCATCTAGGATTTCCTCTAATTCCTTAACTGATTTAAAGATCTGCCAAGTAAAATACCTCGATTTCATGATTTAGGACTTGCGTAGATTCGACACAAAATTCTTCACCAAATCCTTGCAAAACGCTTCCAATCACTGCTCTTCGATCTCCTTAACACTTGAATTCACTTTAATGATCAAATAATATCAATCGTGACCTTTTATTAATTCAATCTCACTTAGATCTGACATCACATTCAATTCTTTTGCCGCTTCTTTCCAAAAAGCTGATTATGTTAACTTGCAAAACTTAAAACTTCTTTTGATCTCGCAAAACATAATATTTTTCTTTGTGCTCTTAACCATAGCATTAGAACATCACATAATACCTTTCATTAACTGTGCAAGACTCAATTCATCATATATCTACTTCTACACTAATCTAAGTTCCTATTCTACTACAATTTTCATAAATTAAGTACTTTGAGATGGGTCAGGTAAAGATTCATTCTTACCTTTTAATACTTCACCTTCTTGACTACCTTCAGTGCTGAATATGTCTCCTTGATCTATGCCTTTAACAAACTTTACTTCATTTGAATTACTACATCATCCTTTTTTACTGTTACTTGCATCTTCATTTCTTCTTGCATGATTTCTAGGATTAGGATTGGTATGAAAAACTCTATTGTTCATTCTGCAAAACCTTGTTGTGTGTCCAATCTTGTTACATATCTAACAAACAATTCCATTATTTCCATATCTTGGTCCAGGTTAATTGATCTGTGATCTGCAATTTCTAACCATGTGTCCAACCTTGTTGCATCTATAAAAGACTAATCCATTTCTTATGTTCATATCTTTAGTAGGTTTCTTATCTGCATTGTTAGTATTCCTAAACATTCTACTACTATTATTATTCTCAACAAATTTAGGTTTCCTACATTCAATAGCTCTATGTCCAAAACCATGACAATTATAACAATAACCATTAAGAGGTTTAAATTGCTTACCTGTGCAATCTCTCTTCATATGACCAATAGTATTACAAGCAAAACATATACCTTTGAATTCTCTTTGCATACCTTTGGGTGATTCATCTTGCTTAGGTGGTTCTTCTTCCTTAGGTGTATCTTGAGATTTTTGAGTCTCATCAGACTTCTTCTCATCTATACTTTCAGCTATTTTTAGATCTGGTTCCTTGCTTTCTTCATTTGTTTTAAAAGTGTTGAATCCAAGACCAGTCTTATCATAGAATGGTTTTTGATAAGATATTTGTTCATCAATCTTCTCACTAGTTGAATATAGTCTTTCAAGTTGTTGTTTGGATTGAGTCAGTTCACCTTTCACAATTGTATTGTATTTCTCAAGTTCAGCATACTGCAAATTGACTTTCTCAAGTTTAGATGTTACTTTACCAAGTTTAGATTTTAGTCCTTCATTTTCAGTCTTTAGACTTTCATTCTCAGATTTCAGATTTGCTTCATTCTTGCCATTTCCATCTTTCAAACTTAGCTTCAGATTTGCTATCTTCAGTTCATGCTTAAGGATCTCATTTTCTTTTTCTAAGTTGTCATCACAATCTTCAATGTGAATTTTGGATTCCTTTTCAAATTTCATATCTTCCAATTTGTTTTTCATTTTCTCAATGAGGTTCTTTGCATCATCATATTTTCTTTTTAGAGTGTCTCTTTCATCAGTAAGCATATCAATCTATTCAAGAGCTTCTTCAAGATTCTTCTGTAGCTGATCCATATCCATAGAGATCTTACTCAAACTATTAGGCTTTCCTTGAATGATTCTTTTTCAAGTAACTAAGCTCTAATACCAATTGTTAGAAATAGGGAATACTGAGAGGGGGGGGGGTGAATCGGTATTCTACAAACTTTAACTTTTTCCCAATTATGGATATAAAAAATTATCTTAACACATGCATAACATAAGAAGCTAAATAACATGCATAGCAATAAAACTAAAGAACTCATAACACATTATTTTTTCTCGAGGAAACCTTGGCCAAGGGAAAACCCCGGTGGGGATGGTACCCACAAAGATCCACTAATCAAAAGTATCTTGTTAAGGATGTTGACCCTGTTAGGAGTCTATTACATGCATATAGTGTCTCAGTCCTGATTAAGGGACTATAGGCCTTGTTAGAAGCCTCAACCCTGTTAGGAGTTGGCAGTACAAAATGTAATTACCAGATGATCCCACTACCCAAACAAGTAATGTACAATATTTAATGATTACAAAAGTAGGTCAACGTACATAACCTTATACTACTTGCATCAATATCTCTTCACTACTCTTTCACTATTTCTATTACATATACATCATATATCTCGCATCATATCACTTCTTGATATCCTTCTTACAATTTACAATTACATTTATACAAGTCATTAAGGCTAATAACTTTTCAGTCAGCTACCATATTACAAAATAAATTTACCCAAGGGTTAACATCTAAGATGTCATACCTTTATATTGTTAAGTCATTATTTTGATAAACAAAATAATTCCTTAACTCTTTATCAATTCTGTCTTCATATTCTATCATGTCAGCTTAACACTATCTTCAGATAAACTGTCATAACTTCTTCCGTACATGCCATACTAACTTTCACTCTGAGATGAGTCTTCAATAGTCACCATAGAGTCTATGTTCAAGTGCACAAGCACTGAACTTACTCCAATCAACATCGCAAACTAAAACTATCTTCAGGTTCAGTGGTAAAAACACAATGTCTCATACTTAGACAATTTCGCATTGCACTCTGACATACTATCTCTCTGACCTGTGCGATCTTCATGTAGATCATATGTTGCCATAATGACAACATCTATGTAACCAACTCAGCCAATTTTCCAACATTAACATCCTCTACACAAGTCATAGGGTATGTCACAATAATAAAAATATAAAATATAGTACAATATCTACAACTCTAAAGCATTAATACAAGATATAATTATGAACATTGGAAAAGATAGGTATGAACAAGCCTCCAATGAAGAAAAAGAAGAAGGTAACATAAATAATAATCCACCAATACCGCTACAGGAACGTCAAAATCTAAAATGGTAAGAGAAAACACTACCACCCAACCTCATGGAACCAAATGTACACTCCCACCATCCTGAGGAGATAACAAAAAACCCCACCCGGATAAAAAACTCAATCAAAACAACTAAGAAAAGGGTCATGAAGGTTTATTTTATCTCAAAAGGTACCACCAACTAATGATAAAAAAATATAATAAACATCAAAATACCAACACATACCAAAACACCAAATACCAAGATCTCAAACAAATACCAATCACCAAATACTAAAATACTAAAAAAAACCACCAGGTAATACAAAAATAATAAAGACACACACCACTAGAGGAAAATGTATAAAAACTATAGAGGAGACTTAGGCTACAAACTATGAGAGTGTCATCACATGGCCATCTACTTGAGTTACCTTGGATTGGTCACATTGGACCTCGGACTCTCAAGCATTGAGTTACCCTAGACTGGCCACGCTAGTCCCTAGACCCTCAATACAACCCATGCAGAACTAGAATACCCTCTCAAGAACATGAGAAATTATAATCATACCTACTCTCTAGGTATCATCTCATTCTCATCC
The DNA here is from genome assembly GCA_027943335.1 of Chamaecyparis obtusa. Lineage (NCBI taxonomy): Eukaryota > Viridiplantae > Streptophyta > Pinopsida > Cupressales > Cupressaceae > Chamaecyparis > Chamaecyparis obtusa. Next base: position 2,171,803 of record BSBK01001590.1, read on the forward strand.
TTAGCCTAAACAAGCACTCAAGGCATAGGTGAGGCATAATCTCTAAATTATCTTTTTAATGAATTCAACAAATTTTAATTACTATGTTATCACTTATTAACAAACTTACGATAGGTTGCCCAAGTTCAGACCACTTTGGGTCTCTGACCCTTATTGTAAGCCACTCCCCTAAGATTCTCCTAATTAACATTCTCTAGGCTCATAAGTCACCAATAATCAAATAAGTCTCGTACAAGTATACTGATCAAATTTCAATCCACAAAAGATATTAGGGGCACACACTGGTCCTTAAACCAAAACCTCATAACCACTCTCTCAAAGAGTCCACATAACATGAGCTTAGGTCTCAACAAGGTTGCGTAGAAATGATCAAAATAATATAGCATCATAATTCATAACATAAGAATACATATACAACCATAGAAAACAACCCTCAAGCCTCTGGTCAACTAACTCCTAAGTCAACTTAAAACCCCCAATAATCAATAAGGATATAACAAGGTCCAACAAAAATCCTTCAAATCAAAACTTCAAACACTTACAAGAAAACATGATTCCCTTAAAGAAATCCAATTAATTTTAAAACATAACTAGTTCGACTATATTTGCATGTTTGTTTAACCATGCAAGTAAACATATATAATTATAAATTTCAGTTGACTAAAGCAATCATCTTGCTGACTAAAGTCCATTTGACTACAAAAGTGTTCATATAAATGTCTCATACATAACTATATATTTAAAATAAACTCTCATACATATATACTTTTTAAATAAGTATTTAAGTAAAATCCTCATGCATATCAAAACACCACGTATTTAATAATAAAATAATAGTATTAATTTTCTAAATATAAATATAAATGAAAACATTAATATTAAAACCCGCATGTGAAAAAATCAATTAATATTTATTTATTAATTAATTATTTTTTAATATAATTTTAAATCCAAAAATTAATAAATAAAAATAATAATAAAATATTTTTTTATTTTTAAAATTTTTAAATCCAAAAATTAATAAATTAAAAAAAAATATTTTTTATTTATTTTTTAATAAATTTTTAAATCCAAAAATTAATAAATAATAATAATAATAAACTCAAATAACAAAACTTCCATTTTTTTAAACACATATTTTCTCAATTGATTTCATTTAATGGAAAACTAGGGTTTCATGCAAAACCAATTTCTTTTGAATATGATTTCACATGCAATTTCAAATTTGATTTTCTATGCAAAACATTAAGATAACTTTTCTATCATTTTTGGGTAAATACCCTTACTGAAAAAAACTCACACAAATTTCTAAAATTTCTTCTAAGGTTTTCAAACCATCCAAATAGAATACCAGATCTAAATTAATATCAAACTAATCCAAAATTTTATAAAACAAACTTGATTAAAATAGAAACTCAATTTCTAATTCATCACATAAACAATTTCAGACACAAAACAAACAATCTTTTCAAAGGAAAGAATTTTACAAAAAGAAGGTTTCAAACCCTATCTCAAACAACATCTGAATATGAAGACAAGAAGAATCCAATACAACTTTCAAAATCTAAGTTTTCCAAAATTCTCAAACTGTGTCTTCAAAATCTAAGGTTTTCAAAAATCTTTCAAATTCATCCAAGAGAGCTCCTTCAAAACCTGATAGATGTAATTGAAAATAATACTCAGAAACTCATCATAAACAAGACCTATTCCTCCTAGGGTTTTTAAAACATGCAAATCTTCAAAAATAGAACTCAACTCTCAGTCCACCTAGTTTTCATCAATTCACTTGCATGATTAATTATAAATTTATTAATACAAGAATGCACTCTTTAATTATAATTCCTAACTCAACTTTTAACTTTAAATTCTAATTCAATTTTCACTAAACTGAATGTGCAACTTAAATTGCATATAAATACTTAATCAATCAATACATACTTTAGCACATAAATAATTATACAAATTGATAAATTAAATATTAAATAAATCAACTATGCCTTTAATTTTATATTTGGATTTAATAATTAATTAAACCCTTTTATTCCAATTCTAAACTTTTAATTCAATCTTTTAATTAACAAAGGTATTTAATTTACCTTAATAATTAAATATTCTCTATATCTAATATTTCCACATTTATAAAATATAATCATTGTAATCTCATGATTAATCTTAATTTAATTATTTAAATCAAATAATCCACACAAAAAATTCACTTGACTCACAAAACACGAAAATCAACTAACTTAAACAACAAACAAACACCAAGGAAGGGCTCATGAATTCACATCACCTTGATGAATTCAGAAGGGTAGAAACAAATACTTGTCCATTATTTTTAGGACAATCAAGGGTTTGGGTTGAAATTTGGATTCGTATGTTATCTCTCCTCTCTTACCATTGAGCTATTGCGATAGGACACGCTCATCCTGGCAATTAAGGGAAGTTGATGCCTAGTACATACAAACCTGCATAAATAAAAACAAACAATGGTGGGGATCGACCAATCACATGGATCTCTCAAGAAAGTAACTATGATTTTGTCCCTCAACCACATCAGTCATGTCAAAAAGAAATATAAAACATACACATCGACCATACAAATGCAAGTATGAGGTCAGTAAAACCATAAGCATCCATGATAACCTAACATATAAATCATCATCATGAAGTAACCATAACATATAGAAAATTAGACTATGGGAGGGGTATTACATATTAAAGATGTGAAAATCCAAATTTGAAGATAGGCACCTAACATTACACAAGATTCAATTTTATTTTGAGTGAACAATTGAAACTTTAAAAACATTTGGATTCCACAAGATCCCAATGCCTCCCCATTGTCCTTGAGCGTCATTAAAAAGCCCTTCCCATTTTCTACAATTTTTTTTAAAAAAATTACTAGCTCCTTGATTAAATTTGGTTTCCTATAGAAAAATCAAATTTGCACCTTCTTTCTCCAAACACAACTTTACCAAGCACCTCTTTTCAAGAGTTGAAAGGCCCTCATGTTCCATGTTATTATCCTCATTATCCCCCAAGGGAGGATCTAGCTCCCTTAGTCATTCAAAAATTTAGTTACCCTAACTAAACCTTTTTTTATCACTTCATCTTCTCTTATTCTAACGATTAAATTTCCTACCCCTGCTCTTTTCGATCTCCTAAGAAGTTTTGTTGTTGACTGATACTACAAGTGTCTAAACTATCCATAAAGAGCATCTTCCGAGGACCATCCATCCTCCATTTGACAATTAGACATCATCATTTAAACAAACCTCTTCCTAGTGGATTCCATGTTCTCCACCCTTGTCTATGAAGGGGAGGATGTTGGTTCCATGATTGTAGAGATACTGCTTGAATGGCCTCCAAACTACCCAATATCCTTTACTGGCTGGGCTCTCCAACATCCTCTCCTTCCTATGATTTTTCTTTTCTCTAATCACCACTTGCTTATTCTCTATGTCTTCCATTAACAGTCCTGAGAAGTTACCGGGAAGAGAACCCAAATTTTCATCGATTTTGAAAGGTTCCTTCATAACCTCCCCCCAACTGTAACTGTTCATCCAAAAACTTTATTTTTCTTTTACATGTTCTGAATTAGATTCACATTCTTTGGGATCTAATGATGTACCTTTCTAAAACCCATCCTATAACCCAATTCCCTGTGATCTTTTCATCGATACTGGAGACAATTAACTTTTTCTTCCTCAACTTAAATTGATTGAATCCAATGTTTTTTTTCTATGCACACAACCATATTTCCTTATAGAAAAAATCTTTGCTCTTGCATTGGCTAAATCAGTATCTACATGATGCAATGGCATCCAAGGTTAAGACAGGGCATTCTATGTCCTCGGTGAAACTGCATGGAGTGTTTGTATTTTGGCCAGTGTTACTCAGTTGCAGCCTTGACCGACGGTCTCGGTCATTGAAGGAAGCTTGGTCACTGAAGGAACTCGGTAGTCTCTAGCACTCGGTGAAAGTATTACTCGGTTATGCCTATAGTGCTTGGTTGACACTGGTGCTCGATGATGCCTGACGTGCTCAGTTAATTTACTATCACTCGGTAGTTTTGGCTTATGGACTGGGGTTCTGTGTGATTTGTTGAGCCAACTTGGTAAATTTATTGTTGGTAGCCATTGTTATGGGTAGACATGCTGAATTAAATGTTTGTATACATTTGTAAGCCGACTTGTATGGCATTTAATTATTTATTTTGGGGAGTTAAGGGTTTCATCTTGCTGACTTGTGGCTAATGATTAGTATTTAAGGAGTGCTTGGGTAGATGTTTTAGGGACATAATTTGGTAGATTTGGAGGACTTAGACAATAGAGCAGATCTAAATGTCAGATGTGAAGCTTGAGAGTGAAGTTGTGGAAAAGTTCTTGATGATCTTGCAGATTGGATTGTAATCTGGTTATTGTTTGTAGCAGAGCTAGGGGTTGCATACTTGGGAACAAGGAGATTACTTGGAGGATTGCGAGCTCAAGTTTAGATCTTCCTTAGGGTTTCCATCAGCTTCTAATTGTGTTCAGAGCTGAACTAACTAAGATTGTGTTGGATCTGGTTGTGGATCTTGCAGAATTGTTTTCTGATTGTAATTGGCCCTAACCCGGAAGGCCTTACAGTCGGGCATGTTAATGAAAATTAGTGTTAAACAATTATTTTGTGTTGCATTGTTGAGTAATCCATTGTGTAATTCTGTTGGCTACAAGGTTTGGACTGTCCTTTATTGGATCCACCATCCTTGACTACATTAGGTGGTATCAGAGCGAGAGGTTTGATCTTGTTGAAGTAGAAGGTTGACCTAGCAAGGTTGATCTTGTTGGTGAAAAGATTGTGCACAATTTGGATTGTAGATCCGAAGCACTGAACTTGTGAAATTGTGCCCTAGTTGTTTGCAAGATTGCAGGTTGAGATCTGACTTGTTGCAACTTGGAAATTGTCACAAGGTGGTCGATGGGGGTTTGTTGTAGAGGGTTTTCTCTTATCTTTAAGGATGCCTTCGAGAAGATTGGACCCTAGAGTTATTTCTGATCTTTGTGATATTGTTGAATCCCAGATCACAGAGAAAGTCAAATCAGATTTCAAATCTGAGATGGAATTGGTGAAGAATGATATGGTCACCGAGATCATGAGAACTGTTGTTGGTATACCTCGAAATGTTGGTACTAAGGATGGCTATGAAGAATCTACTAAAGAATTTGAAACTGCTAGATCTAGTGGTGATGACCATAGGAACAGATCTGGTGAAGACAAAACTAATTGGTTGTCTAGATCTGTTGCTTAGTTTAGTAATTACCGAATGGAAGTTTCTACTTTCTCTGGTACTTTGAAGCCTGACAATCTGGTTGATTGGATTGGTGAACTTGAGGATTTCTTTGAGCTGGAAGAAATTGAAGATCCTCTTCGGGTGAGATTAGCACAGACAAAGTTGAAAGGACATGTTGCTCTTTGGTGGAAAGAACTACAGAGAGACCAAGAAGATGAAGGTGAAACAACGATCAATCGGTGGAGATTGATGGTGACTAAGTTGAAAGCTAAGTTCATACTAGTTGACTATGAGCTTGACTTGTTTAAGAAGTTGCAGAATCTAAAATACAAGGATTTGTCTATTGAAGATTATACCAAGGAGTTCAAACTTACTATTCGGTCTAGGCACCGAGAGCTTCGTAAGGAAAAGGTAGCTCGGTATGTGAATGTTTTGAGATTCAATATTCAAGATGAGCTTGGTATGTTGAAGACTGATTCTATTGAGGATGCTTATTAGTATGCTCTAAAGGTAGAAGATAAGTTGAAGAGAAAACAACCTAGTAATTCCCGAGGGAAGGAAAAGATTGATCACTTGGTGAAGGATAAACTGACTGATGTAGAAGATGAATAGAAACCTGTGGAACCGAAGAAAAAGATAGGTAGAGTTATCTTTAAGGGTACTTTCTATAACTATGGAGAAGAAGGACACCATTCTTTTGAGTGTACACATAAGAAGGTTGACCGATGAACTACTGTGATGAATGAGAACATTCAAAATGAACCTAAATTAGAGAAATTGTTGCTACGGTGAACATTGCTCGGTACAAAGGATGAACCTTGTCAGAGGAGTAACTTGTTTAGGAACCGATGCAAGACTGAAGGTAAACTCTATGATGTTATTGTTGATAGTGGAAGTACTGATAACCTTGTTGCTAAGGACCTGGTTTAGAAACTTGGTTTGAGTAGAATGAAACATCCTTGTCCTTATAAGCTTGGCTGGTTACAAGATGTTCATGCTTTGGAAGTTAGAGAACAATGCTTCATTGATGTTCAGATTGGCCAGTACAAGGATCTTGTGTTATGTGATATTGTGAAGATGAATAGTTGTGATATATTGCTCGGTAGACCTTGGTAGTATGATTGCAGAGCTATTTATGACTGTGTCTAGAATGTGTTTACTGTTGAGAAGAATGATAGAATATTTTCACTGATGCCTTTGATGGATACAATGCTCGATAGGAGAAGCCTGAGTATTGGTAGCTGAGTTGAGGTTGTAGATCTAGAGAAAATGAATGATCAGTATGGAGAACAGACTTGTACATTGTCAAGAAAAGACTTGAAGAGGCAGAGGAAACTGAAGTGGAAGAATTTGCAAGCAGAAAAGGTGGAGGACTTGTATGTGAAGAACCAGTTCGGGATTTATGTGTTGAATCCTAAAAGATGTTCTTCTCACATATGAACATATTTTGGAACTTGGGGTTTCTGATGCAGGGGCATCCAAGGTTAAGACAGGCAATTCTATGTCCTCATTGAAACTATATGGAGTGTTTGTATTTTGGCCGGTGTTACTCAGTTGCAGCCTTGACCGACTATCTCGGTCATTGAAGGAAGCTTGGTCATTGAAGGAACTCGGTAGTCTCTAGCACTCGATGAAAGTATTAATCGGTCATGCCTACGGTGCTTGGTCGACACTGGTGCTCGGTGATGCCTGGCATGCTCGGTTAATTTACCGTCGCTCGGTAGTTCTGGCTTACCAACTGGGGTTCTGTGTGATTTGTTGAGCTGACTTGGTGAATTTATTGTTGGTAACCATTTTTATGGTCTGAAATGTTGAATTAAATGTTTGTATACATTTGTAAACCGACTTGTATGGCATTTAATTATTTGTTTTGGGGAGTTAAGGGTTTCATCTTGCTGACTTGTGGCTGATGATTAGTATTTAAGGAGTGCTTGGGTAGATGTTTTAGGGACAGAATTTGGTAGATTTGGAGGACTTAGACAATAGAGTAGATCTGAATGTCAGATGTGAAGCTTGAGAGTGAAGTTGTGGAAAAGTTCTTGATGATCTTGCACATCAGATTGTAATCTAATTATTGTTTGTAGCAGAGCTAGGGGTTAAATACTTAGGAACAAGGAGATTGCTTGGAGGGTTGCGAGCTCAAGTTTAGATCTTCCTTAGGGTTTCCATCAGTTTCTGATTGTCTTCAGAGCTCAACTAGCTGAGATTGTGTTGGATCTAGTTGTGGATCTTGTAGGATTGTTTTCTGATTGTAATTGGCCCTAACCTGGAAGGCCTTACAATCAGGCATGTTAATGAAAATCAGTGTTAAACAATTATTTTATGTTGCATTGTTGAGTAATCTGCTGTGTTATTCTTTTGGCTACAAGGTTTGGACTGTCCTTCATTGGATCCACCATCCTTGACTGCATCACTACATCTATAATGGTGCCTAATGATCTCCCAATTTTCACTAGGAACTCTTCCACCAATACTCTATAAGTGAATTGTATAATTTGTTCCAAATGGTAGATTTGTATGGATTTAACACCATTGGGTTAAAATTAATATAAAGGTTCTTCATTCATCATTACATCGAGAGGCGTAACCTTATAATGGCAGCAGACCCACACCTATAGGAGGTCAACGAATGTAATAGTGTAAGAAAAAAGAACCCATTTGCATTCCATTCCACCTGTCCAATAAACACATATGGAAATCTTTCCAAGCTTGATAAATAATATGAACGGTCTGGCAGTAATGAATAAGTGGAAAACCAATCGGACATGTGCATTGTTTGAAAGAGAATTTGGCTCCATTGAAAACCAAAAATAGCGGAGATTCTTTCATTTAGCATTACCAATTCAAATGCATTAATAAACTGAATGTCATTCATCTTCTCTCATATATGAGGTAGAGAGACCATTGGATTGGTGTTTTAAATCTTATTTTATGACGAAGCGTTCTATTTCAGCTTAATCCGCCTAATCTCATAACCACCATAAGCCCTATTATTTTGATGGATTGTATTGCAATCTATTACACTGGAATGAGAGGATGACTACCAGGAATATGTACCTACAATTGCAAAAGTACTAATGGGGAATTGCGAGGGTGGAGTTTTGGAATCTTAAGGTTATGCCTCCTCAAATCTGTAGCCTTCTTTTATAGACGTTTCTTCCACTCACAAGCGCATTCATTATAGAGGTTAGAAGATTATGTTTGAGATGAAATTCATAGTAATAATGTAAGGTCCACCCCATTTCCACCTTTTCCTCGACACTCGATGATGGAGGATTAAGGGGTTTTGTAGTATCTGGATGAATGGTAAATCCCTAACAGAATTGTACCTGCATATCAGTACCTATCAACTAAGTGTCGCTATGACAAAGGTGATATCTCTAGGTTATTAATTGTGTAAGTGAATCTTGGATGCAGTATGTTACCCTACGGATCATAGATTCAGCTAGACTATTAAGGTTCCTTTGAGTACTTTTGTCGAAAGGATTAGTTTCAAGAAGTCGAGATGTAAATGCCAAATTAGTTATGTGTTAAGTCTTAAGTTTATCTTGGATTAAATTAATAGTTGAGGTGATGATTCTAGTAACTCCTATGAGGAGGATGAGTAATGCTTCGATGATGTATTATATGGTTATACCATAGTGATGTTTTGGTGATGTTATTAGAACCCTGATCAAGGATTTGTTAGATCCTAGACTAATAGGATTATTCTGCATTTTGTTTTCCTAGATTAGGAAATTTAATCATACTTGTGATAAGAATTTTATAGGACCTGACTGTTATGGTTACCCCTTACCGATGTTGAACCATCAATTTATCTTAAATATTATGCTAAGGAAAATTGAGATACTTGAACTCATTTAATTTACTGTTATGTTATGATGGACATGTTAGACTACATTTTGTTGACTCTGTATGTGGATCCATGATTAGTGGATTTGGATTTTGATCATGTTAGACTTTATTATTATCTTCATGTTTTGAGAACCTGAAGATTATCTTATGAAGATGATAGATTATGGATGATCTTGATTTCAATTGAACTATGAATTGAATTATGCAAATTAAATTATGAATTATATATGCAATTGAAGTATGAATTGAGTTATGCAAATTTAATTTATTTGATGTGATTATTGAATCCTATATGATTACGTGCAGACAATTGAATTATGACATTTCATTCTATGTGATTGAATGTTCAAATTGAATTGTGTAAGATCATTATTTGTTGTGTGATTTCATGTATGCAATTGAGTTATGAATAATGTGTAGATATTACATCTTATATGTTTATATGTGATGGTTTTCTTCCTTGAATTACTGATGCTGCATTAAGGTTTTGCAGGTGGAAGGACCATGGAAGTATTAGGGGAAACCACATTGAATGCTTGTGCTATCAGTAAAGCCAAGGCCCCGTCTATTGAAGAGACCAGTGCCTCGTTGTGAAGTGTTTTATTTTGTAACCGTAATGTGAATGTATGTGTAGGGTTGTTAAGTGTTGTAATATGTTGGACATACCTTAATTGTGATGTTAATTATGTGAGTGTCACTTGACACTAGAGTTATTTGTTAACTAAGGTATGTCGTGTGATTGGAGTGCAAGAGCAAGTCCTAGAAGCTTCCTTGAGGGGGTATTCTAAGTGCATCTTCTTGTCTTAGGACCCCTAAGTGAAGTCATACCTTACATTTTCGTGCATAAACTGAACCATGGTTTTTGGAGGGTTAAATAGGACCCTAGGGGGTAGTTTCATGCATTTTTAGGTAGCCCATTCCTTGTACCCATAGGTTAGGGGTAATTTTAGCATGTGAGAAGCCATATATTGACTTTATGTCCCCTCCAATAGTGCCCATTTAATCTTGAACGAAATTGCAACTTGCATCATGGACCCAGAAGTACTTCTGAGGACCATCTTAATGAGGGTTGTGGAGAATTGGTTTGGGGTCCCTTTTTAGTAGAACTTTTAGAGGGGTTGGGGTTGTTCACCCACTCTCTACCTTTAGAGACCACTAAACTTGGAGAAGGAGAAAGCTAGGGATAGAAGAAGGAGAAGACTCAAAACTTCATCATTTTGCATTGGATCATAGGTTGGAGGATCTTGCTCTTCATCTCTCTCATTTTGTTGTAGATAAATCTTGTAGTTGTAATTTTGTTAAGTGTTTTAGCTCCCCATGGTTGGTCATGGTGAGAGCAAGAATGTATTGTGTTTTCCTTTGTAATTGGATTTGGGGTTGTTTACTCTTGGATTCACTCACCCTTGGGAGGGAAGAGCAAACAAGAGGGGGTGTGGGAAATGGAGGCAACTCCATGTGTAGAGTCTCCTCCATGTGTGCGGAAGGATGAAGCTTGGGTGAGTGATTTTCCCCAAGTAACCTTGCATTTAGCCTATGAGGCATTTGGGGTATAAGGAGGGAAGATTGGCCATGTGAGCCTTGTATGAAATTGTTATATTTGGGTCCATGTGTGGCCTTGTTTATGATTATGCAATGGTTGTCTCCATGGGTTGTCCACCCACACCCCACAAAAGGAAATTCTGGGAATTCCTTAGTTATTACCTTGAGGGAATTTGGGTTTTGCTTAATGTATGTTTTCTTGTGAGATCTTTTAGTGTTGTGTATGTACCCCATTTGATGTGGTTTCCCCAAGCTCGGGGGTGGCCTCATGAGAGGCCTAGGATGGGAGGTGAGCTCCCATGGTCGTTTCCCTTTTGCCTGGTATATATTTGCAGATTTGTGGAAGCTCAAAGAGGAGCTAGCATGGAGGTTTTCATCTTTTGGGTGGTTGTGAGAAGGCAACCCGTTCCTTCCTTTGTGAAATCTCTCTTTGTATTTAGACACCTATTGTTGTAAAAGAGATTGTAATGCTTTTTACTTGGAGCTATTGTGAAGATGAAATAGATGAGAGACTGCTATTTAATTGATTCCCCATTGTGAGGCATTAGCAATTTGCAATGCTTTATTGTAGCTATGAAGATGTAACTGTATTTGATGTAATTGTGTATGCATTGAAATGGATTCCTTAATGTTTATGATGAAATCTTGCATACGTTATAAAAGATCTCTCTCTCTCTTTATAGTTGATAATACTCTTTCTTTGCAAATGAGTTATCAACATTGATAGATTTAATATTGTAACAAATCCATTTTGATTCCAGTTTTGGGTTGATATAAAAATATTGTAGTTCATATAAGATGATTTAATTGTCATGATCATTAAAAATAAAGCTCTATATATGATTCATATCACTCTTTTAGTCTTATAAATTGTAATGAAACAACTATGAAAAAATGAACAAATTAGTTTTTATGTTGATATCTCAATTGATTTGCAATCAAACTATATCTAATCCTTATTGATACACTATCAATTTTAAGACTATAGACTTCCTTATGCATTAAGAAGACTAATTAAATGATGATGATATACTACTCATAGTTTGCAAGAAGATGTAAAAATAGTGCTATAGCAAAATAACACTCTCCAGAATTTTGAAGAGCAAAATGCTCTCTGGATTTTGTATGGGATAAAAATCCCATACAAAATCCATACCACAGTCAATATTATATAATAAATCCTAGCTTTATAAAATTTTCTAGCATATTAAAATATACTTATAAAAAAAAAAAAAGAAGACATCCTCACCTTTATGCCTATTCAAAAAAAAAATGATGCAAGTAATGAGGAGGTCTGACTTTGCATTAAATAGTTATTGTTGCCCATGATAAAGCAACTTCCTCCAATGTACTTGGCTGCATATTTATAATGTTTTTTGTTTATTTTCTTTTATTACCTCTTGACCTGCGTAGCTTTTACCTTAGCTTAGAAGGGGAAATTGGGATGGGAATAAATTCCCATGTCCCATCAAATAACCTTTTTCTTTTCCCTACTCCAAAATTGGCGCAGGCTTTTGTGGGAAGCTTTGAACATGTAAGTGGGCGTAGGACTTTGGGTGGGACCCCAAACTGCCCCCTCTTCAATGCTTGTCCCTTTGTCATAGTCTTTAGCCCCTAGCTTAGTCAAGATAGGGGTAGGAGCTAGGATAGGGGTAGAGACTTAGTGTAGGGTGTTTTTAATTGGGTGGATTAGTAGGAAGTATTAGTGTTAAGTTAGTTTAGAATATGTGTTAATTTATGTTTAGATGTCATATCATTAGGTAGCTTTATTTTACTTGTTTTTATTTAATGCTTTGTAATTTATGTAATTGCTCAATGATATTTGTTATATAGTATGTATATATATTCTTGATTAGTATATTATAATTTGTTAAATTAATTAATCATCATATTAATTAATTATTACATTATAATTATTAATTAAGTATATATATATATATTATTTAATTATAATCATTGGATATATATAAATATTAATTAATATTTTATAATTTATTAATTACTTAACTATTATATTAATTAATTAATAATTTATAATTATTAATTGGATTAATATAGATCTATATTATTTGGGTCATTTGTTTAATTGATTAATAGTGTTCAAATCTTATATTTGTATGTTGTCAATTCTAATTTTAATAATCTATTTGACGTTTAAGTTATATATATAGAAAATAATTAATCTATATATATATAAGGATATCATTTAATAAATACCCTAGGAGTATTCCTTACTCCTTGGTAATCTATATGATTAATAGATTAACATTCAACAAAATGATCGTTAAGATGTGGTTATGACCTCCTGTCTCATTGAGACTTCGTCATAAACACCTTTACCGCATCATAAACTTGGATCTTTTACCCTTTTAAAAAAAAAATTGTTGGTTGTGTTTTGGCCCGAACTTTTGGACATTACAAATAATGTCATAGTATCTTATTTGTGTTTTAAGTTTTTCATACATGATTTTGACTGTCATTTTGCTTATGTACGTCACTTTCTTTCTTGCAAGTTTTCTATTTTGCCATCAAGTTTGTTCCGATCTGAATTCATAGTCTCTCATCCACAAATTTTATCATTCAGACTATTTTTCACTTTTCTTTCCAATTTATAAGCAAATGAACGCGTAAGATAACGGTCTCAAATAGATTGTGAATGCGAGAAAGCAAAAGATGCTTAAAAAATAATTTACTTTGAATAACTTCTATTAGTGTAAAGTTAATTAAATATAATAGGAGAATTCTATTTTCAATTAATTTAATTAATATTTTCATAAATAATCAATAATCATTTTTTTAAAAATATTTCTTATTTATTTTTAAATTTAAAATATATAAAGAATATCAATGTCTACAATCTAAATATAAGGAAGTGTTGAGAATGATAAATAGATAAATATATTACAATAAATAAAATATTTAAGTCACAAAAGGATTAGGGTTAAATAAATTAATCTTCACACAACCTTAGTGTTAGGGTTTACTAAGGGTTAACTTTAAGGTTAGTGTTCAAATTAGGTAATGGTTTATTAATGGGTAAGATTAGAGTTTACTTAAATTAAAATTAGAGTTCAGTTAGGATAATGATTATGGCTAGAGTATTATTATTAGGCTTACAATTCAATTAGATTTGTAGGAGATATCTTTAGTTATAATTAAACCATGGTTAGGGCTTAAATTGGTTAACCTTCAAATAAAGTTGGGGTCAGGATACAATTAGGGTTAGAGATTGATTAGGGTCATTGGAAAGTCTTTGAATTGTGGATAGTGTTAGGGTTTAGAATTAAATTATATAAGATTTCAAATAGGGTTATATTATAAATATGCAAGTTAGGTTAATGTTAGGGTTAAATGAGTTTATTGTAAAACATAGTTAGGGTCATCTTTAATGTTAGTGTTCAATTTGGGTTAGGTTTATAAGTGTTAATATTAGGTTTCAATAAAATTAAAATGAGGGTTCAATTAGGGTGAGAATTATTCACCATAATCATAGAACCTAACTCTAAACTCTAGAATGACTTCTAATAGAATAAGTTTTGATTAGTATAAATTTAATAATATAATAAGAAAAATTCTATTTGCAATTAAGTTAATTAATGTTTTTATAAATAATCATTAATCAATTTTATAAGAATATTTTTTATATTTAACTCTAAAATATATAAAGAGTATCACTATCTAGAATTAAGATATAAGTAGTTGTTCATAATCCTAATCCTAATACTAACCATGATGTAAACCCTTACCTTAATCAAAACGCAAACCCTAATATTGACCATAATTCTAATCATAACTTGAAACCCTAACCCAAACCATAACCTAACTCTAACCATAACCATAACATAAACCCTAATCCTAACCAAAGAATGATGCTAAACCTAGCTATATATGACTAATCCAAACCCTAATCCTAATGTAAATTGTACCTCAACCCTAGACCCTATCCCTCACATGGGGTGTAATAAATAAAATATTTGAATTAAGAAAAGGTTAGGATTAAATCAATTAATAATCAAGTAATCTTAGTATTAGGGTTTAGTAAGGGTTAACCTTAAGATTAGTGTTCAAATATGTGATAGTTTATTAATGGTTAAGATTAGAGTTTAATTAAATTTAAATTATAGCTCAATTAGGATAATGATTATGGGTAGAGCTTAGTTATTGTTAGGGTTAGGGTTAAATTTGAATCGGAGGAGATATCTTTACTTACAATTAAATCATGGTTAGGGTTTCAATTAGTTAAGTTTCAAATAAAGTTGGGGTTAGGATACAATTAGGGTTATGGTTTAATTAGGGATTTATTTTGATTAGAGTTATAGAAAAATATTTGAACTATGGAAAGGGTTAGGTTTTAGGGTTAAATTATATTAAGAGTTCAAATAGGGTGAAATATTATAAATATGAAAGTTAGGTTAATGTTAGGGTTAAATGACTTAATTAGGGTCTAACTAAATTTAAAATAAGGGTTTAATTAGGGTGATAATTATTCACCATAATTTCATAACCCTAACCCTAAACCCTAGAACTACTTATATTAGAATAAATTTTGATAAGTATAGAGTTAATAATACAATAGAGAGAATTCTATATTTGCAATTTAAGTTAATTAATATTTTTATAAATAATAATTAATCAGTTTTATATGAATAATTTTTTATATTTAAATTTAAAATATGTAAAGATCAACAATGTCTAGAATCTATATATAAGTAGTTGTTGAGAATGATAAATAGATAAATACCTTAAAATAAATAAAATATTTGAGTTAGGAAAGGGTGAGGTTTAAATTAGTTAATCTTTAAGCAATCTTAGTGTTAGGGTTTACTAAGGGTTAGCTTTAAGGTTAGTGTTCAAATTAGGTAATGGTTTATTAATGGTTAAGATTAGAGTTTAATTAAATTGAAATTAGGGTCCAATTAGGATAATGATTATGGATAGAGTTTAGTTATTATTAGGGTTAGGGTTCAATTAGGTTTGTAGGAGATATCTTTAGTTAGAATTCAATCATAGGTTGTGTTTATATTAGTTTTAAGCTTCAAAAAAAGTTGGGGTTAGGATTCAATTAGGGTTAGGGTTTAATTAGGGATTCAATCAAGGTTAGAGTTTGATTAGGGTCATGGGGAAACCTTTTAATTATGGATAGGATTAGGGTTTAGGATTAAATTATATCAAGAGTTCAATTAGGGTTATAAAATAAATATGCAAGTTAGGTTAATGTTAAGGTTAAATGAGTTTATTATAAAAGGGTTAGGGTTATCTTTATTATTAGTGATCAATTTTGGTTAGGTTTGTGAAGATTAATATTAGGGTCTAATTAAATTTAAAATGAGGGTTCAATTAGGGTGAGAATCATTCACCATAATCATAAAACTAACCATGAACCCTAGCCATAACATTGATATAAACCCTAACCCTAACCATAATCCTAACCATGATGAAAACCTTAACCATAAATATAACCCAAAATCCAACTCTAATCTTTACTAAGATGTCTACCTTCATCATGATGTAAACTTTAACCCTAACCTTAACCATAAGGGTGGCTGCAAGAAGTTGGGTGCCAATTTTTTGCAAAAAGTGGAAGTGTTTTTCCTATTTTTCAAAATTTATCTGAATTGATCTCAAAATTTGAGGCACTTAGATATTGAATCTCGAAAAAATTCACTAATAGAAATTGTAGTACTTGGAGTCTACTTTTCAAATATATAATTTATTTTAATACCCACATGGTATAAATTATATTTTGATAGG
This sequence comes from Chamaecyparis obtusa, assembly GCA_027943335.1. Lineage (NCBI taxonomy): Eukaryota > Viridiplantae > Streptophyta > Pinopsida > Cupressales > Cupressaceae > Chamaecyparis > Chamaecyparis obtusa. The sequence continues at coordinate 2,188,223 of BSBK01001590.1, forward strand.
CATATTTGAAAACCACTTTTTCAAAATGCCTGTTTAAGGACCATACCACATCCGTGTACGACCACCATATTTTGACACAAATAAATGAATTTTTTAAAATCCTTTTTAGGGAAGATACCTAAGACATAGAATATTGATGAGAATATTTTTTCTTATTTTTTTGTTTTGTAAATTATTTTTTATTAATTTTTAATTAACAATAAAGCTTATTTTTCAAACCTCTCGTGTACGGCCACCATAATTCAATATAATTTTTCTTTTTTTCAAAAATTATTTTTTTTAAATTCAAAAGAATTGAATCTAGATTGATGACATATAATTTATTTTTAAAAATACTTAAAAATTAAAAAGTTATTAAAGTTTTAGTGAGTCTCACTATTTTACATTTATGTACCACTATCAACTAATAAATAATGTAAAAATAGTAAAAATAACCATATTATTATGAAATTTATATTTTTAGAATCGTGATAGTGAGATCTTTAATGGGTTTTTGTTTTGTCAAAAAAATCAATCCAGAAGGGCTTCAAAAAATTACGGTAAGCCTTAAAATTTTTATTCCAATGCCTTAGCCAAAATTTTGGAGGCTAAGACATAGGCTTGGTCTCACCAAACCTATCCCAAACCAAAAACTGAGGCATAGTGAAAACTCCCGCGTGCATATTTTAAGAAACGGGCACCCGTTATTTAAATTCAAAAAATGGGCACCCATTTCATAAATTTAAAAATATGTGTTTAAAAAATATTTTAAATTAAAAAAAAAAATAAAAAAATTTAGAAACGGGTACCCGTTTTGAAAAAAAATGGGTGCCCGTTTCTGAAAAAATGGGTACCCGCTTTTTGAATTTCGGATCAGATGTCCGTGCCTAAAACGGGTGCCCGTTTCAAGGGGCGCAAATTTTCAAGCCGCGGACTTCCGCGTAATTGGCACCCAACTTTTTGCTTCTACCCATAAACCTAGCCCTAAACCATAATCCTAACTACAATCCTTATCCTAATGTTAACCCTTAGCCTAACCCTAATCATAATCCTAAGTACATCTGTAAACTCTAAACATAACCCTAATCCTAATAATAATGCTTACCATAACCCTAATAAAAATATTACCATAGTTATAATTCTCACCCTAACCCTAATCAACACCTAAAACCTATCATAATTCTTACTCTATCTCTAATACTATCTCTAGCTTCAATCTTAGTGATAATCTTAATCGTGACCTTCTTATGACCCCAAACGTAAGTATATCTCTAAACCAAATCTTAACCATAAACCTATCCCCAACCCAAACCATTATATAAACCCTAACCATAATCCCTAAATGCTAATCCTAATCATATTATTTTTATTTTAATGAAAGTTTAATTAGATTAGGTTCCTATTAAATTAAGTTTAGGGTTAGATTTTAATTAAATTTTTTATTAAGATAAGACTGGTTGTGAATTAGTTACAATTATTCCTAGAGTTAGGAGTAGGGTAAGTTCTTAGTTAGCTTCCAAAGAAATTAGGATTTGAGATTAGGTTAGGGTTATTCAATAAAAGCTAAATCAAATTAAAATTATATCTTTGGCACTTAGCTCTCTAACTCAATTTCTATCTCATACCATAACCCTATCCTTATTTAATCTCCATCATTAACCCTACCCTAGCCCTATTTTTACCACTTAACGTATCTCTAACTCTAGAACCTTAACTTCAACCCTAGAACCCTAACCTTAACTAAAAAATCCTAATTATAACCTACTTTCTCAAATTTTATTATCACATAGGGCAATAATACAAGTACATACAATTATATATAAAACCTTACAAACATAACCGTAATGATGATATAATATAATACTCTAACCATAATTATAACCTAAATCCTAAACCCTAGAACTAACCATAATCATACCCCTAAACCTAACCTTGACCCTAACTATGATATATCTCTAATCATAATACTAACCCTAACCTTGACCTTATTATTAAATCTAACACTATTATTCTAACCATTACCTGAGTCATTACCCTAATCCTAGCACTAATCTTAACCCTCACAACTAGCCATAGCCTAAACCCTAGCCCTAACCATTAGGTAAACCCTGAGTTCTAGAAAAATAATATGAATCCTAACCCTAAACCCTAACCATAATCCTAATTGTAATTACAACCCTAATCCAAACCTTAATCCTTATCTTAACCCTAACTTTGGTATAAATCCTAAATATAATCCTAGCCATAACACAAAATTCTAACCCTAACCATAAACCTAACCATAATATTAAACCTTAACACTAAATCCTAACTATAACTATAACCCTAACCCTAACCATAAGCCTAAACCCTAACCATAATTGTATTCATTAAATGCTAAACTCTAATGATAAATGCTAAAACCTGATTGTAAATGGTAAACCACAAACCTAATGCTATACAGGTAACCCTGATATAAATGCTAACCCTAACCCTACGTATATTAATTTATTCTACATATAACAATAAACCTTAACACTAAAACCTAACCCTAATATTAACCCTAACCCTAACCATAATCATAAGTCTAAACCAAATCCTAACCGTAATGCTAATCTTAACCTTATTCCTAACCATGACCACTAACCTAACTATACCACTAACCTAAACCTTAACCATGATGTAAACCATAACCTCAACCCTAAACCCTAACCTGAATCCCCACTATATTCATAACCTAAACCTTAACCCTAACCCTGATACTAAACCATAAACCTAATTATTTCTCTAACCTAAGAATGATGCTAAACCCAACTTTATCACTAACTCAAACCCTAACCATGATGTAAACCCTCACCTCAACTCTAAATTCTTACCATGGAGTATGTATTAGTGTTATTAACATACTCAACATATACTCTATATAATCTTATTGTATTAACGTACTCAAAATATAACACTAAATCCTAACCCTGACTCTAATTCTAATCGTGACCCTAACATAATTCTCACACTGATATTAAACCCTAACCCTGATTGTAAACCCAACCTTAACACTAAACCCTAACCCTAATCATAATAAAGATTCTAAAAAAAACTAACCCTAATGCTAACCCTAACCATGATATAAACCTTAACCTTCAATATGAACCCTAATTATAACCCTAATGAGATTAATTTATTCAATGTTTTATGCACGCTGCGACTGCTACTAACTAATATATACTCTATATTTAAAATATGCTGAGATGTATCGAGGTGTTTAATTTTTTCATCATTCACCTTTAATTAAAATTAAAGTTGGAAAAATTCAATGCCTCGATACATCTCGGCATATTTTAAATATAGAGTATATATTAGCTAGTCCATAAACCTTCTTGTAGGATTTTTTTTTTTATTCTCCTCCACGTTAATAAAAAATCACTTTAAAAACTTTTTTGGACAAAATTTTATAATGAGCTCTATCTTCCATCAATCTTTGATCCATTTTGTAATAATTTCTCTATTTTTCTTTGGCCCTATAAATCTACACTTAACCGCTAAATCTTTTATTAATAATCTATCCACTGAAACTTCTTTTCACAGATCAAATCTTCCTCTTTACAAAAATCCTCTTTTACCAATGTGGAATCTTCCCCTCTCCATCTCATAACTTGGTGGGAGGAAATTTAATGTTGCAAAAAATGATCAATTTTCTCTCTTGTTAGGATATTAAGAGTGTTATTTTGTGTATGCACCTTCACCAACATTTCTAGGTGGTAAAATAGCCATTAATAGAGCATTCTACCCAAATATCAGTGATTATCCTTCACTGAGGCTACATCAATTAGTGATTCCTCTTAAGAGCCTTAAGAGAAAATTTAAGTAAAAGTCTAGTAGAAAAATTATATAATTTAAGGCACAAGAAAAACTTATAAGTAAGAATACTTTGGTCAATCTATAAAAAGTCTCTATCTCTAGAGTGTGCAATGGAACTTCCAAGAATACAACTTTATCTATGTGCGCTATGAGTTTTGAGTATTTTTATTTAAAAAAATATTCTCTTATAAGGGTTATGAATCAATAGTTTATTTGGGCTTTTTCTATCAACTTATATGGAAGAGATAGGAATATATTACACGTGACAAAGATGGTCTGTTTGAATAACTTAATGAAACATAATTATATACACAAATCTAATAAGAAATATCTAATAACATTAATAGCACCATAAAACATGACATGTTTAGAAAATGATATAACATTGTGTACATGCAAATAAATGAAAAGCATTATAAGAAATGGATGTGTTTCAATTTTATTAAAGATTGATCTAGATAGAATTTTGAAACATCATCATAAAACTGACCTAAGAAAGAAAAATATGTAGAATACTATATGAGAAAATAAAATAAAGATCTAATTATTTTCTATAATATTATAATGAGACAAATAGGATTAATTATAATTAGAGAAGATCAATTGATCCATAATAAAATTTAGATATTCTTGATTTACAATTAAAAATAAAAATGATCATATTTGAAAACATAAATTATAAATTCAAACTCTAGACTCCAAGGCATATTAGATCAAATAGATTTAACAAAATAAAAATGAATAAATTTTTACTTTTCTAATTATCTGAATGGACAAAGTAATTAACACATAATTAATCTAGATAGAACAACTAAGTCTTGAAACAATACATAAGCATGTACATGCATAAATGCTAAATTAACAAAAAAAAGGATAACTGTACTTATCTCTATAAATATTGAAAGATATATATTAATTGGGAGTGCATTCTATGATTCATCATAGTAGTTAGCAAGAATTTATATCAGTCTAAATCTTGATAAATTGTAATTTTAGCATTTGTTCTATAATTTGGTTCTATCTCAAACTTATAGCTTTAATCTCTATTTTATAGTCTTGATTTTTTCATAATTTTGAACTTAGAAATAAAAATTTGATTTTTTTTTCACTTTAGACTTTAAAGTATTGTTTACTAGTTTGATATATCAAAATGATGGTGCTAAATGTCATCATTGGAATTTGTTATACTGCCATTAAGAAGTTGACTATCTTCAAACTTGCAACATTGTCAAGTCCCTTAGTTTATTCAATTATTTTATTCAATGATTTGAAGGACCTTTCAAACATGTCAAGTAGAATGTGAATGGCTAGACCTATCCCTACTAATCCAAATCATCGCGCTATGCTTTCTATGATCAAATCATGCTTTCTCTATGATCAAAATCATGTTATTATAAGCACACTTTATAGTGAATACAACAACATCCTAACATGTTAATTTGAATATTTCACCTTTGAGTTGAAGGATAATGAGTAGTTGAGGGTAAGTTGGTTTGGGCCAGTGATTAAAATTTGATTTTTGAATTCAAAGACCAAAATTTCAAAATAGTTTTAAACCACCTCAAAGGTAAATACAAGATTGATCTAGGATAAGAAATAAAGAAATGTGAAGATTATATTCAATTTTAGAACTGAAGGTAAATTAGATCTAGTTAGAGTTGAAAAATAATCCTATTTTTCATAGAGAAATACACCATTAATACATTAGATTATTATATTATATATTAAAAAATCAAATCTAAAATAAATAAAAAATTAACGCTTAATTTTCTTTTCAAAAGCCCTGCTGATCTAATAAAAACATACCTTAAAATTATTTTTACATTTTTTTATCCATAACTTTTTTTTTTTAAACAAATATTAAGTATAAACACCCCTTCAAAAATCATCTATAATATTCCATTCGAGAACAATGTATGTGCTCTTTTCTTTTTTAAGTATGTGAAAGTAAATATTATTCTCTAACTAGAATCTTAGATAAATAACCGTAAATATTATTCTCTCACTAGAAGCTTACATAGTTGACTGAATATATTCATTAGCTGCAAGTTTACATTGTTGGCAGTAGAATATTATTCCATAGCTAGAAGCTTACATTAGGACAATATTCCTTCTCAGGATTGAACCATTTTACTATTGATGAGCACCTAAATTTCTCCAAAATTGTATTTAAATAACATTTCTTTTGCATAACATATCTTTTTCCAAGAAATAGTTGGACGTAAAAGAATACAGACAAACTTTTGAATCATCAGTTTTTGTTGTCCAAGTGCTCACCAGATTCCAAACAAGCTAAGATAAAAGTTAAAATAAAAGGAATATTTGGTAATTGGAATCCTATTTACCCACTGCTAAATCTGCAACTGCATTTAATGTAGCTCAATACCATGCAAACAATCTGTCGTGTGAAGTGTTCAGAGTGCAGGATCTGGTGTCATTTGAGTGCTTCATATTCTCAGATAACAAATCAGAATCAAATATTTATTTGGTGTCCAGTGCTTCAATCTTGGTATTTGGTGGGTGCATGTGCATGGCGGCATTTACAGTAATGTTGGGGATATGTGTTGCACTGTATACGCTTTCTGCAGTTGCACACTGTTCAGTTGAACTTCCAAGAATGCTCAGTCAAATGTAAGCCCAAAATTTGTACTGGCAAAACAACAGCTTTTATCTTTGTTCTCTGAGTTTTTTATTGTTTTTATAAAGAAAATTTTGCCCTTTCAAGAGTTTTGAATCAAGGGTTTACTTCAGCTCCATTTTTTTTATAAATTAGTTTATGTAATTAATCCGTTTGGTTTAAACCCTTATAGAGCAGGATTGTATAAATGCGTGAGACCGTCTTGTTTTTTGAGGAATTTGAGAGGTGGTCTGTATCTAGAGATATTAAATTTCTACTGTTTATAATTGTTGTGTAGTGATTATGAATTTAACTGTATGGAATTTACTTGCAATATCGATATTTTTGATTGTATTTCATGATCTATCATCAGAATAAAAGAGATATAAAAGAAAAATTAGATCAAAATCAAAACTGTAGAAAATACATAAAATCTAATATTAAACACAACTAGACTAACATTACAGAAATATAGAAACAGCAACAAAAGAACCAACCCCTAGTTTACTGGAGACCCAGCCAAATTTCGATGACTTGAATGCCATTATATGAATTGGCTATTTGTTTTTGTTTATTGTGACATCGGATTTGTCTTGTTTAATTTCATGTTTTTGATTAATTAAGCAGTCTAGAAAGGGGGCTGACCCTTACACCACTACAGCCCAAAGGCTGTCCAAAACAATTGTTTACAACAAGGTCAAGAAAGACCTTTAACAAGGGACTAACAGCACATCTTCTAAACCACCACAAGAATGGATGGATAGAGTCCCTGCCACAAAGGGACGGTAGTGGCACCCACAACACTATCTTAATTTCATGTTGTTAGATATGTGCATAATATATTTTTTATAGTTTTATGCTTCGGTGAGACTAATTTGAAAGTCCAAAATGGACAACTATTTTAAAGTTTTAGGGTTGGAACTTATGATTATGCACACCTCTCTTATAATGGTTTTAAAGTTGAAGGGTCTAGTAGTGGTATTATGATCTCTTTTTGTTTTGAGAAAAAGAAAAAGAAAAAGAAAAAGATTTGAGGATAAAGATATTTGCCTTAAATATAAAGCAAAAGTCTTTGTTTTTGAATCATCTCAACTTTGAGTTTGTTCATTTTTGGAAGGTTTTGTATTGTTCAAAGTTCTGGACCCTTTCAAAATCCTACTCATCTAATAAAAAATCAATTGAAAAGTATTTATACAAATTGTAAAATCACTTTTGACGTCCCTATTAAGCATTTTTTAAAGTTGTTTAAGAGTTAAATATTATTGTGTTGTAAAGAATTTAGTCTTTATATAATAATGAAGAAAGTTATTGTGATGGGTTTTTTCATTTGAAATGAATTTTTCAAGTGAAAATATTGCTATTGTGTTAGTTTTTTAATTTATTTTAGATTCTAAAGGCATTATTTCTGTTGTACAAATTTGCTGGGCCTCTTTTGTTAGTTTTTCAATTTATTTTAGATTCTAAATGCATTATTTCTATTGTAAAAATGTACTGGACTTCTTTTCATTTGAAATATGAATAATTTTTATATGATTAATATTTTTTAATGTACAATAGACTATTTATATTTTTGACTAAATTATATTATCATTTCATCCTTCCAACAATAAATGATATGTACTCATTATATTGTTGGACATTTTTTAAATTTAAATATATTAGTACATATATTGACTAGATTTTAAGGTTGGAGATTTAAATCTTAATTACAAAAATATAGAATGATAATAAAATCTTAAAAATTTAGAAATATTAATGAACTTCTTTAATATCAGCTTTATAATCTTATAAGATTTGATTTAAATCTTTTCTTTTAATTCAATCTTATAATATTTAATTTAAATATTGGTGAAATTGTAATGTTGTATCTACACATTAGCAATTTAGCTTCAAATGTAAACAAACTTATTTATAATTTCCTGAGTTTGATATTCTTTGTTCAGGAAGAAAATGTCAGTAAGAGCTCAAAGTGATGCAATCAAATTTTCCATTGATGAATCTTATAGCTTCAATCCAACTCGTGTAACTCGGTTGTCTTGGAGACCCAGGTTTGAGACTGAATTGAAAACATAAAATGGTTCCAAATGTGCTATATATGTTGTTAGAAAATGCATCTTTGAAGGTTATATTAATTTATTGTGTGCATGATATTTGGGTGTTATAATTTCTTTATGGTTGAGACAGGACTTTTCTGTATATGAATTTCCTCAGGGATGAAGAATGTGCCCATCTAATTGAATTGGCAAGTAAATCATACTAAGTTCTACTACAAGAAACCTTTTTAGAATTGTCTGTGCATTAAATATTTCCTTATTGTTAGGAATGTTAACTTCAGGCGAGAGACAAGTTAGAGAAATCTATGGTGGCAGATAATGAATCAGGGAAGAGTATTATGAGTGAGATTCGAACAAGCTCGGGAATGTTCTTAAATAAATCTCAGGTAAGTTTGAAATATGCCAAGGTTTAGTCAGGTTTATCCACCAATCAAAGCATAGAACACTGATTTTAAAATGCACAAAGGCTGTTTATTGGCATTGCTTGTACATTTTTATTAGGATGAAATTGTTGCAAGGATTGAAGACAGAATAGCAGCCTGGACCTTTCTCCCAAAAGGTAATATCATGCTCTTTTATTTGGGTGATGTGTTTAAGGTTATGTTGAAAAATGGCATTAGTCTAACTCTAATTCATGAAGTATATGGTAGAAATCTGTAAAATACCTTTTTAAAAAATTTATAAAGTATTTTTATTAATCATTCGGATGCTGATTACAAAGTACTGTGCAAATTTTATAACATTGTATTCCTGTACAACTTCTTATGAAAAACTAATTATTACTTCAAGTCATTAAATGATTTCATTGAATATAGACCTTCCTGCTTTATTTAACCAAAATTTAAATCATTAAATGACCTCATTAAAATGTAAACCTTAATTTTTCCAATACTATTATAGATCTTATTTGTAAGTTTCTTTCACTTATATTTCTTTTATCATGGATGTATTTAGAGAATGGCGAGGCAATACAGATTTTACATTATGAAAATGGCCAGAAATATGAACCTCATGTTGATTTTTTCCATGATAAGTTTAACAAAGAGGTGGGTGGTCATAGAACTGCCACAGTGCTCATGTATTTATCAGATGTGATCAAGGGGGGCGAGACTGTCTTTCCCTATTCAGAGGTTAGTTCCTTTGCATCAAACACCCACTTTATGTTTAATCTATATCATAAAATGTAATTGAGTTTTTCCAAATATTTTGAAGTATCTGTGTTGGGTATTCAGGAAAGTGATGGCCAATTAAAAGACAGTTCTTGGTCAGAATGTGCCAAAGGTGGATATTCAGGTAATATTCTGGAAAAAAATTGGGTCTACAACTTAACACTGACTAAACATTCATGTTTACATTTAATAATTTAATAATCTTAAAGGTTAAAGATGAAGTGAAGCTTATATTTTTTATATTTATCTATATAACTTGTTTTTAATTCATAGTTAAAACTAAAAACTGTGAGATGATTTTACTAATCTAAGCACAAGAGTCATGTTGTTTTGATACAGTGAAGCCAAGAAAAGGTGATGCTCTTCTGTTCTTCAGTCTTCTGCCAAATGGGACAGCTGATGAATACAGTCTGCATGGAAGCTGTCCTGTTATAGAGGGAGAAAAGTGGTCTGCTACAAAATGGATACATGTAAGGGCGTATGACTACTTAATTAAAATGAGCACTTCTAATGAATGCATTGATGAAAATGATGATTGTGCTAAGTGGGCTGCTGGTGGGGAATGCATGAAGAACCCTACCTATATGATTGGCACTCCAGATTCTGCTGGATGGTGTAGAAAAAGTTGTCAAGCATGCTGATTTGCTTTTCAACAAGTAACAATATTACTGTTGATATTTCAAATGTAAATTACAGACAATATAAGAAATTTGGTGGTTTTACTTCTTTCATTACCTTTCTTCTATGATTTTTCAGTTCGAACGTGGGATGTGATTGGACAGCATAAAAGTGAATTCTTTAAGAACTTTGTCCTTTATTTTTGTTCTTTCAAAACTCAAAAGTAGAATGGTGTATCAAACAACTTTTGCATGTTCCCGGATGCCATTCATTCACTGAGCCTAAATTTGACTGTCGAGCCTGTCAGTCAGAGAATGTTTTGACGGTTATTTATTTATTAAGATATATTTTTATTTTTAATTAATATATGAAAAAAATTAATTTGAAAATTTATTATAATTATAATTATATTTCATAATAAAATAACCTAAATATAACTATACCGCCTTCATATATAATTTATTTCTTATTATTAAAGAGTCTAGTAAGGGGGTTGACTCTTATACCGCCACAGTCCAAAGGTTGTTCCAAACAACTATTTACAACAAGGTCAAGAAAGACCATTAACATCAAACTAGCAGCAAAGCTTCTAATCTGCATCAACAACGGGTAGATAGCTCACTCACCACCTAGGGAGGAGAGTGTGAGTCTGCCTAACAATTTTTCTTCACCTACCAACAATCATCCTAGCGATACTTCCAATAGGGTCCTCACCACACGAGGAAGGCGACGGAGCCCTCTTTGAGAGAGAATCAACAACAAGAACAGAGTGATCCTGACAATGTTATATCTCAACAACCAAGTGTTGATGCAAATCAGAAGCACCAACAATTGGAGATGGGTCCACGTGGCTAAAGGGGACCACATCAATAGCAAGAGGTGGGGTCAGATCCACCGGGTCAGAGGAGGCCAGCTTAGTAGAAGCATCACCCTATGGGGAGTCATCACTAGCCTATGACGAGTCATCAAAGGAAGAGTTAGCTGCACAGACAGTCAAATGATCATCATTTGTATCCATCCAACAAGTGGCAACACCTCTTTGATGTGCAAGAAAACAATCTATAACCAAAAGGAGGTTGTCTGTGGTTTAGCTGAAAGAGAGTGAATCCTCCACACTCACAACTTGCCTAACACCAACCCCGTAGCACAGGAGAAAAGGTTGATGTTACCTAATACTAAAGGTCTCCATGAATTAGACACCCAACAATGCATATAAGAAGAGAGGGCCATAAACTATTGAATATACAAACCAAACTGCAACACTACTAAAACTCCACATTATCCACCACTTATGTGTCACACATCACTATAGGGGATGTCTTGGCACAGGCCATGGGTCGAGATTTCTCCTTTGAAGGGATAGCAACAACAAACTTTACAACAAGGGAAAATTTGTGTCCATCAGCAAGAGGCTTTGGGAGCACCACAGTACCATGTCTCTGTAAAGAGTGTCCAAAATGCACAACTCCACTAGAGAGCCTACCACTATCAAAAGCAAGAACACCCAAATCATTACTCGCCCTCCCCAACCCAACAGCAGGAGTAGAGGGCGTAAAAGTCTCTCTCGCACTCTGCACACCATAGGCAAATATAGGAGCAGAAGACGTCGCAAAAGCAATGACACCGAACAACAAAACTCTCACACCAAGGAGAATCTGAGCAAAATAAAACCTAGAAGCACCTGGACCAGAGCCAACTGTTGGCTTAGAGGGAGCAGATGCAAATGCGGGAGTAGGCGTTCTTACACTCATATATACATCCAAATATAATTTGTTATTTGTTTACGATCTTCCTAATAAGATTTTTAACTTTTGATGGATGAATTTTTTTGGACTCGTATATTTCAGATTCGTGGAGTACAATTAATATCTTTATATTTATTATTTAAATTTATATGAACAAGTAATGAGTTGTAAATAGTCATCCCAAAATAGAAAATAATTATCATGATTTTATAAGTATTTTTTTTCATTTAATTGATAATATTGTAATGGTGAGCATTATATGTAATACTTTTTTTATTATTTAGGTTTATTTGAACGTAGATGATTTTTTATACAATGATAATAATATACAGGGACAATTTTTATTAAAAGATTGGTAGGTGTGGGTTTTTTCTTATTTTATTAACATGCATTCTTAAGGACCAATTTAGATCCTTAGTTCTTCTATTTTTCATTGAAGTTCATATTTAACGTAGAACTTTCTTATTTTGATGTCTTTTTAACAATGACAATTGCATATATTGTACGATTTTTATTACAAATTTGGTATATGGGCTAATTATTTTCATATTCTATTAGTATTTACTACAAAGAACCAATATAGATCCTTATTTTATCTATTTTATACTCAAGTTTGAATTGTAATTTGCACACATGACCTAGGTAGATTATGTAATTTGTAAATACTAAAAATAGACTTAGAATTTTTTTCTATTATTCTGCAAGATTCTTCTACCCCAACACTTTTATAGTTATAGATTATATTCATACTCAAACATCTTTAATGTGAATGCTATATTATGGGATAAGAAATATAAAATGACTGGTAACTTCTATATAAAAAATCATTATTGCTTCAAATGGAGATTCCAATGATTCCTTTTAGTAAAGATCATATCCATATTCTAAAAATACCTCATTGGGATTTTTTTAACTTTTATCATATATTTATGGACTTTCACCATGAAGATCTTAAGGACACGTTGAGGATGTTCATCTTCTCTTTGATGACAACTCACATTGAGTTGCATGACCTTATTTGGACTTTATGAAGGCACGTTCACTTCATTTATTTTATGCTTTCATAATGATAATTTATAATGATATTCATGATTCCACAACTCTAACAAGCATCATTCATGTTGTCATATTTTGTAGGAGTACTAGAATCACATTGGTTCAATTTTCATACCTATGGTTAGCATCATAAATCTATGGTTACTTTACTTAAATTGTGCATGGTACCTGATTCATCTTATTGATGTTTGTTACAATTTGACTTGCTTTGGAAATTCTTGACCAATTTCCAAAGGCATCATCCACATATTTGGTATGTATTCTTCATTCATTTAAATACATTGTTTTTAAAGCTCACATTCCTCAATTAGAAACAAATTAATATAGGGACAAATCATTTGATTTCTCTTAACTTTGAGCTCCCTTAAGTGTTTACCTTTTTTTATTGATTTCACTCTATAATTCTCAAATCTATACTAATAATAAAATAATTAACATGATGAGAATTTTCTATATATGCTAGAATGTCAGACACATAAAAAGTCATTCAATTATCAAAATTAAAAGTAAATTTATTAAAATAATATAGTAATGATTACTATATCAATACTAGATAAAAATTATAAAAATCATAGTGTCAAAGATGTCATGGCGATATTTTTTATTACACAAGAAAGGATCTTGAAATGGCCCATACCCTTGTACAAAGAGGAATACAAATCAATAAGCCTAGTAAGAAACTAAATGACACCCAAAGACCAACTATGGCACTACAAAAGACAAAGCATTACAAAACCTTAGAAAAATCCAACCCAAATTCAGGGTAGCTTGAAAAATTATTCTAAATATATTTTCTTTAAACCAAAATAGAAAGATCGTTCTCCCAATGATTTCTTTGTTTATGAACATTCATAAGACTACAAGGTGAACCCTCATCCAACCCTAAAACATAAAAAGAGGCTTCAATCATGTAGAAGATACAATATCTTATTCTCCTTGTATTATGTGCCTTCTACATCTCCTCAAAAATAATGTTAGACTCCTCAATAATAGTAGGAATTTGTTCCTTTTCACTCGAAACAACATGTTTTTCTCATTTCTCAAGAAAAATAGTCATCATCTTTTGAGGATAAGGTAACCTCAATAGGGGCACCCATTTCTTTTCCACATGTTCAAAAAATTAATAAAATAAAAAATACTTCTTAAATATGGCGATCGAATCAACAACATACTATTGCACAAAATTATTGGTGATGATTGGAAAAATCCTCACATTTTAGCTTTCCAATGGAAAACCTAGTAGACAAATCTAAATAGGAATTTCAAGATAAAATTATTCATTTGGTTGAAACCCAAAAACTAATTCTTAAGACAAAGGAAATTCATCCTTAAAACCCAAGGTCCTTCAAGAAGAATCCTTGAGAAATCCTCCAAATTGGTAAAAAGAAAAAAGAAAAAAAATCAACTTAGCACTTACCTTAGCAAGTGGCCTTTTATAAAAACCTTTATTTTCAGTCAAGTAACAATATCACTCCCGCTACCCCTACTAAATGGCTCCCGGTGCAATTGTTGAGCTGCCATTGCTCTTGTGCCTCCCACTGCTATTGTTGCTGGTGTTGCCCATGTGCCTCAAGTCATTCTCATCGTCCCTAGGGCTCCTGCGGTGGTTTCTTCCCATGCATCGCTTGCAAATGTAGCTATTGTTGTCAGGCCTTCAATGGTGGATTTGATGTAGGATCTTGTAGCCCTAACCTCTACTAGTGCGGCTCAGTGCCCTCCCGTACTTGCACCTAAGTATGTTTCAAGGAAGACCGTTAATCATTGTGCCTTCCTGGTCTGCAGAAATATTGTTGTGGAATTGGAGGAGGAGACTATATCTGAAATTGATGCTGTCACCTCTATTTTTTCTTCACATGGCCTGATCTGTAGTTTTAAGGGTCACTGGACTTATTTTCCCAAACTACATTCTTAGATTTCCAAGCATTGGGAGCCCCTTATCTCTAGTACAGTCCACATATGTCCTATGGCTAAGGGTTTTTTTGTTTCTAAATTTGATAATGCTATGGATAGAAATATGATTCTTTGTGAAAACAATTTCAGCTGGGATGGTCGCTTCATATTGATGTTGAAACCTTGGCATCTTCACTTTTCCCTGTCTTCTGAAGCCTTTAATAAGCTTCCCATCTAGGTTAGGCTGCCTAATCTTCCCCTCCATCTATGGGTTGATTCTCTTCTCGAAACCTTGGGGGATGCTATTGGGGATTTTATTTTGGTGGACAAGAAATCTTCTAACTTGCTTCACTCTACTTATGCTCACATTTTGGTGGTTTTGGATATCTCTAAAGGTCTTCCTACAAAGATCAAACTCTTTACTCCTTATGGTAGAAGTTGGATTCAACATTTGGACTATGCAGGCCTCCCCTTCAAATGTAGAAGATGCTTTAAGACTAGTCATGTTTCAAACCAATGTGATCTTCAGAAATTTAAAAAGACTTCCTCGTGGTGGTAGGGTGTCTCTTCTCAACACTATATGGTGGAGAAGGTGTCTTCTCCTTGGAGCTTTTTGCAGGTGATTGAGCAGGTTAGCCTTGTGTCTTCCCCTCTTTCTAGTTTCGTTCATGTTGTTGGAGTTTCTATGGGTGTTGTTGCTCCTCCTTCTTTGTCTATGTGTGTGTGGGTTCCTTCCAAGTTTGTGGTGGTCCCCCCTTATGTTGGTGTTGGTTCTGCTCCTTCTGGTTCTCTTATAGGGTTAGCTAATGGGTCTGCTCCTACTAGTTCTTCTACTGGAGTTGTCCCTCTCCCTAGCCCTGGTTCTCAGCTGGCTGCCTTTGCACAGTGTGCTGCCCCCTCTAGGGGGTTTGTTTCTATTGTTGTGGATTCGTTGGATTGGTAGAATGTTGTTGCTAAGGTTGAAGAAGGGTGGATCAAGGTTAAAGGTAAACACTCCAAGAGATCTTCGCCTTCTTTTGATATGACCCTTCGATCCCATCAGAAGGGTGCCAAAGGAAAATCCTAAAATCTTGGGGGTTTTATTTTGGCTAGGCTATGCTCGAGCTTTGTTTGTTCTAGGTTGTGGGAGCCTGTTGTTAAAACCCTCATCTAGGTTTTGACCTGTTTCCTTTTTGTGGGTTGTCATTTTCTATCTTTTATGACCTTCTTGTAAAGTGTTTCAAGTCCCTTCAAAACTTTTTTTCCTTAGTATAAAAAATAAGTGGCCTTTTCTTTTCAAAATTTGAAGGATCCATCTTGTGGTATTATCAATATTTGGATGATTGCCATGAAATATCCCAAGAAGTGAGCTCCTAATCCAAGAAGAAGACTTAACAAGAAGAGACTTGGGAATATTAATGTGTATCTACCCTTCCTCCATAACCTCATTAATATTACTACTATCACAACTTCTAATGATATAGAGTTATTTAAAAACCTTAGAGTTGAAGCAATAAAAATAACAAGAGGTGAAGAAATAGTAGTCATAGGAGCACCACAAATCTTAACAATTAGATTACCATCATAATCTATATGTAGGATTCAAGAACCATAAGCCTCCACCTCACAAAGTTCATTTGAAACCATAGAAATCAAAATAGGAACAACGAAAAGAGGAGGATAAGAAACACCCTTGTCAAAAACTTAGGCTAAATAAAAGTCAAAACCACATATTGATTAGGTAAGTGCATCAAGATGGTGTGCAAAAAGGGGGGTATAAGTGGCTATTTTTTTCTGAAATTGGGTAAACCTGAACTTCAAAGAGAAATTAGAGGGTCTTGCACTCAAAATTAGATTATGTGTAAAGAATAAGAATTGTAGTAGGGTAAAAGCACAAAGTTGTGTCATGTTTCAAGCTAACTTATCGACACGGATGAATTTGAGTATTTCTAACTAAAAGTTATTTTTTTCAAACATATGGTCTAGCTAGTTTTATTAGATAAGTTCTTCAACTATTCCACTTGGAAATATCTATTAAATTCACATTTTATACCGATTTGGGTCCAATTACCAAAGAAATAAAATTATTTCAGAAAAGTGATGTTTCAAAAACTCCTACTCTTTTTAATTATATTTTTTTAAAATATAAAAATACCCTTTTGTAGAGCTCAGAGTCAAGATTATTGCCATATAATTTTTTCTTTAAAAGATAAGATTCAAAGGCTCAAACCCTTGATGCATGAAAAACTATTCCTTATTTTTTCAAAAAAATATAACATAGTTGTTTCTATGTGCTCAACAAAAGATATAATTAGATTTAGTTTTTAAAAAACCATTTGGTAGGATGGTACGAAAGAGTGAGATCTAGAAGTTTTGTATTTTTTCATAATTTTTGTTGAGTACTTTTATTTTATTATTTGAAATGATCATTTCCTGAAAATCTAGTACATGTTCATGTGCTTGGCATAACTTGCATCAAAATAATTAAAAATACAATTTTCTTTTTTTAAAAGTGTATAGATTCAAGTGTAGAATAGTAATATGTAATATGTTTTTTAATTAGTCATGAAGTAGACCAAAAGTTATTAAAAAAATGGTAGACATGTGTCTGTGAGGCTTATCAAGACACTGGTAAAGAAATTTAAATTTTACTATGTAAATGTTGTCCAAAATTTGAAAAACTTATGTGGTTAGAAAGATGAGAAGATGTGTGAGATTATGGTGGTAATTAGAGATACCAACTTGATCATTTGTAAACCCGATGAAGATGAAGTCAAGAATTCATGTTAGAAGATGAAAAAATGTGTAAAGGGGCTAAAATGAAGGGAAAATGGGCTTTCAAGCCTTACAGTTGTTTACCAACCCTTTTTCCAATCCTAAAATGTGTACAAGTTTTGGTATCCATCATAACATGTATAGGTTTTGGTGTCCATCATAACATGCTCAGGTTTTGAAAAGCAAAAAGTACATTCTAAGTCTTTCATAACACATACACATTTTGGAGATGTAAAGGCATGCCTCTTGTCATTTCCTCTCTCTCTCTCATCTTCCTTCCCTCATCAACTTCTCTATCTATTATGAGCCATAATTATCCTTCTTGATCTGTATCTCATCTCTCTCCCCCTCTTCTCTCTCTCTCTCTCTCTCTCTCTCTCTCTCTCTCTCTCTCTCTCTCTCTCTCTCTCTCTCTCTCTCTCTCTCTCTCCCCTCCCTTCCTTCCTGGATTCCTATTTTAAAGAACTCATACGGCTTATGGAAAAGTAGAGTTGAACCTCTAATTTTTCATAACTCGTACGGGCTATGTGAAAAATGTTAATGTTGGTTTTAGGTTTCCATAACTCGTATGAGTTATGATAAAATCTATATAATATATTCCCAACAGCCTAGAAACCAACACTACAAGTTGTTTGAAGGTCCCACTACACTGTTTAGCATCAGTTTCTAGGATTTGTTTCATGATTTTTATGTTTTTTAAATATTTTTTCAAGATCATTAAGGATATTTATAAGCAATAATTGCCCCATTGTCTAGCAATGCAACGACATAATGGATTAATGGATAGGTTGGTAGATGGATGAAGTCCAAAGGGTTGTTTGATATGTTGTTGAAGCTTTGTTTGGGTTGACAAAGACTATCCACAGAATGGGGATAACATGTTTTAAGAAAGCTCAACGATGGGATATGATAGGAGATGGAGATGAAACTGTGTGATGAGAGGATAGGATATGATAGGACGTGGAAAGTGATGCATAGGAATGGACATGTCAAGAGGTTTTTTGAAACATGTGTTGCATTTTAATGTCCTTATTTTCATCAAGACCAAGATAGGAAGTGGAATAGGAAAAGGATAGGATAATGATAGGACAATGAGAAGACAAGCAAGATCAAATAGTAGACAAATGGAGATAGGGACTGAAGGTTTCAATAAGATAGGATAGGTGGTATGGACCCAAGGGATGTGATACGATAGGAAATATGGACCAAACAGATAAGGATAATGTAAAGTTGATAAGACATGTGATGCTTCTAGGAAGGTCCTTAACCTTGTCAAGATCAAACTTGGGAAAAATGGAATATGGAAGCTAATAGGATAAGGGATATGAAAGGCAATAGGATAATGGAGGAGATGATAGTGGTAATAGAGGAAATGATAGGGGTATATAGGATATGAAAATATCAACAAAATATTCCCCCAAGTATGGAATATAAGAAGTTCAGAAACTACGCATGACGCCCATTTGCCAAGTTTTCATCTGTTGGATACAATTGTCTGAAGGAGATTTTTGGATTAATTGTGTGTTGTCTTTGATGTAACACAAATTTCATATCAATTATCATGCTCAATCAGTCAGCAAAGTGGTTCCCAGTGATTACCAAGCTCAGTTGGTCAGCTAAGCGATTCTCAGTGTCTACCGAGCTCAGTCGGTCAGCAAGGCAGTTTTCTGTGTTTACCAAGATCTCTCAGTCTCTAGAGGATGTTGTAGAATTCACAGTGGTAACCGAGTTCACTCGGTCACCAAAGGAATTCTTTTTAGATTAGTGTTTACCGAGCAAGGTCGGCCCAGTAAAGAATTTTGTTAATTTGAGGAATAAAGTTTGTTTATTCAAGCCGACTATGGTAATGATTAGAAATGTTGGTAATGATTATTAGTTCTGACTTGACAATATGAATGGACAATCCGAATGGTATATATAGAAGGTCAAGTTGTGAATTCAAAGTGTGTACAAGTGAAAAAGTGTGAAAGTGTGGACAAGTGTGAAAGAAGAAGAGTGTGTAAAGAATAATGTGAAAATCATTTTGAAGGAAGGTGTGTGTGAATTTTTTAAGGATGGTTAGATATCCTTGAGGAGTAGCAAAGATATATTTGATCAATAAGGATCTAGTGAAGCAGAACAAAGATCTGTAATCAGCAATTCAGTTGCATCTTATTCAGGTCACTTCATTGTTACTTTCTTACCATTGTAGCAGTGATTTTGAAATCTCTTAACAGAGTTGGTTTAACAACCATTTTGTAAATCCTCTAACAAGGTGATAGTTCTATTGAATTATCTCAAAGACCTCTTACAAGGCCACTCCTAACAGGGTGATTAAATCTTCTAACAAGGTCACACCTAACAGTGTGTTTTGTAACCTTTTACTAGGTTGGCTCCTAATAGGGCTCACTTCAAAAGAGTGAAAAATAGTAACTGGTTACATTGGTGGTTTTTCCCATATTGGGTTTCCACATTAAATCTGGTGTCTCTTGTGTTCATGTTATTTTCTTTATGCATGCATGTTAATCACTGATGAATACTTAAGAACAGTTATAATTAATACTCACTGCAATAACCAAGTTTCAGCATTTCTATGTATGTTTACCAAGTGACAGCAGTAAATGATTTAATAAGACATCTAAGGGATCTGTGGTAATATTTTTGTGGTTAACTAATTCACCCCCCCCCCCCCCCCCTCTTAGTTACTCCATCTATATTTCTAACAATTGGTATCAGAGCTTTTGGTGCTTGCAGGAAGGGTTTCAAGGACCTAAGCTAAAGATTAAGATGTTTTACAAGAGAGAAATTCCAAGGCTTAACAGAGATAACTTTTCAGCATGGAAAGGACTCATGAGACTTCATCTGGCTTCCATTGGTGATTTAGGATGCAAATATCTTGATGGAGAATATACAACTCCTACTGGCACATTATCTATTGAAGACATTGCAGAGAAAAAGAACCATAACACCATGATGATAGACATTGCATCAGCTATAAGCTATGAAGAATTTGATAAGATCAAAGACTACACAACTGCTTATGCAATGTGGAACAAGCTGAAGAAAATTTATGGTGGTGATGACAATGTGAAGATAGCCAAAGCAGAAAGCCTAAGAGGACAGTTTGATCAAATGAAAATGAGAGAAGATGAAAACATTGCAAAATATGTTGAAAGGATCGAGGCAAGTGTTAGTGCAATCAGAGCTTTTGGAGGAAAAATTGATGATGAAACTGTTATAAGTAAGGTTCTCAAAACATTACTCCCTATCTATGCAATAAGAGTATCTGCTATTCAAGAAAGAAGATGTGAAGAAAATCACAATATAACTTTGGATGCCTTAGTGGGAAGATTGATAGCCTTCGAGTTGGATAACTATGACAACTATGTTCCAACTTCCAAAAATATTGAATCAGCATTTGAGGCCAAACTTTCACTTAAGAAGGGCAAGAAAATAAAGGACATCCAGTCAAAGAGTGAAGAAGAATCAGAGGAAAGTTTTGATAGTGATCTTGAAGCTATTGAAGCATTACTTGCAAAGAAATATTCTAGAGGTAGAGGTAAAGACAAAGGTAAAACTCCCTTAATCTATTTTTCATGTGAAGAAATTGGTCATATTGCAGCTAGGTGCCCAAACAAGCAAAGAAAGGATGAGAAGAAAGGTCACAAGTACAATGGCAAGAAGAATTTCAAATCATTCAAGGATGAAGGTAAGAAAACATGTTTTATGGCTAAGGATTCTGATGATAGTGAAGAAGAAATTGTCTTCATTGTTGTAAAAGATGAATCTGATGATGATGAAGATAAGATGGCACTTATCTCTCATGTAAGAAAAAATGATACATGGATCATAGATAGTGGATGTTCACATCATATGACTGGTGACAAAACAAAGTTTGAACATTTTGAAGACTATGATGGTGGTAGTGTAAGGTTTGGAAACAATGAACCTTGTTGTATAAAAGGAAGAGGATGAATTTCATTAACCAAAGAACTTATATGTGATAATGCATATTGGGTTGAAGCACTAAAGCATAATCTTCTAAGTGTAGCATAGCTAATCAACATTGGATTCAAGGTTGAATTCATGCATGGCAAAGCAAGACTACTGGATGACAAGGGAAAATTGATTGGATCAGGCAAACAAACCAAAGGTAACTTGTTTTATCTTGATCTTGGTGAATGCTCATGTTTTATTGATCATATGGAAGAAAGTTGGTTATGGCACAAAAGGTTATGTCATGTAAATTTTGACAACATGGTGAAAATAAGAAAATTCAAGAAAGTAAGAGGTATTCCTACTTTGAAGAAACTTGATGTTGGTCTATGCAAGAATTGTCAGATTGGTAAAATGGGAAAGTCTAGTTTTAAAAGTAAAAACTATCAGTCTGAAGATATTTTGGAAATTGTGCATACTAATTTATGTGGACCTATTGGAATTGAGAGCTATACTGGAGAAAAACTCTTTATTCTCTTTGTTGATGACTATTCTAGAATGATGATTGTTATGTATCTAAAAGAAAAGTCAAAAGCATTTGAGAAATTCAAATGGTATTTGGCAAGAGTAGAAAAGGAAACAGGGAAAAGAATGAAGTGCTTAAGATCAGACAGAGGTGGTGAATTCATCTCCCATGAATTCAATAATTTTTTCATTGAAAGAGGAATCAAAAGACAGGTATCAGCCCCAAGAACTCCTGAGCAGAATGGAATAGCTGAAAGAAGGAACAGATCTATCATGGATTGTGCAAGGACTCTAATGATTGAAAAGAACATTGCTATGAAATACTGGAAGGAAGCTATCAACACTACAGTTCATACCTTAAACTGAGTACAGTTGAAGAAAGACACATTCAAAACTCCTTATGAGTTATGGTATGGCTATAAACCCAATCTAAGTTACTTGAAAGTATTTGGTAGTAAGTGTTACATCTTAAAAGAATCTAGAAAAGGCAAATTTGATGTGAAAAGTGATGAAGGAATATTTTTGGGATATTCTTGCAAGAGTAAGGCATATAGATGTTTGAATTTGTCTACTCACAAAATCATAGAAAGTGCACATGTGAAAGTTGATGAGTTTGCAGAAAAGACTGAAGAAGAAAGCAAAAAGGAACCAAAGGATTACAGGAGATTTGTTTACATTGAACTTGATACATTACCAGACACATCTGTCAATAAGGAAACTGCATCTACCGAGCCTAGTGCAGTAACCGAGTCACAAGAAGAAGTTCAAACCAAGTCACAAGAAGAAGTTCAAACCGAGTCACAAGAAGTTCAAACCGAGTCACAAGGACCTGAGTCTCAGTCTGAAGCTACTGAGCCAATATCTACCAAGCCTGAGCAACTAGAATCTAAAGATGAAATTCAAGAAGATGACAATGTAACTCATTCAAGAGGCAAGGAACTTGTATTGGCCAAGTATGTCAGGAGGCATCATACACCAGATCAGATTATTGGAAACAAATCAAAAGGTACTATGACAAGAAGTAAACTAAAAGGTACATGTTTATTTGCTGATTTTGAACCTAGAAATGTCAAAGATGCATTGGAAAATGAAAGTTGGATTGAGGCTATGAATGAAGAAATAAAACAAATAGAGAAGAACAAAACATGGAATCTTGTACCTAGGCCTAAAGATAAAAATGTAATTGGAACAAAATGGGTATTCAGGAATAAGTTGAATGAAGATGGTCAAGTATCAAGAAACAAAGCTAGATTGGTGTGTAAAGGATATTCTCAAGAAGAAGGGATAGATTATGGTGAGACTTTTGCTCCTATTGCAACATTAGAAGGTGTAAGAACTCTACTTGCATATGCAACACATAAAGGATTTAAGGTATATCAGATGGATGTAAAATCTACATTTCTCAATGGTATTCTTGATGAAGAAGTCTACATTAAGCAACCTGAAGGTTTTATTGATCTAGACAAAAGGAATATGGTCTAAAAGTTACACAAAGCATTATATGGTCTAAAACAAGCCCCTAGAGCATGGTATGAAAGATTACATAACTATCTTATTCAGATTGGTTTCAAAAGAGCTAATGATAATAGTAGTTTGTACATCAAGGAAGGACCAGATAACAAAATTGTTTTGGCAAAAATATTTGTGGATGATACTATGTTTACAGGTAATGATGATCAGTGCAAAGAATTTTTAGAGCAAATGAACAAAGAATTTGAAATGTCTATGTTTGGTCAAATAAAGTTCTTTGTTGGTCTTCAGATTCAGCAGAGAAAGAACGGTATCTACATTACTCAATCTAAATACATCAAGGAAATACTTAAGAAGTTTGGTATGGAAGATTCAAAACCAGTTGGTACCCCCATGTGTACTGGACTGAAGCTTACCAAAGATGATGATTCAAAAGAAGTAGATCAGACCTTATATAGATCAATGATTGGAAAATTATAGTATGTAGTGCATACAAGGCCTGATATTGCTTTAGCAGTTGGTATAGTAGCAAGATTCTTAGCAAAACCCAGAGAAAATCATATGATGGCAATTAAAAGAATCTTGAGGTACTTGAGAGGAACTGAAGATTATGGCTTGTGGTATAAATTTGAAGGCAATCTAGACCTAAAAGTGTTTACTGATGCTGATTGGGCAGGAAACATTGATGACAGAAAGAGTACAAGTGGTGGAGCATTCTTTCTTGGCAAGAGGTTGGTATCTTGGACCAGTAAAAAGAAAAATTGCACATCCCAATCCATAGCAGAAGCAGAATATGTTGCTGCAGCAGTAAATTGCTCTAATATTGTTTGGTTTAAACAATTATTGGAAGGCATGAAGGTTGAAATCAAAGAACCAGTTGTTATGTTTTGTGATAATACAAGTGCAATAAATATTTCAAAGAATCCAGTAATGCATTCCAAAACCAAGCACATTGCTATAAAATATCACTTTGCCAGAGAATTGGTGCAGGATAAGGAAATCAAATTGGAATATGTTCATACAAAAGAACAAATTGCAGATATGTTCACCAAGCCACTACCTAAGGATGAATTTGTGTATCTAAGAGGTAAGTTAGGGGTCATTCCCCTATCCGAGGCTCACTGAATAAAGTATTAGTGATGCATCAACTAGAGCATATTGAAGATCAGTCAATTGATGTAGCTTAGTCAAGGAATCATTGCATATGAATCAATACTCAAGGTACATTGCTATTCACCTGGTATGTGTTGTCTTTGGCATGTGTTGTCAAAGAGGGAGAGTTTGCTGTCATATTTCAAGAAATGTCATATTTCAAGAAATTTCTTAAGATTTCTAAGAGGAAGAGTTTTCTCGGAGAGTTTGAGAAGTTAAGAAGGAGAGTTTTCAGTCAGAAAGAGAAGTTTGCTGACAGAGGGAGTTCTCATAGATGAGAATCAGAATGAAGCTAAGGATATGTTCCTTACTCTATGTTTTCTATGAAATTTCATTGTGCTATGACATGTTGTGTTGCCATCAATGCCAAAGAGGGAGATTGTTGGATTAATTGTGTGTTCAGCAAAGTGGTTCCCAGTGATTACTGAGCTTAGTCGGTCAACTAAGTGATTCTCAGTGTCTACCAAGCTCAGTCGGTCAGCAAGGCAGTTTTCTATGTTTACCGAGATCTCTCAGTCTCCAAAGGATGTTGTAGAATTCACAGTGGTAACCGAGTTCACTAGGTCACCAAAGGAATTCTTTTTAGATTAGTGTCTACCGAGCAAGCTCGGCCCAGTAAAGAATTTTGTTAATTTGAGGAATAAAGTTTGTTTATTCAAGCCGACTGTGGTAATGATTAGTAATGTTGGTAATGATTATTAGTGCCGACTTGACAATGTGAATGGACAATCTGAATGGTATATATAGAAGGTCAAGTTGTGAATTCAAAGTGTGTGCAAGTGAAAAAGAGTGAAAGTGTGGACAAGTGTGAAAGAAGAAGAGTGTGTAAAGAATAATGTGAAAATCATTTTGAAGGAAGGTGTGTGCGAATTTTTGAAGGATGGTTAGATATCCTTGAGGAGCAGCAAAGATAGATTTGATCAAGAAGGATCTAGTGAAGCAGAACAGAGATTTATAATCAGAAATTTAGTTGCATCTTATTCAGGTCACTTCATTGTTACTTTCTTACCATTGTAGTGGTGATTTCAAAATCTCTTAACAAAGTTGGTTTAATAGCCATTTTGTAAATCCTCTAACAAGGTGACAATTCTATTGAATTGTCTTAAAGACCTCTTACAAGGCCACTCCTAACAGGGTGATTAAATCCTCTAACAAGGTCACACCTAACAGTGTGTTTTGTAACCTTTTACTGGGTTGGCTCCTAACAGGGCTCACTTCAGAAGAGTGAAAAATAGTAACTAGTTACATTGGTGGTTTTTCCCATATTGGGTTTCCACATTAAATCTGGTGTCTCTTGTGTTCATGTTATTTTCTTTATGCATGCATGTTAATCACTAATGAATACTTAAGAACAGTTATAATTAATACTCACTGCAATAACCGAGTTTCAGCATTTCTCTGTATGTTTACCGAGTGACAACAGTAAATGATTTAATAAGACATCTAAGGGATCTGTGGTAATATTTTTGTGGTTAACTGATTCACCCCCCCTCTCAGTTACTCCATCTATATTTCCAACATTCATCATGGTACTTGCCCAAAGCGCTTGTTTGCTAGGTGTTCACTTTTGGACAAAATTATTTCTCTTTATTATTATTATTTTGTTACCAAGACACCTATTTTCCAGGTTTTCATCAAGGCAACTTTTTTCTTTTTTTGAATTTTTTGACTTTTTTTACTTTTTTTGAAGATAATGGATGCATGACATGACATTGACAAAAGACTCAAGCGCCTTGTTCTTTGGATGGTTCTCTTGAAAGGACATGTAATAATGGGCCATGACTATGATAGTATACTCAAAGATGTTGGTAGGGTAATGACAAGGATTAGGTAAATGATTGGATAGGCTGGATGCATTAAAGGCTAAAAAATAGGTGTTGGATAATGGAGGGAGTGGAAGAAGGCTTGATTTTGACTGGATGGAAATGGATGCAAGAACAACATCGACACACACCTTGAGGGGTGATGGGGTGATGGAAGAAAAGGATATTTTGGACTTGACAGAGGAATGGATGTGGATTCTGGGACAAAAGGACCCAAGATGGATTTGGAAGATGGAAGGCTTTTAGATGGAGGGATAACAACTTTGGATGCCAACTTGGATTTTCCTTTAGGACTCTGTGCTTCAAGAAGCTTCTTGGGAATCCACAAGCATTTTGATTTTTTATTCTTTTGTTTGTCCTTTGATTGCATTTCTTGGACAATGGACTTAGGAACCCATATTGATTTTGACTTTTCTTTTTGCTTAACAGGCCTTTTTGTCCTTTTTGATATTTCTTTTTCTTTTTATTTTTCGATCATATTTTTCTTTTATTTCACATGTTGATTAGACTTGACATGTTGACCCTTGAATGCATGTGGATTTCTTGAATTATGGACTTTATGCTTGGCATCCAAATTGCTTGGAAAATGAAGGGGATTATGGATGGATACGAATTGTATGGATTCTTTTTGGATGGATGGAAGATTCTCAAAGATGTGTGCCTTTGCTGACTTGTATATGGGAAAGGGTAAGTGAATTTTGAACTAGTGGGTGGAGGAATTTATGGACCTAAAATGTATGGAAGGGCTGAAGGAGGTGGCATACGCTTATGTTTAGTTTTTGAGGGGATACCAACGCCTTGAGACTGATCTTTAGGAATGAGGTCATGACCTTTAGACTTTTCTTTGACTTGGAAGGGTTTTAATATACCTTTCTCATGGATGCTTAACCCTTTGACTTGATATTTCTTTTGAACAATAGGATACTTTCTAGTAGACATGAGTCTGTTTTGTGATGTGTGTGTTATGGAAGGACTGATAGGATCATGAAGTGGACAAGACTTGATAGAACTAGTGAAACTCATTTGAAGTGTAAGGAGTTCATGAACATCTTGCATAAATGTATTTTCATTATTAGGGGGATCAGGAGGAATAAGGGGATCTTGTGATGGTATAGGAATAGTGATAGGGTCATATAGCATGATAGGGTCTTGTAAAGGATATGGAAGATAAGGGAAAGGACATGAAGGAATGGAGGGGTCTTGTGGAGGATCCAAAGGAATGATGGGATCATTTGGAGGACATGAAGGTGAAGGGATACTTTGATCTTGACTTGGAATGGGATCATAGGATTCCATACTAAAGGTTTTTTTCTCTTGGTTTTGGATGGAATCATTGGAAAAAATGGAAGGGAGGTTATGATCTTGCTTAGGAAGTGAAAGGTCAATGGGATTTGAAAGGACATTTTGTTCTTGACATGGAAGAGGTTCATCTTGGATGGGAGGATTAGGGATAATAGGATCATCATAAAATTCAAGGGAAGTGGAATCTTGGTCAACAATTGGATAGGATTGGTCATTTTAAGGATCTTGATCTTGATTTATTTTAGGACTCATTTCTTTTTGTTTTGGATCATCCTCTTGACATGGGGTTTAACTTGGGATATGTATCGGTGACTCTACAAAAGGGTCAATGTTTTGACATGAAGGAGATAGAGTTTGAATAGAACTTTCTTAAATAGGATTGTGTGGAGATGGAGGATATTGTGGCATTGCATCTAGCATCTTGGAAGAATGGAAAGGAATTGTGTCAAAAAAATGGATTATCTCAAATTTTTTCTATGGATAGCCCTTGGAAGGTTGTATCATTAGAAGTGTAATGGTGGGAGATGGAGGAAATTTCTCTTGTGAAAACTTAGGGGATAACAAGATGGAAGGGAACATGGATTCTTCTTTAAGGTCAATTTCTTGAGAGTAAATGGGTATGTCATCCATGTGATTTATTTAGGATGAGGCATTGCTAGACATGGGTGCATTATTTGTTTTATCCTCTTTATATAATGTTTGAAGAAAATTATTTAAAAAATTGGATGTGATAATAGGTTTCTTATTAATCATGTTTGGTTGGTGTTCAAAAGAGGACACACTTGAACTTGTGCTTGTTTGGGAAAACCTTGGTATTGATTGGCTTGTTTTCATGAGTGGTACAAGAGGTTGTGAAATTGTTTGAGGGACATTTGGTTGCATTGGGATGAAAATTGGTTCATAATTAGGTTGGAGGTCCTAATTGGATTATTCCATGCTCTGGTTCAAAGGTTTTATTTGGAACTTGTTTGAATGATTTCCTTGGGACTTGGTTGAAAAAAATTTTGTCTTGAATGTGATTAGATTGTGCTTGCTTAAAGTTTTCTTTTGCTTCATCTAGTTGTGAAATAATTCCGAGCATCTTTGATTTTTCAATGAGAGATAGTAGACCTCTCTTTCACCAAAATTTTCATTATCCATCATCTTATTAATCTTTTCATCTAAGATTTTATTTTCTTTATCCAATTTTGCTTTCAACTTTTGGATCAGGTATGCATGAGACTGATGTGATTGATCATTACATTGTGTTAATGCCATTTGTCTTGAATTAGTAAGTGTTTGGATCCCTTGTCTTGGAGGGTACATGATTTTGGGTCACAACCTTCTGTTTGAAAAGGTATAGTTTGTCTAGGATCAAAGGCTATTTGTGTGGTACCACTTGAAATATTCATGGGTTGGTAAGAACTGTGTTGCCTTGTCACAACTGGCATGATGACTAGATGCAACTAAGGATGTGAAGGGTATGCAAGATGAAACTTTTTTTTGGATTTTTGAAAACTTAGGTTATGATAATGCAACCTAAAGTATGAAAGGACTTTTTAGAAAATGATAATGCAAAATGCAACTTAGAAAGATATGATAATGAAAATCATTTTTTGTATTTTTAGGATTTTGAATGATTATGCAAAATGCAACTCCTGTTTTTGTAATTTTTGAAAGACTTTTGAAATGATATGAAAATGAAACTTAGGATTTGGACTTTGGATTTTGGATTTTGGATTTTGGATTTTGAAAATGCAAATTATGCAAACTATGTTTTTGGGATTTTTGGACTTTGATAAAACCTTTGGAAAATAAAAATCTAAGGGTATAACCTTAGCAAATTGAATAGAGGTCTTGACTTTAAAAGGGATCAAAATGATAAGGAAAATTTGATAAAAGGGACTATGTCAAATCCAACATGACAAAGATGGAGTTTGACAAAAGGAAAAAAGGACAATTTTGATAAAATAGATATAGGGACCAAATCAAGATCTTGTTTTCAACAACATAAGGAGAGACTCTAAAATTTGAATTTTTGTGGGATTTTGCAAAAGATTTTAAAGATTCTAAATGGAAAATGAAATAGGACTAAAATGAGGGCTATGATGGGGATCAAAAGTTGAAAATGCAAGAGGGATAATGCAAATTATGCAAGGACTATGATATGAAAATGAATGCAAATGATGACTCCTACACATGCCACAAGGCTCCAAGGTTAATGTTTTGAAATTCCACGTTCACAAGGGTTTTGAATCAAGATATTTGTGACCAATGAATGTTTAGGGAACTTTTGAAAGGTTTTGAAAATGTTTTAGAATGTTTTGAAGGGTGTTATGAATGTTTTGAAAGTATTTTTGGAAATTTATTGCAATGTTTGAACACTCACATAAGACACATCAAGAAGAATAGTGTTTTTAAAAAGTGAACCAAGCACACCACAAACCAGGCTTGAAGGACAATATCCACTAAATTCCCACTTGAACAAAGTTTAGCCACACCTACTCATAGCAGATAGCCTAGAATCTTGGAGGCACAGGCTCCCCCTTACAATGCACTCACTTCTCAGGCACACCAATCTTTGAATTCCAAGGGTCATCACTTCCCAAGGAAACACTATCTCTATTATGAGCCGTGAAAGTGTGGGATGTCTTCACGGGCATGGGTGACCCCTTGCATCAGTGAATAGAAGGATTTTGGCCAACTACAACAATTTTTTTAGTTCAGAACATCTAGTTTAATGGGTGTGTGATAAAATCCCTCAGGAGATCTCCCAGCCTTGAGAACCAAGGTTTTACGCTCCACAAGGGTAATGCAAGAGAGCTATCACCTAGCCACACTGTGGATTGGATTATTAGTCACAATCACAAATTTATATAGTGTTTTGGATGGAGATTTGGCTTTGGCCTATTACTATTTGAGGTCATCCCTTAGCACATTCAAAGTGAACGCCTTGGTCTAAGGCAGACCTCTCTAAAGGAATTGTATAGATTTCTCTTCACCCAACATCCACAAAGGTGATGGGAGAGGATACGTCCATACAATTCTTTGGGATTAAAAATAGGTAGACACGCCAAACACTTAAAATAAAAAGTTCATTTTAAAGCACCAAACAAAGTGTTTTCTAGCTACAAATTACACAAATGATTGTTTTAGAAGAAACACAAGGTCTTCGCCACATGTCCTACATCAAATGTGTTAGTAGTTTAGGATTGAATCTTTATCCCACAATGGCCACAAGCTAAAAAAAATGATGATTAGTAATAGAAAACCTGCTACCCTAAGTGCAGAAATAGAGAATTGACATCAGACAAAGTAGATTTTACAAGTAAAATTGACTGATCTTACTAACTATGTAGTTTAGTGGACCAACTACGCAACTTTGGCTACCAACTACACAACTCTACTAACTATGCAACTTTACCAATTGCACAACTTTGGCTACCAACTATGCAACTTTACCAACTATGCAACTTTGGCTACCAACTGCACAACTCTAGCTACCAACTACACAACTCTAGCTACCAACTACGCAATTCTGTAATCAGAGGTGAAAAGATGTAATTTAGGCCCTTCTACTTGACTGTGAATTACAAATTAACCCTAGAAATATGTAAATTTGTAGAATTAGGGTTTATGGACCTGTTAATTTATAGATTAGGAATGTAATTGATCAATTTTAGCCCCTAATTAAGCCAAATTGCAAAATTTGAAAACCTTTAGGACATTTGATTGACCAATTGAAATTGATTTATTTGATTAGATCCTAACTAGATGAGGTTCATTGCATTAAGAAAAATGAGATGTGAAGTTCATTTTAGGTGCTCCAAAACCAAATATGAGGGTTCATTAACCCTTTTAAAAACTGAAATGAATACAATTGAAGTTCATTTTAATCAATTAAAAATGATTAGAAACATCTAGAAGCAAACATGAAATGCAGAAAATATAGTAAACTAGAAATGCAAAACTAGCAGTCCAACTACGTAGTTTCCATGACCAACTATGCATCTCTGGGCCCCAACTACACAGTTCTAGCTACCAATTGCACAGCTCTAGCTACCAATTGCGCAGCTTCACTCCTGAGGTCCTAAACCTTCTGGGACCCTGAAAATGCACAAAACATAAAATTTTATCAAAATTTGAGGTAGTTCACATTGGGTTCACCAAATGTAGGATAGGAAAATGAATAAAACATGCACACAAGAGGAACCATCAAACTCTAAAGTATGCACAATCAACCTATCCAAGCACAAAGGAAATTGAGACAAAGAAATGCAACTATAAATAAAACTCCCTCAATTTGACAATTGTGCTCTTTCTTGCTTCTCCAAAAGAGTGGATGTAGCTCCCATGTTGACACAATGAAAGCAAGATTTTGATGACTATAATGATGATAAGAAGATTCGAAAGAAGATGGTTAGTTGGAATTGAGAAATTTGATCTCAATTTATAGGAATTAAAGACCAAAAAGAAGATTTGGAAAATGAGAGTGCAAATTGGAAGATTGTCATAATTATTACAAAATGAATGCACAATTTGGAATGCATAAATCAATTCTCAAATCAAGGACAAAGTGGAAAGAGAAAGGATGAGGCTAATTAGTAGGCAATTAGAGGCCAAATTAGTGGAAAAGGGATAGGGAAATATGTAAGAAATCATGAAGCATAACTATAGGGATTGGAAGCACAATTAAGGGGAAGGATTTTTTAATTTCAAAACTCATTAATTCCCACCAAAAGGACAAAATTATGAATTAGTAAAATTAATAGAAAAGAGAAAAAATAATTAATATGAAATTAATTAATTGTGGGAGACATAGGATAGGGGGAATTAATCTAATAAATAGATTAATACAAAAGGGATAAACTATGGATTATCTATCCCAAGGGGATAAATTAGTAAAATGATTGGCCAAATTGATGATGTATGATCAAAATTGGATTGGTCTTGAATGATATGATTGGGGTTAAAACTAATCTCAATGATTAAAAACTGATTAGGGATCAACACAACATGGATGAACTTTGACAATGTGTGTGATTGGTGATGACATAATAGGATAGAATTGATGAATTTTGACAATGCCATTAGGTTGGAATGATGATGATGATGAAATAACATTGATGATCTTGGACAATGCTATTTGAATTGACTTGGATTAATATAATGAGGCATCAATGAACTTTGACAATGCACTCGGGATTGGATTGAGATTTGATTAAGCATCGATGAACTTGGAAAATGCCTTTGATTGATTAAGGTTGAATTGAATTGGAATGGTCTTGAAATGATTAGGACTGATTCAGTTTGATTTGAACTTATTTAGGAAGGTTTGACATGGTTTATGATTAGTTAGGATCAGTTTAGGAATGTTTAGGATCGATTTAGGAATTATTAGGATCAGCTTAGGAATGATTGGGAATGATTGGGCTCAGTTTAGGAAAGATTATGAATGATTAGGATTGATTTAGGAATGAGATGCAGATTCAATCGATTCGGCCATAGAGATGAAGGTTATGATGTGAAATGAGGGAAATGTTAGTAATTGATCAAATGAGGAATGACACATGATAAAAGACATATTAAAATGGGATACATAGGTGTGAACTATTTTTAGGTGTCTACAATAATATCACACTACGTGTCTTTATATCTGGCAAGATTCTATCCAACATTAGTGAGAAGAACCTTGTTGAGATGAGAGACTCTCCTAACAACCAGACCTCCCATAGGTTTTGGTCAGAAAATAGAGTCCCATTTTTCCAAATCCATCTACTTGTTCTCTTTCGTTCCTAATCAAAGGAAGTTCCTCTAGATTATCTCCAATTTATCAACCCAATTGTTATATATTCTAAAAAGTGAGATGAAGTAGACATGGATCCCTTGCAAAGACTATTTTAGGAGTTGCAACTTACCCAAACTTAAATATTTTTCCCTTCCATCTAGCTAGATTACATTGCAATATTCTTTCCATAATTGTGTTCCACAAGAAGTTGAACACCTCCTTGACTGTGAATGGAAACCCAAGGTAAGTGTTGGGAAGATCAACAAACTAACATCTAAGAATATTCCTAACTTTGTTCTATAGGGAGTGATGTGTATTAAAAAATAGACTTTTCTTTTGATATAATTAACATTTTTTCTTGAAACCAAGGCATATTGACCGAGAAGACATTTCCAACATCTAGCTTTGAGAACATACACAATAGAAAAGAGGATTGTGTCATCTACAAACTATTGCAAGACCACCAGGGGTAAGGTAGAAGTAGGGCACACACCAAGAAGTTTTATCTCACATATCATGCACATAAAATTTATCCCCTAAACCTCCACCAACATAATAAATAGGTAAGGTGATAGGGGGTCTTCATTCCTAATACCTTTAGTAGAGCCGAATATCCCCTAGGAAGACCATTGAAAAGGAAACTCATTTGACCCTATCAAAGCAATAATCTTCTTATCAAAACTAAACCTTTCAAGAACCTTGAAAGGGAAATCCCATTAGACCCTATTGTAAGCTTTGGATATGTCTAGTTTGAGAGCCATCTTCAAAACCATGCACTTATCCATAGAGTGGAGGACTTCATGGGTAGTAATTTGGTATTATTGGATGTGAATTTAGGTTGAAACACTTGTGATGTATTAGTTGTACCATTTCCCTATTTCGTAATTAAAACATGTTCTAAATCCCTATTAAAATTTGTTGTGATTTTCTGATTGAAATTTTGGTTGATTTTTATTTAATTCAATTTTCAACTCTTATGGATTAGTTCATTTCTATATATAAAATCTATCTCTTCATATGAATTTGACTACTATATGTATTTGATCTCTTCATTGGTCCTTTATTTCCTAAATATGCTTTAATACATTTTATATAAAACATAATTAACATATCTACTACACCTTTGTTAAGATGCAAGTACTAGTATTATATCTTCATTACTCCTTTGTTTCCCAAATGCTTCAACCTCAGTTTCCTTTAATTCACTCAAATAAAAGACCAATTTTCCCTAAAAATGAGAAGGGTATGTGCAGGATCATCGTATGCCAAAAAGTGGAGATGTGAAAAAAACTTATTTTCACTCGTCCAAAAGCGCACAAATAGATTTATTGACTTTTTGGTAGGCCTGGGTGTTAGTACACCTAGCCAAATCAAAATCCAAACCTGAAGGCATTATCAGATATCCAATATTTTCTAGTGAATATAAATCACTGTACTCAGCCACGTTCAACATTTTTTCATTGCAAAAATGTTGAACACAGCTAGGTTTCAGATATCTGATCTCATATCCCCTATCCGATTATTCCCAAATTGCTCAGGTAAGTTTAGCTTCTATTTTCTATTGTTTTAATTGTTTTTTGTTATTTTTAAATATAAATACATAGTTTTTTATATAAAAATTAGGGTAGCAATGAGTTTTTGTATTGTTTTTTAAAATTCATTGTAATTATCTTTTTTTTTTCATTGCTATCAGACATGGATTTAGAAAACCCTCCTAATGATCCCGCAAATAATCTAGACCCACCTCCCAACAATCCCCCACCTCCAGAAGACGTACCTGTCACAAACCCTCGTTGTTTAGAAGATCTAATAGGAGATAATATAAATGAACTTAGAGGATTGGAAACCACATATGCTAATATCCCCACATTGCGCCCCATGTTTATGACATTGAACACAATAATTGAAAACATGGAGAAACTGACACAGCAACATAATGCTACATTTCTTTGGCGTGATTCCATGCACGCCCAGTCTGACGATGGGCTTGATTATGATGAAGTCATGAACCTAAATATAACAAACATGACATAGCTAATATTTTTATGGATCCTAAAACCAGTCTAAAAGTAGACCCTAAAAAAACCAAGTTTTCAATTAAATGGTGCACAAATAGTGCAATACGTGACAACTTTTGGGACTGTTGGTGGATGGTTTTTGATAGACCACCTCACAACAATTTGGATGTCCCATTTTATTTTCTTGGAAAATTGTATGCTAAATTTGTGCTTGATCACAAGGTGCATTATTGGAGTATGAGACAGAACCAAGGTGTAGGTTTAGGTGCTCCGCAAGACAGGCCATCATCACAATAGCTGAAATCCCGCACATATGTCCCCCTTCTCGAGATTCCACCACCTCCCAGAGTGTAGCATCCAGACAGTATTGTTGAGGCTGACTCACAGACTATTCGAGCCATTCACGCAATGAGTGATCAGTTGGTTACATAGAGCACAACATTTTTGCCTCCTTGTCTTGATGCTTCTAGCGCTTCCATGAGCTCACATGTTTGTGTGGCCCACACTTGCGTTATATGCAAGAATATTTGTCTTGGTCCCCTGACTGATAGTGATACATATAGTTTCAGATTCGATGGGGATGACTCTACACAACACACTACAGGTACTGAAGCAACTCATGGAGATGTGCATCAAGAGCCTACAGTGCCATGGACTCCCACTGTTATGGTAAGGGTAAACCGTTCACTTTTTACATTTTTAAAAAATTTTATTATTCGTATTTTTAGTAGAATTTCCTTATAGTAATTTCCCACTTATGTCTTTGTATGTGTTACATTTATGTTCAGTTGATGACAGAGGAGGAGATGGCACAGGTGGAGGGGTCCATGCTTTCGGCCATATCATTTGTTCTTGACTCCTCCACGGGACATATGTTTTAATGTACTCATTGGTTTCCTTTCAAATTATGATAATAGTATATGTACATTATTTTCTAATTTTTATGATCATTTTTTACATACTGATGCAGGTGTCACCAGTTGCCACTGGGGGGCAATGTGAGGGGGTGCAAGTCTCAGCTATTGATAAAGGAAAGGTAATTAAGTAATTTAGTTTGTTTATGCATACATGTATACTTGTCAATTGTGCATACTCATTTTTAATTTACATGGTTTATTTGACAGAGAGTGGCATGTGATGATGTCGTGAGACCCTATCGTCATGATAGAGTCATAGGGATATCCATTCGGAGTGATAGCCCCACGGTACGTACATTTTTAAAGTTATTTGTGTGCATTTTTCTATCAAGTATATATAATATGGTCAAGTTATGATAATATGAAGTCTCTATTTGACTTTTATAGGTCACTCCTAGTTTGAGGGAGCCAGAATGGCAATGGTTTGTATCGTTGATGACTCAGCCAAAAATCCCTGAAGAAAGGTCAACAAAGGTAATTTTTAATGTTAATTCAGTTATTTTGTAAGCATATATTTGCTACCAAGTTTTTAACATTAAATAGTATAACTTGTAGATCAATCTCATGTTCGTAAACATATACAAGTGGGAGTCATCATTCCTGCGCTACCTATAAGGACATATATTAGGTCTCCTGCCCGCGGGAGGAGACAAAGAGGTGAGGTATATGAGAGTTCAATTTTAGTTTAAATTTTATTTATTATTGTTGACTATGATTCTGAATTTTAATCTAACTTGGAGTTTCACTTTTGTTTTTGAATGAAAGATCCATTAGAGCCAAAGAGTACTTCAAAGAGGCTCCATTTTGATGATCCACTAGTAGAATAGGATGTCCTAGAAATATTTGTAGTTGAACTTCTTATTTTGAGATGTCATATGACATATTTTGAGATGGTGTATGCCGCATTGTATCTAGATATGTCGACATATAATCATGAGGATAGAATTATTGTTCATTTTGATATATATATGAGACTTGATATTCGATCCAATTTGTTAATTGTGTGTTCATTTATTCATTGTTAGTATGTAAATATGCTTGTGTGTATGCACTTTTGTGTACAATTTATGCCTTAAGTATATTCATGTATATTCAAGTACAATATTCATAACCTAAATTCATGTGTATGGGCTACGTGCATGACTTAAGTGAATTCATGTTGTATGCTTTATAATTATGTGCTACATGTATGCTTCATGACTTAAGAAAATTTATGTGTACGCTTTATGTGCTACGTGTGTTCACACGTGTAATTCATCATTTGAGGTATATAAGAATATCTATTAAAGTGGTTTCAAGGTTTGTGGACTTACCTTTTACTCCCAATGGCTAAAAGACTTCAAACTGGCTTGATTACATAATCAACCACCCTTTTGGCAATAATCAAACACCCTTTTGGCCATATCAAAACATATTGGTCTTTTGGACAAAATATCAATACTCTGTCTGTACCCCTGCAAATACACTAGGAACACCTAAGAAACATGGTGTTTTAGGATCGTTGATACCTCTCATGAGGTCTAAGTTATGAAGCTTGATAGTTTGCTGAACAATCATGCTTAGTGCAATTTTCAACTGACCCTCACTACAAGTTTTGGCATCAAGCGAGACTGGCATGCCAAATTCAAACAAATTTGAATCTCCCAGAACGGAGAGAGGTTATTATAGGCTTCAGAAATGCCATCTTGTAGCATCTCATTAGTCTTCAATACCTCTTATGGGGTCCAAGTTGCAAGCCTCAAAAGTTTTCTACCCAATTGTGCTTAGTGCACCTTGGGGACACTTTGGTTCGGCGTGGTCTAGAATGTTCTGCTGACTCAGTGGTCAAAATGGGGTTGTACCTAGCATTTACCTACCCAAATAAAACTAATGGCACAGTCCATTTAGTGCCAGGATGAATGGTTTGGAAGTAATCCATTGGTGCAACTTTCAACTAACCCTCACTGCAAGTTTTGGCATCGAGTGAGACTGGTGTGCAAAATTCAAACAAATTTGAATCTCCCAAAATAGAGAGAGGTTATTGTAGGCCTCAAAAATGCCACCATTTAGCATCTAATAGATCTTTGATACCTCTCACGGGGTTCAAGTTACGAGCCTCAAAATTTCATTGCCCAATTGTGCTTAGTGCACCTTGGGGACACTTTGGTCCGGCATGGTCCAGAACGTTCTGTTGACTCAGTGGTCAAAATGAGGTTGTTCCTAATGTTTACCCACCCAACCGGAGCTAATGGCACAATCCATTTAGTGCCAGGACAAATGGTTTGGAAGTAATCCATTGGTGCAACTTTCAACTGACCCTCATTGCAAGTTTTGGCATCTAGCGAGACTCGCGTGCCAAATTCAAAAAAAATTGAATCTCCTAGAATGGAGAGAGGTTATTGTAGGCCTCAAAAAAATCATCTTGTAGCATCTCACAGATCTTTGATACCTCTCATAGGGTCTGAGTTACGAGGCTTGAAAGTTCACTGCCCAATCATGCTTAGTGCACCATGGGGACACTTTGGTCCGACGTGGTCTAGAACGTTCTGTTGACTCAGTGGTTAAAATGGGGTTGTTCCTAGTGTTTACCCACCCAACTAGAGCTAATGTCACAGTCCATTTGGTTCCAGGATGAACGGTTTGGAATTAATCAATTGGTGCAACTTTCAACTGACCCTCACTACAAGTTTTGGCATCGAGCGAGACTCGCGTGCCAAATTCAAAAACAATTGAATCTCCTAGAATGGAGAGAGGTTATTGTAGGACTTAGAAACATCATCCTATAGCATCTCATGCATCTTTGATACCTCTCATAGGGTCTGAGTTATGAGGCTCAAAAGTTCACTGCCCAATCATGCTTAGTGCACCTTGGGGACACTTTGGTCCAGCGTGGTCCAGAACGTTATGCTGACTTAGTGGTCAAAATAGGGTTGTGCCTAGAATTTACCCACCCAACCAGAGCTAATGGCATAGTCCATTCAGTGTCGGGACGAACGGTTTGGAAGTAAACCATTGGTGCAACTTTCAATTGACCCTCACTACAAGTTTTGGCATTGAGCGAGACAGGCGTGCCAAATTCAAACAAATTTGAATCTCCCAGAATGGAGAGAGGTTATTGTAGGCCTTAGAAATTTTATCCTGTAGCATCTCACAGATCTCTGATACCTCTCATGGGGTCTGAGTTACGAGGCTAGAAAGTTTGTTGCCCAATCATGCTTAGTGCACCTTGGGGACACTTTGGTCCGACATGGTCTGAAATGTTCTACTGACTCAGTGGTTGAAATGGGGTTGTTCCTAGTGTTTATCTACCCAACCAGAGCTAATGGTGCAGTCCATTCGGTGCCAGGATGAACGGTTTAGAATCCAATCGTGCAACTTTCAACTAACCCTCACTGCAAGTTTTGGCATCGAGCAAGACTCGCATGCCAAATTCAAACAAATTTGAATCTCCCAGAATGGAGAGAGGTTATTGTAGGCCTTAGAAATTTCATCCTATAGCATCTCATAGATCTCTAATACCTCTCATAGGGTCTAAGTTACAAGGCTCAAAAATTCACTGCTCAATCGTGCTTAGTGCACCTTGGGGACACTTTGGTCCGGCATGGTCCGAAATGTTCTGCTGAATCAGTGGTTGAAATGGGGTTGTTCCTAGTGTTTATCTACCCAACCAGAGCTAATGGTGCAATCCATTCGGTGCCAGGATGAACGGTTTAGAATCCAATCGTGCAACTTTCAACTGACCCTCACTGCAAGTTTTAGCATCGAGCGAGACTCACATGCCAAATTCAAACAAATTTGAATCTCCCAGAATGGAGAGAGGTTATTGTAGGAATTAGAAATTTCATCCTGTAGCATCTCACAGATCTCTAATACCTCTCATAGGGTCTAAGTTACAAGGCTCAAAAATTCACTGCCCAATCATGCTTAGTGCACCTTGGGGACACTTTGGTCCGGCGTGGTCCGGAATGTTCTGCTGACTCAGTGGTCAAAATGGGGTTGTGCCTAACATTTACCTGCCCAACTAGAGCTAATGGCATAGTCCATTTGGTGTTGGGATGAATGGTTTGGAAGTAATCCATTGGTGCAACTTTCAACTGACCCTCACTACAAGTTTTGGCATCGAGCGACACAGGCGTGCCAAATTCAAACAAATTTGAATCTCCCAGAACGGAGAGATTTTATTGTAGGCCTCAAAAATTCCATCCTTTAGCATCTCACAGATCTCCGATACC
The DNA here is from genome assembly GCA_027943335.1 of Chamaecyparis obtusa. Lineage (NCBI taxonomy): Eukaryota > Viridiplantae > Streptophyta > Pinopsida > Cupressales > Cupressaceae > Chamaecyparis > Chamaecyparis obtusa. The sequence goes on from BSBK01001590.1 coordinate 2,229,042, forward strand.
TCTCATGGGGTTTGAGTTACGAGGCTTGAAAGTTCATTGCCCAATCGTGCTTAGTGCACCTTGGGGACACTTTGGTCCGGCATGGTCCGGAATGTTCTGCTGACTCAATGGTTGAAATGGGGTTGTACCTAGCATTTACCTACCCAAACGGAGCTAATGACATAGTCCATTTAGTGCCAAGATGAATGGTCTGGAAGTAATCCATTGGTGCAACTTTCAACTGACCCTCACTGCAAGTTTTGGCATCGAGCAAGACTCGCATGCCAAATTCAAACAAATTTGAATCTCCCAGAATGGAGAGAGGTTATTGTAGGCCTTAGAAACATCATCTTGTAGCATCTCAAGATCTCTGATACCTCTCACAAGGTTTGAGTTACGAGGCTTGAAAGTTTTCTGCCCAATAGTGTTTAGTGCACCTTGGGGACACTTTGGTCCGGTGTGGTCCAAAACGTTCTACTGACTTAGTGTTCAAAATGGGGTTGTGTCTAGCATTTACCTGACCAACCAAAGCTAATGACATAATCCATTCGGTGCCAGGATGCAATCCTTGAACACTATCCCTTCACAAGGGAATCATCATTTTACTTTGGACACATTTGACCAATTTTGACTCAATGACTCCAACTATTACATCATTTGATGATACAAATGTAATGGAATTAAGATAACAGAAATGTAGGGATACAAAATTAAGATGATACAAATTATATAAGGATACAAATTTCATAGTAAGGAAACACATTTTTTGCGCTTTCCATGGCATTAAGACGATACAAATGTGAGCTTTTAATATTTGCAAATCAACCTCATGGGCTCTTTTATATTTCCAATTTTGCATCTAATTTTTTATATACAAAATTTGGTATCTATATATGCACATTACATTCTATTGTTATTTTTATATACAAAATTTGGCATCTAAATATGCACATTACATTCGATTGTTATTTTTATATACAAAATTTGGCATCTAACTATGCACATTACATTAGATTGTTGGTTTTATATACAAAATTCGACATCTAAATATGCAAATTACACAACTATATATAAAAAATAAGTGTCATTTCCGCTCCAATCCCTACATTTAGAAGGTAGAAGAAAAGTTAATAGAGAATATAAGAAGTGCCCTTTTGGCATCTAAATATGCAAATTACACAACTATATTTTAACTTGAGTTGAACTTACCTATTGAAGTGTGCCTGAAGGGTCATCTCTTTGCTTGAGAGTATTCAGTATTGCTTCATGATTAGCAGTACTAATAGTCCAAAGTTCCTTTGTCTTTGGTTTTCCTTGATGTTTCAACAACTTAACTGTTCAGGCTTAGAATTGTTACCTCTATCAGGCAATAAGGCTAACAACAATTCTAGCTGACAATGGAAACCTCTCCTAGCTGTGGGTAGACTATGATTAGAGAGGAATCTCTAAATTCTAGGCCGATTCCTATAAAATATTGGCTATCACTTTACTAACCTAAAAAACTTGATGGGAAAAGGGTAAAGGGAACTTTAAAACTTAGAAAATAAGGTGAAACACCAATGACTGAATCAGAAATCAGAAAAGAAAATATTAACTCCAGATCTAACACACAATGAAATTTAGATGCCTGGTACACTATTCAACATATAGGTTAATGAATTTAGTTATCAAGATTTAATCATAAATAACTCAACTCTTAACAACATACGTTTCTCAAATAAGGTTTGATGGATCAGATTTATCAATCTAGAAGGAACAATGAAACATTCACATCCAAATTCAAAATCAAAATTGAAAAACACTTACTAAAGAAGATGAAAAAGAATTGATAATCTGAAGACAAAATGAGCTGAAATCTGGTATATTTCCTTCAAAAATCTCTACAAAAAATGGTTACAAAATGAGCTCTTGAGCTTCTAGGAACAAATTAGTTCACTATAGGCTCTCTTTCCCACACATGCGACCCCAAAAAAAGTTAATCTCCCTTCCTTAAGAGAGCTTAGAAACCCTAATCTGGGAATTCCTAACCCTTATAAAAATGCTCTATTTTTTGCCATAATTCATGCCAAAAATCCAGCTTAGATGTCATCAAAAATAGAAAAATCCATCTACCCCTAAATTTTGGCTAATATAAGGAATTTAAAATTCCTTTTACATCAAAAATATGCCAAAATTTAGTCCATCTTTTAGTTTATCTTTTAAATAAAATGGCTATAAATTAAGGAGTAAATCCTTATCACAATATGTTATGCCAATTTTATTAAAAAGATCATAAATATTAAAAAGATTTTAATATCTATGATGCTAAAAACTAAAAACATTACTTATCACCTCCTAACTTTATATAAAGCTAAATATAAATAAGCAATATGGGGAGTTAATAAAACTTCAACCCATTTGCAAATTTGCACATGTTTGAACCATGAGGTGAAAAGGTGGTAGGTTTTTGTGGTCCTTCAAAATGCTAGGTGGCAATTTCATATTCTATCTGTGGTCGAAATAGCCTCTGACAGTCCTTTTCATTACGGACTCCAAATTTTATTGCATTTTATTTTGGGGATTTCTTCTATTGTCGAACTTGACATTCTTTGTAGTTTCATTTGGATAAAATAAGGGTTTCAAACCCTAGTCGACTGCATGTTAAAGCTGGAAAAATGGCACTTGTTGAAGATTTTTGCAAAAATAGGGAATTTAACTCTTCAAATCATGAAGAACTCAACACATATGATTGTAACTATAAGTTATCTTCTCCTTTGCACTCCTCTGTCAATGATTATTGCTTCAAAAACGTGCTTCATCTCTACATGATAAAAGGCTCTTTTCACTGCTGGAAACGTACTAATGAACTGTGCATTTTTTCCCTTGAAGTTTCTGTTATGTTTTTACTTCAAAAATGTGCCATTACTTGCATGATATATGGCTTCTTTCTAGCACAACATACAGTTTCATATTTGCATAATATGCAATGCTTTACTGCTGGAAATGTTATGTTTGATCATGCAAGTCAAAACGTGACTCTTTCTTCTCAAAACATGGGTTCTATCTCTATTACATTTGTTGGTATTGGTGCTTACGCACTATTGTTCTATATTCATTTCATGATAAAAACGTGGCCTCCATTTATTGTTTGAACTGGAAATCTTTTGTTTATTTCCAGCACATAAATATTATTGATTTGAAATTGAAACTCATGGTTTTAATGAAGACTCACTGTTTACAGCCTTTTATATTTGATAATGCCCCTTTCTCTATGCTGATTTGTATGGTAGACTGCTGGTTTTTCTTGAATTTGAGCTACTGTTGCAAACACTTTCCTTCTTATGATGTTCTTCAAAACTGTAGATGCACTCAGAGACTATCATTTCCTCTTTTGTACTCTCTGTTATGAACAACAAGTTTGTCAATATATTTTAGTCACAAAGAAATGCACATTATCAATTGAACTTGGGGCTCTCGGTTTCAAATAGAAACTTGAGTTTGAAATAAGCTTTTGCCTGACATGAACTAAGCATGAACTCCATCTTGTAATGTCACCCATTATTCTTAAATGATATTCCAGTTTACATTATATCCACTATTTTGCAAAACTGATAGCAGGTACTGATATTCCATAAAAAATGAATTCCAAGATGCACTATAACAGCAATACCTCATTTTATTCTTCAAGATAAGCACATTTTTGAACTTTGAGTTCAAATTTCAGAATTTGATCCAGATTCCAGCATTTATAAATCTGATATATCACCTATCAAAAATTGTATATATGAACTAGTTTTATGATTATCGACAGGTACTGAAATATGTGATCCATTGGCATTCTGAAATTAATAACACCAGTAATATTGAAGCTCCTATAGCAGATCTTTGTACACTTCCTTTTTGATACTGAATTTGTCAATTTATGGTATGAAGTACAACAAGATGTATATGTTTATTATTTTGTTAATGAAGTTTGAGCACAGGCTCGTAACACTCAAAAATGTCAAAATGTTAATGACTGAGGTTCGAACACGAGTTCGTGACACTCAGTCATAACATTTTGTAAACATTCAAATTATGATTCAATCTTGAAGCACTTGAAAATATTCAGCATTATGTCATTGAAAGTTTTGAAAATGTACTCTATAATTGATGAAATCAGCATCTCTTTTTGGTGAAACAATTTAATTCCTTTGAAGATCAGCAACCTGGAGCTTCCTGTAGCAACTTGGCACGGGAAACCAGCTTGTTCTGCATCTTGAAAAATGATTGAAAATGTGAATCAATCAGCTGTTATCTACAAAATAACTTGTTAATTTCATACAATATCAATGTGAAACATAATCTGAAAAATGTTTCTCAGTCCAGAAACATACTAAGTCCCTTCATTCAAATTCATGACTAATCAAAATGAAAACATACACCACAATAGGTATTAGAAGCGAAAGGTTTCATGTTCCAAAACACGTCCCTTTAACACTTCCTTATAGTGAGTGTTGATTTATGTTTTCTTATTACATTTATCATTTTAGATTGATATGCAGATAGTAATAGATAGCTGGCGTATGTAATTGTTTTTCTTGTATTGCTTAGATCCGTCAGGATCTAACAATTATTTCTTTTTCTTTTTCAGATGAAGATTGCCCTAAGGACATGAATGTTGATGGTGACACGGGAGCGACTTAGATGAGGCAATCTGACAGAAACTAGCAAAACCAACTTGAAAACACGAGGCAATGCATGGGACCCCTATTCCATATCTCAATTTTCTATTCTTATTTGCAATGTACTCTGTTTATTGAAACATGAAATATGAATCAAAGGAAATTTGTACTACATTCTTATGAATGCACAATGTAATGATCAATGATGAATTCTGAATTTGTAATAGTTTGATCAATACTTAGAGTACATTTATGAAATTTGAAAATGAGTGTAATAAGGACATGCAAATTAACACTCACTATAAGGCAGTGTTAACTAGACAAACTAAAACATGCAATCTTTCTCTACTAGTACCTATTATGTTGTATGATTTTAATTTTGAGTAACATTAACATTGGATGCTATAACAAGGTGTGAATACATGAGAATGGTTTTGTGCTTCTCATAGTATTCAAATGCAGGAATGCCATTATTTCTAATCATATATGTGCGCAACCATGTTCCCGCAACAACATTTGATCCTATTGGATATGTGAACATATCATCATCTGTCGTCGGTTGTGCAAGTTTCTGCTTTCCTCGTACACAACGTGCTAACCAGTAATCCGATCTCTCATCATTCCCTTCTGGTGCAATTAATGCAAAAACATGTCCTGGCTGTAGAAGATCTGAAAGATGGTCGTAGTCAAGTGAACAATCCATGTCATTATTTATTACAGAGGCTATGAAAGATAAAGGAGTAAGATAATGTGGAACCCATGTATCAAACCACTCACTTGACTCACACTGAAGACAACTCAAACAATAACAAGCCAACTCTCGTGTCCAAATTGTCCATGTACCAGCATCTGAGCTTCGAAATGAATGCATTTTTGAAGAATATTTCACAGTTTGACAATCCAACCTATCTCCTATTGTGCCCAACTCAACCAACCAAAATAATTTGTGCACCGCTGAATCAAGAGTCCCCCCCTGTGACAATGCTGAAGTATACCAATCAACAATAGAACGAGCATCAATGAGTTCCACACCTGAAATCCTCAGTTGCTCCTTAACTAGAGCTCTCTTTATGCATGCACCTTCTCCATCATGCTCCCCTTTTCCATGACCAGCCTCAAAAAAACTCCAAATATGAGGTACACCTCTCTCTACATACATTCTACATAACCAATAAAACATACGAGCATTTTTTAATTGACTTGTGCAATTATCTGACCAAATGAGATGTCTATCCATAGAAATATTATTTTCCCACACCCAGTCAAAATAATTCTCAAAGAAATGTTGGACAAACTCGAATGAGTGTGATCTATCATTGCTCATATAAAAATGGTACTCTCTGATTATCTTTTGGTCATCTTCTGTACTATTAGGGGAATGTCTATATGTTATGCGCACAAAAATAGAAACCTGAATAGAATTGTAATATTGAGCTTGCAACTCATTTTGGGGTTGCAATGTATAGTTCTCTACAAAGTCAACAACTGATATAATAGTGCCAATTAGGAAAGTGTCCTTACACATCCTGAATCATTGATCAAACCACTGAGACCTGTGACTATGCCTTGCATACTTGTAAAAAAGATTCTTCCTGAAATCTAAAATAAAATCAGCTACCTTGCATTCTTTAGTAACCAACTCACATCTAGAGCCTTCACCTCCACTTTTTAATGTATATTTAATGGTTTCATATACCTTTTTCTGGACAATTGTCTTTCCAAAATCATGTTCACAGCCCTCATGAAAACATTCAACAAACTTCACTAGCCCACCACACTTTGAGCACTTGTCATTTAAGCAATCTTTTCTATAAAAGAAACATCCATCATCTCTATGACATAAAAAATGACCTAGCATGTCTCTTGATGATTTTGGAAGAGCACTTGCACCACACTCCTCCAACATTTCACTACTATGCAAAGTAGAATGAATGGATCGTAACAATTCATGGTGCATTGAAAACTCCACATGATATTTTCAACAACAAGTATTTTGAATCTTAAGAGGCACACAAAAAAAAGGCTTCAGGGCTTCAAAAGCTCTTTGTGATATTTGCAATGTTGGATGTGTCTCACAAAATTTTTTGAACAACATTGTTTGACTCACCTCCAAATAATGTTTGGGATGCGGGGTGCGGTCTCGAATGCCAATTCTCACCTTCAAGACATCCTTCACATTTGGTGACACTCTTGAGTTAGATTGCCAAAATAGTTGAATTTGATCCTTCACAGCATCGGTAAGCTTCTTATCACAACGTGAAAGTATCCCACCATAAGCCTGTGTATCATTTTGAAGAGGATCATCAAGTCTTTCTCTTCTTGCAAGTGCTATATCCAAAGTTTTAAGATTTAGATTCAAGTCAACACAAGTTTGTCTCATCAAATGAGCCTTTCTCAAATGATGACTTACCAAAGAGGTTGTAATAACCCTCCTAGCGGCTCTCTTATCTTTTTCCTTGGTAGTCTTCCCAATGGAATTGGGAGCACTAAAAATATTTCTCACAATAATAGCATTCCGCTCTTTTTTCTTGTTCACACTAATCTTCAATTTGACTAGTATACATCTCATCTTCTGCATCTTTAACAATTGCACAAACATTTGACATTGCTCAACCAATGTCTTGTGCCTAAAAAATTGATCAAAATTTTTTGAAACCCACAACCGAACGGTTCTTTCTGATCTCTTGCCATCGAAATTGCTCATTATGTTCTCATCAATTTCAAGTAACCATTTAGTTCTTCTTGAAGGTCTCAATTTTGAAGTTTGTCTTTCTTCCTCCAAAGGGACTTCATTTCTCATATAATTTGGAGATGTGTAACATTGATTTGGCTCTTCTGCACCATTATCATTGTCAATTCTTTCATATTCAATCAGTGGATTGTCATTGGCAATGTCCACACTTCCATTAGCCACATCTATATGTTCATTTTCAAAACCTACATTTTCATCTTCGAAACCTAAATTCTCATTTTGAAAACCTACATTTTCATCTTCAAAATCATGTTCTTCACTTGAAACCACATTCAAAGGTGGGTCTATGCCGACATCTTCATTCATATTTAATATTCCTTATCTCTTATTCCGATGGGAAACCCAATCCATTTCTTTATACAATTCAACATCTTCATTTGTGAGTCTCCTCTTCTGTTTATGCTTTCAACGACTACTACTACCCATAGTTAGACCAAAAAGTAGATGCAAATACCTTTGGTAATAGAGAAAATCTCCCCCAAAAAAGATGAAATACCTTTGGTAATCGAGAAAATCACCCAACAAAAAGATGAAATACCTTTGCTTATATAGAAAATCACCCCAAAAAAAGATGAACTACCCTTGGTAATTGAGAAAATCACTCCTAAAAAAGATGAAATATCTTTGGTAATAGAGAAAATCACCCCAAAAAGTCACTTTTTGTCTTCTCACTGCAACTTGAATCCCATAATTCAGGCAAAACATGTGACTCTCTGGAGGGACCCAGAGAATCTTGTTTTTTTTAACACCGGTGAAAAGAATCAGATATCCGATATTATTGGATATCTGATATCTTACTCTTTCTCTTTCTCACTCTCTCTCCTCTCTCCTCTCTTTCTCTCATCTCTCCTCTCTCTCTCTCACCTAGAGAGAGAGAGAGATCTCACTCACCTTTCTCTCTCCTCTCTTTCCCTCTCTCCCCTAGAGAGAGAGAGGAGAAAAAGAGATGAGAGAGATGAGAGAGAGAGAGAGAGATCTCACTCACCTTTCTCTCTCCTCTCTCCTCTCTTTCTCTCTCTCACCTAGAGAGAGAGATAGAGAGGAGAGAAAGAGATAGATAGACAAGAGAAAGAGATGAGAGAGATGAGAGAGAGAGGAGAGAAAGAGGAGAGGACTTCCAAGGAAGTCCTTATGACCACTTAAGACACACTTGAGGGGTCTAATGTGTTGAATGGGGTCATGAGGACTTCCTAGGGGTCCTAACACGTGATAAGGCATACTAGGACCCCTAGGAAGTCCTCATGACCCCTTTCGACACATTGAAATGGTCAAGTGTGTCCTAAGGGGTCCTACGACCCCTTAGGACACGCTTCAGCATTCTAATGTGTTGAAAGGGGTCATGGAGAATTCCTAGGGGTCCTAACGCATGATAAGGAATACTAGGACCCCTAGGAAGTCCTCATGATGCCTTTCGACACATTGGAATGCTCAAGTGTGTCCTAAGGGGTCCTACGACCCCTTAGGACACACTTGAGCATTCCAATGTGTCGAAAGGGGTCATGAGGACTTCCTAGGGGTCCTAACACGTGATAAGGCATACTAGGACCCCTAGGAAGTCCTCATGACCCCTTTTGACAAATTGGAATGCTCAAGTGTGTCCTAAGGGGTCGTAGGACCCCTTAGGACACACTTGAGGGTTCTAATGTGTTGAATGGGGTCATGGGGACTTCCTATCGGTCCTAACACGTGATAAGGCATACTAGGACCCCTAGGAAGTCCTCATGACCCCTTTCGACACATTGGAATGTTCAAGTGTGTCCTAAGGGGTCGTAGAACCCCTTAGGACACACTTGAGTGTTCTAATGTGTTAAAAGGGGTCATGGGGACTTCTTAGGGGTCCTAACGCGTGATAAGGTGTACTAGGACCCCTAGGAAGTCCTCATGACCCCTTTCGACACATTGGAATGCTAAAGTGTGTCATAAGGGGTCATAGGACACACCTGAGTGTTCTAATGTGTCGAAAGGGGTCATGGGGACTTCCTAGGGGTCCTAACGCGTGATAAGGCATACTAGGACCCCTAGAAAGTCCTCATGACCCCTTTCGACACATTGGAATGCTCAAGTGTGTCCTAAGGGGTCGTAACACCCCTTAGGATAGACTTGAGCATTCTAATGTGTCGAATGGGGTCATGGGGACTTCCTATGGGTCCTAACATGTGAGAAAGCATACTAGGACCCCTACAAAGTCCTCATGACCCCTTCGACACATTGGAATGCTCAAGTGTGTCTTAAGGGGTCATAGGACCCCTTAGGACACACTTGAAGGTTCTAACGACCCCTTAAGACACACTTGAGCATTCCAATGTGTTGAAAGGGGTCATGAGGACTTTCTAGGGGTCCTAACACATGATAAGGTGTACTAGGACCCCTAGGAAGTCCTCATGACCCCTTTCAACACATTAGAATGCTCAAGTGTGTTCTAAGGAGTCGTAGGACCTCTTAAGACACACTTGAGCATTCTAATGTGTCGAAAGGGGTCATGGGGAATTCTTAGGGGTCCTAATGCATGATAAGGCATACTAGGACCCCTAAGAAGTCCTCATGACCCCTTTCGACACATTGGAATGCTCAAGTGTGTCCTAAGGGGTCATAGGACAAGTTAGGACACACTTGAGGGTTCCACTATGTTGAATGGGGTCATGAGGACTTCCTAGGAGTCCTAACACATGATAAGGCGTACTAGGACCCCTAAGAAGTCCTCATGACCCCTTTTGACACATTTGAATGCTCAAGTGTGTCCTAAGGGGTTGTAGGACCCCTTAGGACACAATAGAGCATTCTAATGTGTCGAAAGGGGTCATGGGGACTTCCTAGGGGTCCTAACATGTGATAAGACATACTAGGACCCCTAAGAAGTCCCCATGACCCTTTTCGACATATTGGAATGCTCAAGTGTGTCCTAAGGGGTCGTAGGACCCCTTAGGACACACTTGAGCATTCCAATGTGTCGAAAGGGGTCATGGGAACTTCCTAGGGGTCCTAACATGTGATAAGGCATACTAAGACCCCTAGAAAGTCCTCATGACCCCTTTCGACACAATAGAATGCTCAAGATTGTTCTAAGGGGTTGTAGGACCCCTTAGGACACACTTGAGCATTCTAATGTGTCGAAAGGGGTCATGGGGACTTCCTAGGGGTCCTAACATGTGATAAGGCATACTAGGACCCCTAGGAAGTCCTCATGACCCCTTTTGACACATCGAAATGCTCAAGTGTGTCCTAAGGGGTTGTAGGATCTTAGGACACACTTGAGCATTCTAATGTGTCGAAAGGGGTCATGGGGACTTCCTAGGGGTCCTAACATGTGATAAGACATACTAGGACCCCTAAAAAGTCATCATGACCCCTTTCAACACATTGGAATGCTCAAGTGTGTCCTAAGGGGTCCTACGACCCCTTAGGACACACTTGAGGGTTCTTATGTGTTGAATGGGGTCATTAGGACTTCCTAGGGGTCCTAACACATGATAAGGCATACTAGGACCGATAGGAACTCCTCATGACCCCTTTTGACACATTGGAATGCTCAAGTGTGTCCTAAGGGGTCGTAGGACCTCTTAAGACACACTTGAGCATTCTAATGTGTCAAAAGGGGTCATGGGGACTTCGTAGGGATCCTAACACGTGATAAGGCATACTAGGACCCCTAGGAAGTCCTCGTGACCCCTTTCGACACATTGGAATGATCAATTGTGTCCTAAGGGGTCGTCAGACCCCTTAGGACACAATTGATCATTCCAATGTGTCGAAAGGGGTCATGAGGACTTCCTAGGGGTCCTAACATGTGCTAAGGCATACTAGGACCCCGAGGAAGTCCTCAAGACCTCTTTTGACATATTTGAATGCTCAAGTGTATCCTAAGAGGTCGTAGGACCCCTTAGGACACACTGATGGTTCTAATGTGTCGAATGGGGTCATGAGGACTTTCTTAGGGGTCCTAATGCATGATAATGTGTACTAGGACCCTTAGGAAGTCGTCATGACCCTTTTCAACACATTAGAATGCTCAAGCATGTCCTAAGAGGTTGTAGGACCTCTTAGGACACACTTGAACATTCTAATGTGTCAAAAGGGGTCATGAGAACTTCCTAGGGGTCCTAACATGTGATAAGGTGTACTAAGACTTCTAAGAAGTCCTCATGACCCCATTCGACACATTGGAATGCTTAAGTGTGTCCTAAGGGGTTGTAGGACCTCTTAGGACACACTTGAGGGTTCTAATGTGTCGAATGGGGTCATGAAGACTTCCTAGGGGTCCTAACATGTGATAAAGCATACTAGGACCCCTAGGAAGTCCCCATGACCCCTTTCGACACATTTGAATGCTCAAGTGTGTCCTAAGGGGTCCTACGACCCCTTAGGACTTGAGCATTCAAATGTATCGAAAGGGGTCATGGGGATTTCCTAGGGGTCCTAGTACACGTGATAAGGTGTACTAAGACCCCTAGGAAGTCCTAATGACCCCTTTCAACACATTATAATGCTCAAGTGTGTCCGTAGGACCCCTTAGGACACACTTGAGGGTTCTAATGTGTCGAATGGGGTCATGAGGACTTTCTAGGGGTCCTAATGCATGATAAGGCATACTATGACACCTAGGAAGTCCCCATGACCCCTTTCGACATATTAGAATGCTCAAGTGTGTCCTAAGGGGTTATCCTCATGTCCCCTATCGATATATTAGAATGCTCAAGTGTGTTCTAAGGGGTTGTAGGACCCCTTAGGACACACTTGAGCATTCTAATGTGTCGAAAGAGGTCATGGGGACTTCCTAGGGTTCCTTACGCGTGATAAGACATACTAGGACCCCTAGGAAGTCCTTAAGACCCCTTTCGACACATTTGAATGCTCAAGTGTGTCCTAAGGGGTCGTAGGACCCCTTAGGACACACTTGAGGGTTCTAATGTGTCGAATGGGGTCATGAGGACTTTCTTGGGGTCTTAACACGTGATAAGGCATACTAGGACCCCTAGGAAGTCCTCATGACCCATTTCGAGACATTAGAATTCTCAAGTGTGTCCTAAAGGGTTGTAGGACCACTTAGGACACACTTGAGAGTTCTAATGTGTCGAAAGGGGTCATGTGGACTTCCTAGGGGTCCTAACACATGATAAGACATACTAGGACCCCTAGGAAGTCCTTATGACCCCTTTCGACACATTGGAATGCTCAAGTGTGTCCTAAGGGGTTGTAGGACCCCTTAGGACATAGTTGAGGGTTCTAATGTGTCGAATGGGGTCATGAGGACTTCCTAGGGATCTTAACATGTGATAAGACGTACTAGGACCCCTTAGGAAGTCCTCATGACCTATTTCAACACATTGGAATACTCTAAGTATGTGCTAAGGGGTCGTAGGACCTCTTAGGACACACTTGAGTGTTCTAATGTGTCGAAAGGGGTCATGGGGACTTCCTAGGGGTCCTAATGCGTGCTAAGGCGTACTAGGACCCCTAGAAAGTCCTCATAACTCCTTTCAACAAATTGAAATGCTCAAGTGTCTCCTAAAGAGTCGTATGACCCCTTAGGACACACTTGAGCATTCAAATGGGTCGAAAGGGGTCATGGGGACTTCCTAGGTGTCTTAGTACCTTTTATTACGCGTTAGGACCCCTAGGAAGTCCTCATGACCTCTCTCTCTCTCTCGCTCTCTCGCTCTCTCTCTCTCTCACACACACACACACATCTAGAGCCTTCACCTCTACTTTTTAATGTATATTTAAAGGTTTCATATACCTTTTTGTGGACAATGTACCTTAAATGTTCTTACATCAATTTTTATGCCACTGTTAGTTTCTGGAACAGATGATGAGCATACGGTGGTTCTTCAACTATGTGAAATTTCTTTTCGAGAGTTAAAAAATTAATTATTTGTATTCAATCGAGGGGAAGTACATTGACATCTACTTATTCAGTATAGTTAGACCGTCAAAATTACAAGGAGTCTACAGAAAAATCCTATGCTGGATATTTTCAAGAGGATTTGGGCTAAAACTGTCTGTCCTCAAATCAATTGTGCAGGTATTTTTTTGAAATCATTTTGTATATCAAATAATATAATACATACTAATATAAATATTTATTATTATATTTATGCTATACTATTATTATTTAATATTAATATTTAAAATGAAATTAATATTATATAACAAAAATATAATTTAATATGAAACTTGAATTAATATTAATATAAAAACAATACAACTTAATTTTTAACACAATTAATATTACTATTAAAAAATAACATTTATTATGAAACTTGAATTTGGGAAAAGCAGGGTATTTGAAATTTTAAAATAGGTGGGCTTTATCGGATATCCGATTAGGCTTGGTATTTGCTTGGGCATTACCCAACGTGGGTGGTCAACCCTTTAGGTGTGTTTCAAGAGATAGTTCTTGATACCGAGACTTCAACCATATAGCTGACGACTATTTTTTCACCGAAAATTGATAAAATGAAAAAGGTTTCTTAAAGACATTATCACTTTTCCATCAATATAATTGTTGTCAAATTTTGAGTTCTGTAAGTAATTATTACTTATTTTTCAATTGAGTTATCTTTAAAGTCGTAATTGACATATTGATTGAAAAACAACTATAACTTTCAAACCATTTAACCTTTTTCAAATCTGAAACATGCGTCACATTCTATGCTTCGGCTACTATAAGAAAAAAAAATTTTGAATTTGGTAAAATTTTAAATTAGTTAAGGTGGTCAGATGCAAGAGTTTTTTTATTTGGAAAAAGTTGTAGCAGAAAATTTATAATTAATTAATTATTTGACCAAAAATTACAAAAAAATATGTGTCATATTCGGGCATGAGTCTACTACTTATATCTAGAATCTTGAGAAAACATATCATCATTTGATTGTGATTAAGGTGGTCAGACATACACGTACGTTTTATCTTTTCCCTAAAATTTTCGTAGTACTGCATTGAAATCTAAAATTTTTAACAACTACACAAAAAAAATTTCAAACAAAGGCTAGTAGTTTAGAAACTACATTCAATTTCCTACAAATTCTATTCTTACAATTTTTTCACATAAGGTTCATAAGATGTTCAACCTTTTACATCAAGTTGACTAACCCTGATTTTCTGATTTTTCATTGCCACTTAAGGTCATAGTTTGGTATACCATGATCCTGCACATACCCAGAAGGCCCTCTCATTTTTTCCTTTCTTTTATTTTTGCATTGTATTATTTGTTCTTCTTATAGTTGCATTTACTAGTGGCAAATGAGATGTTCAGATGTTCTAGCAAAATCATAACAAATTTTTGTATTTTTGTTTTCTTTAATTTACAATATTTATTCTATACAACTTAAAATCTACACTCATATATTTTTTTCTATCTAATTTATTTTTATATATGAAAAGCATACGTACAACTTAAAATCTTCATTCTCATATTTAGTCTCCTTTCTACTTTATTTAAATATTAAAAAATTGTACATACAACATAACATCCTCTTACATTTATTCTCATATTTTGCCTACCATATATATGTTTATATAATATTTACATTCATTCTCATATTTTATCTTCTATATTGTATTTATATGAATAAATGTGCCTACCACTTAACATCCTCCTATTATACATTCAATCTCATATTTGTCTCCTATCTATTTTTATATATGGATAATTGTACATACAACTTGAATATTCTTACTATTATACATTGAAAACTTTGTCTCCTCTTTTGCCTAGAGGATGTGGATAGGTTCCCCTATCATCTTGTTATCATCCTTAAAGGATGTGTTTAGGCTCCATAAACATTAAGATTAGGATGTGGTTATATAAGATTTAGATTAGCTCCTCCTCAATTAAGATTAGAAAAAGACTCAATAACAGTTAAGATTGGTATGTGTAGACTTCAAGATTGGAAAGGTTTATGGTAGAAAACAACAAAAAATTGTGAAATTTTCATGATGAGTTCTTCAAGATCGGAAAAGTTTATGGTAGAAAACAACAAAAAATCTGTTAAAAAAATCATTATATTTTTTCAGATCTGAAAAAAAAATCAAAATTTTAGTTTTATGGTGAAGGATAGCCGGCATCCCTAATGAGAAAGTGTGTGTACCGGTCATATCCATCGCATTTCGCAGTTTACTGTAACTCCCGATCGAATGTTGTTAACAAATTTTGGGAGGGCCATTTGCCGTTGTGGAAAATCTCTTTTTTCCCCTTTTACTTTCCAAAAATGTAATAATTCGAACATTAATATGTAGCATTAAAATTGTTGTCGATAAAGTGCAATCCGCCTGTGGGCAAATTTCTTGTTTATAAATCTCGTTACAATTCACGGCTTTGAAATCCAGGGAGAAATTAGCTGGCTGTTTCGCACTGAAATAGGCAAATTTTAGAAAATGAGTTCATGCGCTATAACTTTTGTTTCATCAAAAATCAAATCCATCTGCCAGATCTTTAATTACAATGGAAAGAGAGCAAAAATTCGAATCTTGTATCACAATTTCACAGTAAGTCTCTTGCTGTTCACTTAAAATGTCAATACAACGAATTAGCAATCAGCAATCAGAAATATTCGAGAAAACACTCAAGTCTTTGAGAAAATCTATGACGACAAAACATTTATTTTACTGTTTTTCAAAATTCATACAACTAAAAAGAGGAATTTAGCGCCAAGAGATAAAACCCCCATAAGGATAAATCCGGAATTAACAGACATAAAACTCCGGATTAGATACATGAGCACAGATACATATTCTAATCAAAGCGCAGAAGCACTAAACTAAGATGGATTGTAATTAGCGGGCAAAATCCACAATCTTCCAATTTCGTAAACCCCTATGCAATATTAACTTCAATAGTCTTGGGTTTCTTTGTCTCAGGAGGAGGGAGCTTGGGAACAGTAACAGTTAACACTCCATCGTGACAGCTGGCAGAAATGGCGTCCATGTTGCAGTCATCAGGGAGAGTAAATTTGCGCATGAATTTGCCGAGTCTGCGCTCCATCCGGATGAATTTGACATCCTGCTCTTCCTCCCTCTTTCACTCTCCGCTGATTGTGAGCACATTCTCGTCCTCCACTTGTACCTGCTCGCTCACAAACACAAAATTAAAGATTAGCATCAAGAGCTTTGAATCTTTAAGCGAGAAAGCTCCCAAATAAATGATGAATTTGCAAAGAAATACCTTAATATTCTCAGATTTAACGCCAGGCATGTCGACAATAAAAACATAGGAGTTAGGGTATTCTTTAAGATCTACAGGGGTTGAGGCCATAGCTTTAGTATCGCGAACGTATGTGCGGGTTGGGGCATTGAGATGCTTCTCCAAATCATCAGGAAGCCCCAGCAGCTGTTGCAGAGTGCTCATCACAGGATCCATTTCTTCTCAAAACCTGCAACAATATGGAATATTGATTTCCTTAAATTTTCTCTGAAGAATGAAAACTCAAATGAAATTAACCGACAATTCTCAACAGAGAGAAAGGGGCAAAAACAGGACTCGTTAGCTTAAGTCCAGATGTTAGGATCAAGTGTAGATCGCTTACCAATTTGTCGATCGCAGAGAAATAGTGGTAGGAAACAATCAGATTGAAATGACTACTACCAAATTAGAAATGAAAGCAAAAATCTTATGCTCAGAATGGATGGAGATGAAGGATTAAATGGAGGGCAGCCATGGCTTCGCATATTGCAGGTGGAAGAAGCCAGGTTTCTCTGGCGCCTTCTCGATCTTTCTTTTTTATTTCTCAATTAAAAAAATTACTTACGTGGCAGCATTGTGGACCTGGTCATTAAATTTTTCCCGGCAATATGGTGTAAAAGGTAATTTTGGGGAGCGCTTTCTTTACAATATAATTCTGTAACAAGAAATATTTTTCCTCATGTTTAAAAAAATAAAAATAGAGAGTGTTTTGATATGAGTATATTGATTATTGATGTAATATTTTAGTCCCTCCAAACTTATGTTTTCACTTACATTATGCCTATTAATCTTTTCTTTGGAAAATGTGTATACAAAGTCTAAACTAAAGTGTTTGCTAATATTTTTTATTAAAGTCAAATTTTCCTAATATTAAATAATTTTTTATGATTGGTCCTTTCAAATTTTTTTAGTGGTTTTAGAGATATTTAAAAGAGAAAATTAAAAAAAATTGGCCCATCATTCTGTGGGTGATGTATGTACGAGCAAGCCATTGTGGAGCTATTTTTTGTAGGCGCACAATGCACACTTTCCAAGTAGTGGAAAAGTGGTCTTTTCCTTTCCCACTTTCCTTGCTATGGGTTGATCACTAGCTTTTCACTTTCATAGTTGACAGGTTTGTTGTTGGCATATATTGATACTGAGAATATTGCATTAGACAGCGTATTTCATACCATAGTAGGTATGGAGGATACTTGTCGTGTTTCTCTTTATAGAGTATGAAAGATTTATTTATTTTCCATCATACTAACATTATGCTTTGTTTATGTTATTTTAAATGTTGTCTTTCTCCTCTTCTTTCTTGTGATTTGAGTGATCTAGAGAGCAATATTGCTGCAATTTTGAAAATGGGTTCTTTCTCTGCTACTACATTTCGACTTGTATTTACGCTCATAGCCCTTTCTTGGTCTTTTTATTTTCTCTGTATTTGTTGGTGGCTGAACAAAAGGTGCTTTTCCCAAATTGACTATAAAGCTGGGGAAAATTGTGCTAATGGAATTCAAAAGCTTAAAAATGAAATGGGTATGCTCCCCAAAGGATTTAAAAGCTGAGAAATATGAAATGGATATGCCGAAAAGGGATTCAAAAACTTGAGAAAAATGAGGCTTGAAAAAAGTGAAATGAATATGTCGAAGCCGTGTCAGCAAACAAA